>JASSKH010000014.1:5960632-6382962 GCA_031763025.1 Macrocystis pyrifera | reverse complement strand
CTCCCCTCCTCCCCGAGCCCAATCCCGAAACGCCACCCACCATCATCATGGACTCCAGTCCGGCGGTCGCGACGATGAAGAGGGCCAGCGCGAGCGTGCTGATGTCGTCAGACTCGACGATTTTCTTGTCTGTCCAGATGCTGACCATGTTGTCCGAGAACACCATGAGGAAGTAAGCCGCGCCGTAGATGACGTCCCACTTGACCACCGCCCACATGGTGGACGCCGTCTCGACGCCGGCGCCGCGGTTCACGGCGACGAGGGCCTGGTGGTGGGGGAATTGTGATTTTTTTGGTAAATGACGTTTGTTAATATTACGGGGGACCATAGTACTTGGGACCAAACATGGTTAGTAGAAAATAGGGGAATATATAGCTTTTTGTGTGTACCGTAGGTCCTATTTGCTATGGTCCACCGTAATAGTAGGCATTTTTTTGAGTGATGATTTTCAGAATTTTTTATTTAGCACACCAGGTAGTGATTTTTGATATCATAAAACAGTGATTTTAGCGGTGGTGGTGTGGTGGTGGTGATTTTGAACAGTGATATTTGAGTACCATGGTAGTGATTTGGGGAAGTGATTCTGACTAGTGAATTTGAATTTGGGCGTCGGTGGGTGGTGGTGGTGGTGGCGATCTAGGTAGAGGCAAAAACAAAATAAAAATACAAGAATAGGCGTGTCTAGAATGGGCGATGGGGGGGGGCAAGGGGGTTAACGTAGATAAGACATGGATGCTCAAGAGGGCGTATAAGAACGTGCGTCGATATTGCACTGTTCTGGTGTCGAGGGGGGGGGGGGCTCATAAGCCTAAAAGGTGATGCGTGTGTTAACACTGCCCTAATGATGGCTTTCTTCTGCGCGGGGGTGGGGGTGTACTCGATATCATGCATGTTCGTTGTCGTAAGACCATGGACCTTCTCTCCAGGGGACGGAGGGTGAACATGTGGGCAGCATCTGAGAATAGAGTATTTTGCAACGCTGCCGTTATTCGGTCCTCTCTACGCATAACCGTTGACCCTGGCTCTGCCCCTTGAAGCTTCAGAAAATATAGTGAAAACATTATCACTTTTAAGCCTGACCCTTAACGACTCAGAAAACGTTAAAAAAAATGAACAACCCTGACCCTGTACGCTGAAAAACACCTTAAGAAAAAAAAGTTTTGCCAAACATATTTATTTCAGTTGGAGGTTCGTCACGTTCACCTCGTGTCCCCTCTTCAGGCGGTCGTCCCACGACTTGCTCCAGCGAGCGGGGACTGCCTGCGCGCTTCGGATGGCATCGAAGCCAAGGAGGAACTGCTCGAGGTCTCCGTCGAGCATGCGGTAACGCCTCTTGCGCGTTAGGCGGTGCCGCCAAGCGGAGAACATGCTCGAACACCTTTCGTCGCGGGCGACGGTAGAGGGCAGCAGCGACAAAAGTCATCGACAGCGACAACGATCAGCGAATACACGAGATACAGTGATCCCGAGAAAACGAGGATTACAACATGAGAAGGTCGACGACAGAAAAAAAACATAAGAAAGAAGACCCCCAAACCCGCACAACAATCTCAACAACAAGATATCAGCCTCAATCACCAACGGACGATTCAAATCAGTCATTCCATCAGGCACCCATCAACCATCAAATCAATCAACCAACCCAGCCAACCAATCACCTCTTGTAGAAGAGAGACGTGGGCTCGGCATGGTTCTTGCGCTCGTCATGCCACCCATCATTCACCAACAACCAACCACACAGCCAAGCAACCAAACCAACCAACCAACAACCAATGAGCAATTCAGCCAGTTGCCCAGCAACTCTAAACCAACCAATCAATCACCTCTTGGAGAAGAGCGAGGTCGAATCGACGTGGCTCTCGTGCCCGTCATGTCACCCATTAACCATCAACAGCCAATTCACCAACCTAACTTACCAACAAGCCAACGAACCACACCAACCACACGCCAAACCAACCAATCAAACCGAGTCAAACCAAACCAAACCAAACCAAACCGAACCGAACCGAATCGAACCGAACCGAACAGAACCGAATCGAACCAAACCGAACCGAACCGAACCGAACCGAACCGAAAAACCAAACAAAACAAACCAGCCAACTCGTGCAACCAAATAACCAACCAGCCATCAAGTCAATTCAACATAATCCAACCAACCAATTACCAATCAACCTTCAAGATCAATCAACCAATCAGCCACCTCTTGTAGAAGAGCGAGGTCGGGTCGGCGTGATTCTTGTGCTCGTCGTGCCACTCCTTCCACTCTTCTTCCGTGAGGGTCAGCGTCTGCTTGCTGAGCGTCATATTGTACAGTCGCCGAGTGTTCACGGTGAACCCCACGGCGAGCGTCAGCAGCAGCAAGCCCACGCCACCCAGGAAGGATTGACTCTTTTTGATTTTTCAATTCCAATTTGTTCGTTTTTCCACGTTTTGTTTCATGTAGGAAAAAGCAATTCAATTCCGATGTCCAATTTCGTGTTTAAAGGAGGGAGGGGGGGACAAGGGGGGGAAGAAAGAGGGAACGAGATCGAGGGAGCGAGATCGAGGGAGGGAGATAGAGGGAGGAAGATAGAGGGAGGGAGATAGAGGGAGGGAGGGAGGGAGGGAGGGAGGGAGGGAAGAATGTCAGAGGGTGCCGGAACTCATATACATGTCGGGCGAAAGCCCAAATGAAGACTGGGCGAGGGAAACAGAAAAAAGCTCGATAAAAAATAAAGGATAGTCACCGGGGGGGGGGGGGGGGTGGGGGGAGGCGACCGCCGTGACAACGCCTTATTGTCCAGAAGATCGTTAAATGCGCGTACCTTCCGCGACCATTACAAGCAACAAAAAAAACTTGACGAAAAAAACACTGAAAACGTGCTATCAGTTCTCACCCCGTATTTCTCCGGGATGACGCCAGCCCTGGTGAGTGCCGGGCTGATGAGCAGGAAGGCGTGCGCAAGCAGGAGGGTGCGGCCGCTGTTGGAGCTCCACGGCTTGCCGCCCGTAGTGGACAGCATGAGGGACACCAGCATGATGTAGATGCCTACGAAGAAAAACACTCCGATGAAAGTGGCCGCCTGAAATTTCCAAGAAACGCAAATACAATACGACAAAGAAACAGTCACAGCGAGCGAGATTGAGGGGGGGGTGGGAGGAGTGGGAACGGGTAAAAACGAGAGGGGGGGAAGGGGTGGGAACGGGTAACAAGGGGAGGGGGGAACGGGAGGGGGGTGAGCATGGTGTAAATGCTGAAGGCGGAGAAAGATATTCCTATAGAAAGAGGTCGCTTGAAAATTCCGAGAAAAATTTTGAGGAAAACGCGTTTTTGCGGGAATGGGTCAAAGGAGTGAACAAGGCGGAGGGGGGGGGGGGGATGGGGGGGGTGAGCTGCCCGCATATGCCGACTAAAAAAAAAGTCGCTATTCAAAATCAATGTCAGCATTCAAAATCACCTCCACCACCATCGAAACACAGACCACTACCATCCCCACACACCACCCCCGCCGCCGCCGCCACCACCACTACCTCAACCACATTTTTCATAATCACTACAGCCACCACCACCACCACCACCACCCCAGCAACGGCCACCAACTGCCCCAGCAACCTTAACAGCATAAAATAAGCAAGGAAGAGCAAGAGGGGGGGGCGTACTCATGTCATGCACGATCGTAGTCGTACGATGATGTACCCTCGTATCCCTCTATGTACAATGCCGAGACGGAGCAACCTCGGGTTTTCACCGACCAGGCAGGCATTGCTTGTGGACCAAGCGCGAAGCGGCGTGAGGTGTTCGGCGAGTCGCATGAGGGTGCAGAGGGGGCGGGGGCGGGGGCGGGGGCGGGGGGCAGTATAAGCACGCACCAGGAAGGGGGTGTCCCACCACAGAAGCAGGGCAGCTCCAGACACGAACGGCAGAAGGACCACGCTGGCCACGATCAGCACTGCCACGAACTGGATCTGCGCCAACACCAGCTTGATAACCATGAAGGAGAAGAAGTTGACGGAGCTTGTGCGGTGAAACGAAAAAAAAAAAGAGAAAAAAAAAAAAACGACGCGGCGCGGCGGAGAGAAATAATGCGCCGGAGGGAAAAATTGGAAATGTGGTTCAAGACAGAAGAGAGGGAAGGAGGGAGGGAAGGAGGAGGTGGAGGACGGGGGGGGGGTGGGGGGTTAATATCATAGGAAGTAAATAAACACAAAACTGGCGATGATAAAACAGAAAGCGAGAGAGACACCGCGACGTTTTTCTCGCGCTTAGGCCGTTTCCTATGCGGTTCGAGTTTTGAGCTTCAGATTTTGACCCGATGGCGTTTTCAGATATGAGCTTGACAAGCCGAAAGGGTCTTCCTATGCGGAAAAATCAGATTTATTGTGCGTGTAGAGACTAGAGCAAACGCCGAGACCAACTGCTGTTTTTGTGATTTGGCGCCGCGAAGAGACGCGCTGGGTGCGCTGCCCTGCGCGTAGGATCCAAGCATCCGAGCCCACGCTGACTGCCTCTAGTCTGGTGGCAAAGAGACGTGGCGAGTGCGCTAGAGTCAACCTGTCTTGGTATTTTGTGTTTTGTGACTTGACTGCTGCTGCTGCTGTACAGCTGCAGTGTAGCCTACGAGTACGTATCCACGGAGAGGCGCGTGCCGAGCGCTCTTCTCTTGGTCTCTAGGCCCGAGCCCGCGCCAGCCGACTCTAGTCTGGCCACAGAGGGACGCGCCGTACGCGCGTCGGGCACGATGCAACGTCGCTATTCAGCTGTATTACCATCCAACTCATCGATCGTTCTGCTGCTGTTTGCTGTCGTGGATAACATCTTGAATTCAGAGAGCATGCCATTTTTCGATTTGAAAATCTGATGGCCGTGCCCCCCGCTCACCTAATCTTGGCAGCTCCCAGGGAGAGCCCTCCGAATACCACGAGAGAGTGCAGGAGCGCCATAGGGACGACGGACTCGTACGATGTCCCCAGGGCTGAGTTGGTGTAAATGCTGCTCTTCCCCCCGCTGGTTAGCTGCAGGAGAAGCTCGATCAGGACGGGCATGGAGTAGTACATGCCGACCGAGTATCCGTGAACTACAGGCGAGTCCTGAACGGTAAGGGGTGGGTGGGTGGGTGGGTTGGGTTGGGTTGAAGGGGGGGGGGGGGGGGTTAGTAGTAGTAGTAGTGACAGTATGGCCGTAGTAGCAAGCAGTATGAGTGTAATTATTCAACAGGAGAACCAGCGACAGCGGCGGTATTCGGACCCGTTTTCCGCAAGAAACAAACGGTTTCCCTCCGAACGTGCGTTTTCCCTCGGAAAAAGACGTTTCCCCTGACAACAGGCGCTTTCCCTCAAAAAGGGGGCTTTTCCCCAAAAACCGGATTTTCCCTCAAAACGGGCGTTTTCGTTCGTTTTTCACCTTAGGTCCCGTGAAGATGTCTCGGACCCTCCTCAGGCGCCCCGCCATCCCCGTCTCCAGCCAAGTAGGCGTGTTTCCGGACTTGCCATGTTTTACGTTGTGCAGCGTCCCCAGCGACTTGCTGTGCGGCAGAGTGGCGGAGGGGGAGGAGGGACGGGGGGGGGGAGGGGGTTAACATTTATGTCCGGAACTTGAGACAGCTTGAACAGCACGTACATACGTAGAAAGTCTGGCATTTTGCGAAGCAGGTGGAAATTTCGCCGAACTATTTGTACGCTTACGTGTTCGTCAACAGGGGACAGCGAGGGGAGAGGAGGAGAAGGGGGAGTAGGGTAGGGGGAGGGGGGGGGAGGAGGATAGGGGCACGAAGGGCTGGAGGAAGAAAAGAACGGGTTGACGATCGAAATAGAGCCGAGGCGCGACACGAACATAAATAAAAACAAGGGCTGCAGCAACAGCAACAGCACCCCCTCTTTCATGCCGGTAACCGATTACCATCACCGCCACAAAACAGACCACTTCACAAAAAGCAAAACCAAACAACATTAAACAAAGCTGTGTACAACAAAGACTGAACAAACAAACACGTACACAAGAATAACCGGGATGTAACAAAAAATATGAATACCCTGCACGTGTAACCACCACCCTAAAAAAACAAAAGGTTCCCCAAACAATTGGCGAATATTAGATGAAAACAAACAAGCCGACAAACCTTGAGATCTACTGTAAATAAATCCTCGTAGCTCATACCAGGCATGTCATTCAAAGAATCAGACAAACGGACAAGCGCACAAACTAAACAAAAAACAGAACATCTGCGTATCGTAACAAAGAAAAAAAAAGAAAAGCTAAGAAAGCAAAAAAAAACAAAACAAAGCAAAACAAATGAAAACAAAAAAAACACCAACACGACTAAAAAAAACATACACTACCCCCCCCCCCAAACATTTAACGTTCGTACAATGCAACATTACCTGTCGAGGAAAGCGGCCGAGTGGTCTGCCGCAAGGCAATCCTCCCGGACGAGACGGTTCAGCACCTCCCCCAGCATCCCGGGGTCAGTGCGGAGGAAATCAAACACCGCAGTCTTGTCCGCCCCCCTCAGTTCCAGCGCCACCATATGGTAGTGCTTCTCGTTTGGCGGGTAGGGGCTCTCATCCCTGAAGAGAAGGCGTTTAAATTTTGTGTTATTGCGGGGCATGGGGGCGGAGGAGGGGGGAGAGGGGGGGGGGGGGGGGGGGGGGGGGGGGGGGGGGGATGAAAGGGGGGGGGGGGATAACGAGAGGTAGGAGTGGGGGGCGGAGGGGGTGGGATGTTGGGAGTGATGTGATGTGGGGGGGGGGGGGGTTGGAGGGGGGGCGGTGTACGCAATCTCATGCATGACTGTAGTCGTATGGTCATAGACCCTCGCATCCCTACCATGCCGGGACGGAGCAAGTGGGGTTTTCACCGACCAGGCAGGCAATGCGTTGGGGGGGGGGGGGGGGGGGGGGGGGGGGGGGGGTTAGGGAGGGGAAGAGCCGGGGGGGGGGTGGCAGGGGCGACCAGGTGTTCGCCAACACTTCTCTGTCCGGAAATGTCTGTGGATTGACTGGCACACTCCGGTAAACACTTGGACTTGGTCACACAGAGCTATCCAGTCAGTTCGCATCGTGCGCTTTCCCCCCGACGTGGGGTTATTCCTACAGTATTCTCTATACGCGAGCTTGTACCGATTGTACAATAAAACGATTCACAGCCCCCACGAAGAGATAACGCACCTGTTCTCCAACACCAAGCTGCGCACGAGCATGCACGTCCCGAGCCTGGTCACCAAGAGATCGGAGATCATCTTCCACAGGGCGCCGTGCTGCTGAGGGCCGGCAAGCGCCGCCCCACCGCCAGCGACCATCTCGCTAACCCTGGCCGACTTCCTCCTTGCGCTCCTGCCAGAAACCGAAACCGAACGCAACCGAACCGAGTTTTGAATCGATTTTTTAATTTGAACCGGTTTTTTATAACCGACTGTAGTACATATATATATTTACTGTACAATCGACACGAACCGAATGAAGGCAATCAAATCTGAAAGGAATCGAACCGAACTGATGCTTGATTTTAACATGCTTTCGAACCGAGATACGTATAAAATAATATTGTAGAACGTGATTCGAACCAGAGGGATGGGAATCGAAACCAAACCAACCGAATGGGAGGGGATGTAACCGAGTGGAGAACGAATTCGACAACCGAATGGACCCGAACCGAATGGAATCAAACCGAACGGAACCGAACCGAACCGAAGGAAAACGAATCGGACAGAACCGAGCAGAATCAAAACGAACCAAGCCAGCCGACCCAACCAACCAAAGTATAACCAAACGAACCAACAAATCAATCAACGAGGAGAGAAAAACAAAACCAACAATTCCTACGAGTTGTAGGCGAGGTGTGTGTGGGGGGGGGGGGGAGAGAAGCCAACAACAACGAAAACGCCTACTTACTCGTACCAATACTCACCTAGAAAGCGATGCGTGCTCAGCCGCCGAAGCGCCCGGCACCCTAGGCGGGGGGGGGGCGCGACTGATGACCGTCAGGAGGTTCGTGATGGCCGCCCGAGCGGAGGGGGACCAGGGCACAGCTATCCAGGTCCACCACAGGACTCGGCGCGGGTCGACCCCCTTGTGCCCGATGACCGCTCCGACGATAGTTAGTCGCGGCTGGCGAAGGTGCTCCTCGAACTTGTTCAGGTAGCGGCTGCTGCCCATGCTCCTGGAGCGGAAGAGAGGGGGGGGGGGGGGAAGCGGAAGCGGGGGGGGGAGGGGACGGGGAAGGTGAATGGAGGTGGGAAGGTTGGGGGGTCGGGATGGGATGGGATGGGATGGGATGGGATGGGATGGGATTGGGCAGGGGGGGGAGGAGAGGCGGGGGGTTGGGTAGGATTTGGTTTGCCTGATTGGTTAAATTTCAAGTGCAGGGTATGCGCACAACAACGCCTGCAGTAAGTAAACCCTTCCGCTTTAAGCGATCCTCCAAAACAACCACCCAAACCGGCAGGCTAGGATATCCGGAAGATTCTACACCGTGGTCCGTCCGGGGTGCGGATTCTTTTTTTTATGTTGCAACGTTACAACCAGTGACCCGTACCTCAGGTTCTGCACGAGGGCAAGGCGCCAGGTGGAGACGATGCGGAAGGACGCCGCCAGCTCGGAGCGGCTTTTCGCCTTGCTCGGGCCGGCGGCGCTGTACTCGGCGAGGCACCCGTGGCCGTGCGCGAGCATCCTCAGGAGGCAGGCTCTCTCGAGGATCGGCATCGCCTCTTGGATGTCGTACCGACACTGCATGCAACAAATCAAGATCACGATTCACGGGAAAAGCAATTAATCTCAGGGGGTTCCGAAGGTACGGATGGGAAGAGGGGGTGGGGGTGTGTACTCGACATCTTGCATGACCGTAGTCGTATGCATGACCATGGACCCTCGCATCCCTACAATGCTGGGGCGGAATACGTCGGGTTTTCACCGACCAGGCAGACATTGCTTGCATCAAGCGCGAAACGCTGTGAGGTGACCGGCGAGTCGCATGATGCGAGAGCTGCATCCTACCAAGAACCGCTTGCGAGGTGGACTCGCATATGGATGACAGCTACAATTTTCGGTGTGGGGGATGGGGGGGGGAGTGTACTCATGTCATGCATGGCCGTTGTCGTATGACTACAGGGATGATAACTACCAAAACTTTAGGTGGGGGCTTCGAAACCAAGGATGGGAGGGGGAGGGGGGGGGACAACACAAGCCCCGGACCCGCATCCCATCGACAATCGACCTACTGGCCGGCCTACTGTACGTCCTACTGGAGCCACAGCTACCTACCGATCTATCGACGTAGCGATTGACCGATCCATCAATCCATCCATCAAACCGGCCAAACCGAGCCAATCATCGAAAACTGAGTGACCAAACCGAACTAACGAACCAATCAAGCCCACTAAACCAACCACTAAACCAAAAATACCAACCATCTACATCAGCCACGCACCAACCAGCCCAACCAACTAAACCGACCAACCAACCAAAACAACAAGCACCAACCAACCAACCAAACCAAACCAAACCAAACCAGACCGAACCGAACCGAACCGAACCGAACCAAACCAAACCAAAAACGAACCTAAACCTAAACCAAAACCAAACCAAACCAACGACCGCCTCACCGTCTCAGACAAAAAGTTGAGCGGCCGCAGATCACCGATGTAACCGAGACGCACAGCCCCCTCCTTCAGCGCCGAGCTTTTGAACATCTCGTCTCCCGATGCCACATCCCATCGACAGTCGATCGTGCGGTCCATGAGACTCTCGGCCAGATGGCAGATCATCACAGGGACCCCCATCGCCCTTGCGCAGGTAGGCGTTTTGTCCAGAGGGGGAGGGGTAGGGGTATGGGGGGGGGGGGGGCGTACTCGTACTCAGTTGTTGCATGCCTTAGAATTTCGACCAATGACCACGCATCTCTTTCGAGGCAGGGCATCGTTCCTACTCCTAAAATTAAAGTAGACAACTCCGAGCTATGTGCGCTCTTTACTTAGTTTCCCATGTACTAGGTAGAACCAAGTCGCTTATCCTATCCCCTCGCTCGGATGGGTTTTTTTTTATCAAGAGGGTGATTCTGTCGCCTTCTCAACAATAGGGGGGGTCCGGTCTGGAGGAAAAAAATCGACACAAAAATCGCTACGTTCCCGCACACGGACCAAACAAGAATGTACCATCCATTCGATAAACCAACCAACCAATCAATCGAATCCAAAGAGACCAAAGAAATTTCACAATCAACCAATCAATCAAAACAAGCATATCAACGAACCACCGAACTATTCCACCACCCAACTCAACCCAACCCAACCCAACCTAACCCAACAAAAAACACCCCGCGCAGCGCCCTCGCAAAAAAAAAACAAAAAACACTCTTCCCACAACTCACTTGAGGTAGCACCACAAAAAACGCCTGCGGCCATGTTCGGGTGCTCCTTCGTCACGTAAATCGTCAGTCCCGCCGCAGTCTCCCTGTACAAGGAGTGGAAAGCATAATGCTCCTCCGATTCCGAGGCACCCGTGAACGTCAGCACCTGCTTCTCAACCACGTAGACTTCGATGGCCAACGGGGTCGGTGTAGTCCGCCTGATCGCGTAGGGAAGGAGGGGGTAGGGGGGGGGGGGGGGGGGGGGGGGGGGGGGGGGGGGGGGGGGGGGGGGCGTACTCATTAGTTGCTTGCCTCCGTCATATGACTACTGACCACGCATCTCTTTCGAGACGACGCACCGTTCCCACTTGACAGAGACACCGCCAACATTTGGGCGCTCATGACGCTTTATCCATATACCTAATAAAATATGTTTTTCTCGTGTTAATCCCCTTTTCCTGATTCGCCGTTTGCGGCCACCATCTATCTCCCTAGGATAGCGACCTTTTTTTCTCGCCATTGTCTAGCCGGGGGGGGGGGGGGGGGGGGGGGGGGGGGGGGGGGGGGGGGGGGGGGGGGGGGTGTAACTCATTTTTAGCTTGCCTCAGGCATTTGACCATAGACCACGCATCCCTTTCGAGATGGGGTTTGCGGCCAAAGCGCATGCACTCAAATATGGCAATGATTCTACACTCTGAAAAACACACCAACATGGCCTAAAACATAAGGATCTTTTGTATACAAACATTTAATATTCAAATCGCTTATGTTTCACTCACTCGGCGTTGGTAGGCGGGTCGGCCCCGCCAGCCAAGGCAAGGGCGGACATGCAGGCGTACACCTGGCTCACGCTCACCCACGACAGCAGGGCGTGCACAGCCGCCTGATGAAAAAAAAAAACCAGCAGATAACAGCAGACAACGACAAACATTGGCAATGTTAAGGGGAGCGGGGGGGAATGGGGGGGGGGGGGGGGGCGTACTCATCTGTTTCTCGCCTCAGCTATTTTACCATTGACCACGCATCCCTTTCGAGACGGACGGTGGGCGTGAGCAATATACACAGAAGGAGTTTCCATGAAAAACGCAAATATTTATCAATAAACACCATTCGAGCGTTACTTTCCAAAAAAAAAAACAAAGCATCAAACCGACACCTCCGATCTGTTCTTTTCTTCGAAGTACTTAAAAAACAGACCCCACGAACTTTACTTGGAACAATAAAAAAAAACACGAAAACAAGCCCCCCCCCCGTATATCGAGCACTATCGCTTGTAAACTATTTTTTTTTGTTATTTTACAAAACGAGCAACGATGGAGCTTTTCGTTCGATAGACCCGAAAGAAATATGCTTCTGTACCAGGTGGCAAGACACGGACGCCGCCATTGCATCGACCGACCTTGATGTCTTTATAGTCCTTGGTCTCCGGCGAGCTTTCTTTGCTGCCCTTCCGAGAGGACTGAAGCATGATCGCCAGCGCCGAGAATCTGGCGAGGATGGCCTTGAACAGGTCGGATTTCACGGGCCCACATCTTGGGGGGCAGGCGAGGAGTGCGGACGGACGGACGGGGGGGGGAAACGAGCAGCAACAGGAGTTTGAGAAAAGGACGAGGAGGAGATCGTGAGAAAAAAACCATCATGATGAAAACGTATATATATATATTTAAAACTACCGCCGTCACAACCACCCCCCCGCCCCTCTACCCTCTTTTCTCGACTTGTTCTCCTTGAACCTCTCCTGACGATGTTTGTCCCTCGGGAATCGTTCCTGGCGCAGCTCCGCAGAAACCGTTCCAGGCGTTTGTTACCCAGGAACCGTTCCTGGCGCTTTTCCCCAGGTGGAAGGGTGAGGCTGTCGCTGCCGACAAGGAACAAAACCAACAACAACCACCACCATTCTCTCCCCATCCCTCGCAACCATCCACCGCCTAACCTTGCGGTAAAGAGGGACGAGGCTGCCGCTGTCGAGGAGGAAAAGAAACAGAAAATAATTCCAATCATTGACAACGACCCCAACCCTCACCCCTTAAAACTACCACCACCACCCCCAACCAACCGGCCCGCCCACCGCCCAAAGCTACCACCACCATCACCGCCACCATCACCGCCACCGCCACCGCAACCCCCCCCCCCAAAAAAAAAAAAAAAAAAGCACCACTATAAAAATCCAACTCCAACACCACCAACAACCACTACGAGTACTCCTCCCGCCGCCCCCCCCCCCCCCCCCCCCCCACGCCCAGCCACCAGCCAACACCACTACCACCACAAACCTACCTGCCCCCCACCACAACGCTACTACGGGGGCCCATAGTTAACAGGACCTATGGCATACATAAAAATCTATATATTCACCTATTTTTACTGACAATATTTGGTCCTATTTACATTGGACCCCTGTAATAGCACCACCCACCACTAAACGCCAATGGCAGCGACACCATCGGCACTCACCGACTCGTCTCGTAGTGAAGTGGGGTGAGACTGCCGCTGTCGACGAGGAACTGCACGTTGTTGAGCACCATCTCCTGAGCTCGAGCGGAGGACCTCGTCCCCAGTCGGGGCTGGCCCACGGAGTACTCCAGGTAGGCCGACAGCAGCTGGTCTTCCAGCAGCTCCGGCCCGTTCTCCTGTGAAAGGTTGTTATTTTTTTTCGATTTAGTCAAATTAAGGCTAATTATTGCGCGTCGTTGTGGGATATTTTACGTGAATCGTCAAAAAAAAGCGGTTTTCGATCGGAGAAAAAAAACTCGGCTCTTACGCTGCTGCAAAAGAGTATATTCGATCCCAAGTTTTGGATCGAATTTCTCGATCGATAGAGCCCTCACCACCCCTCTAGACAAACGGTGACGCCACACAACAGTAGCCTAAACACCTCTCGGATGCTGGATTGACTGCTGCTTCTGCTGCTGCTACTGCTGCTGCTGTTGCTGCTGCTGCTCACAGGGCAGCACCTCCTAGAACCCGCGAGGAGGAACACGAAGCAGTATTCAGCGCTCGGTTCAAACGCCCCCAGAAAAAGCACAAACACCTGCATAAAAACTGCAAGGTACAAACTCGATCTGACTGGCGCTAGGTTTAGGGAAGGCGTCCAGACACACCCCGTCGAATCATATAGCGGATCGTAAACCGACCCTTTTCGATGCTTCTAATCCGACGACAAACAAGAAACCGAGGAATTAGACGTGAAAATTCTTAGGAAGGAAATCCAAACTGTTTGTTTGATTGTGTATTATAGAGCTCCTCACGTCAGAAGCCTCCGAAAAAATGGTTTCTACCCCACGGTGTATAGGGCCGTTGTATCGGAGACCACCCCCCCCCCCCTCCCAGAATTTGCATATTTGTGAAATAACTTTCCACATTTTAGTGAGCTAAATTTCCAAAAATGTGAGTCTTAACAGAAGAGGGCAGAAATATCAAAGAAAGTTAATTTTCACAAAACTTGAAAAAATTAGCTCACAATTTTTTTGGGAAAAAAAAAAAAAAATCGATAAGAATCGATAAGAAAAGCCCTGAAAACCTCTACCATGTATATAGATCACGCGTTTTTTTTCGTTTGTTATATTTAACCGTTGAATCCTCTGGCGGGTTGATCAAATTTAGGACTGCAGTTCCGTTTTGGGGGGGGGTCAAACTACTTGGAATTAGACTGGTTCATCCCAAGCACAGGACTGCAGTGCCGTGTGTGTGTCGATTCTATGTACCCGTCGCTCCCGTTTGCTGCTGCTGCTGCTGCTGCTATGTACCCCAGGCGCGTGAGCATCCTGGCCCGACCTGACCTCCCGGAGGAGCAGGTGCGGTAGAGATATACAGCCGCACGGGGGAATCATCTCCGGGTAGTGCGGTGCTTGGCGCAAGCTCGCCCACATACAAATGAAACATGAACATGAAAATGTTCATGTTTTCTTACCGGGTTTTGAAGAGAATCTGATTTTCCGAGCTTCTCGACATCCGTCCAGTGCAGGGGAAGCGCTTCCTCCTCGTACGTACGAAGCAGGTCCTCCTCCTCCTGGGCGTAGGCAGCAGGAGCAGGCAGCAGCGGCAGGGGCAGGAGCAGGAGCAGGAGCAGGAGCACGCGGAATAAAGGACACAAAGACATTCACTAATCAGACGACTATTCTATCACTCCAGCTTGTCAGTGGGTTAAAAATGAAAAGATGCTACAAAGATAGTCTAACGCTGTGGGTCTCACAGCAATAGCAACAGAATACTCACGAAGATAAGCAAAACCACAAGCTGCATCAAACGCGCGGACCGCAACAAACAAACAAACGAAACTTAACAACCTCCTCGCCCCAAACCAAACAGCAGACAGACCAACAGCAACGACGACAACTGAGATGACAAACAAAATAAACCACACAAAGGCAACAAAAGCAGTAACACCATCACCGAAAACTGCAGCAACCAACAACAACAAACACCCCCACCACCAGCAACAAAGCAACGAAACAAACACACAACAACAAACTAACCAAAACGAAAACAGTAACATCATCATCAACAACAACATCAACAGTAACAACAAAAACAAATGTTTATAACCCACATCTTCCTCGATCTCGCGCCCCCCCGGCGTCCTCATGACCCCCTTCGCCCCGCTGTTGGGGGTGTTGGGCCGGCTTCTATTCGGGGTGTTGGTCCTGCTGCGGCTGGGGGTGTTCGTCTGACTCCTGGAAGGCGTCGCCCCTCCGGGAGTATTGTCCCCCTTCCTTCGCTTCGCCACCCGGTGGCTCGCGTCAACCATCGTTTGCAGGAGAGTCGAATCCTGTGATTGGTTGATTTGAAATCGGAAAAAAAAACGTTACCGCTGCTGTAATACGATAGCGGTACACGCGCGCTACGAGACGTCCGTATACCGGTTTTTTGGCAAAAAAATGACTGAAACGGGAGGGGGGGGGCGGTTCTCAACCGAGAAATTCTACATCAAGCCTACGTACCCAATATGTATTTTTTTTAAATAAATACTTTTCGGTATTGATTGATCTCGTACTTGTGAATAGGCCATGCATGACATTGATTGATTGGATAATCTGTAGAGAACTCAAGGGACGGTGTGATCAGACATGATACAGCAACAGCCAGCAGCAGACGCAAGTCTTAAAACTTGTAGGGTCTCCATTGTCCTGCTTGGCTGTAGCAGGTCGGAATGTTTCCCCGTAGTTATTTGCCAGAATTCTCAACTTCGGAGGCCCGGAGCACGCCCCACGGACCTCGGCCGGGGCTCGCATTAGCGCCGTGGTGTACACGCAGGTTCCCTGTGTGCCACGCAGCCCAGAATGCGAGAGAAGACCCGCGACCGGACGAGAAAAGTAATGTATTCCGGAAAAACAAGTCCATTTGGTACAAAGTAATATGTCATACCACACAGCAGTGGTACCTCTATAGTACCGGTTGGTTGCCGCTACAGATAGTGCCGGTTGACGCTACAGATAGTGCCGGTTGGTTGCCGCTACAAAAGCAACTCACGTGCGCGAGGAGTCGGCACGCCTCGAGAAGTCTCAGCAAATCCGGCAGCTGCTGCACGATCCACTCCGGAACATCCCCCAGCCCGTCCGGCTGATCCTCGTCGCCCCCCACGGCCGCGGCCGCCGCCGCCATGGCGCTCCTCGTCTTGACGATCTTAGCGGCAGACTTCTTAGCCGTGCGCAGCTGTTCCACCACTGCTTCGATCCAGTCGGCCTCCTCTTCGCCTGCGCGGGGGGGGGGGGGGGGGGGGTGAGGTCGCGGTGGTGGCGGAGGGGATTGGGGGGGACTGGGCGGTGGTGGTGGGGGGGGTGTTCATTGTCATGCATGGACGTAGTCGTATGACCATAGACCCTCGTATCCCTACAGTGCCGGGACGGAGCACGTCAGGTTTTCACCGACCAGGCAGACACTGCTTGCTTGCACCAAGCGCGAAGCGCCGTGAGGTGTTGGGCGAGTCGCATGAAGAGTGAGGTGGCCTCTTTTATACTAAGAACCGCTTTTGAGGCGGATTTTCTCGCATATGCACGACGGCGCCAATGAATTGATTTATTTTCTGGTGAGACCGCTTCCAGAGACAGCAATGGGTTTACTATGTAACTGCCAGAGGGGAGGGGGGGAGGGGGTGCAAAGACCACCATCCCGCCGGTGGGGATACCAAAGACAAACAAAAGCCGGTCGGCAGTATTTGAAGTACTTGTGAGGAATCCCACGATCCAGGCTTCGATCTATCTACAGCCTCTTGAACGAATGCCGTAGGTTCTAGGTGGTCCAAGACGTCGACCTCCTGAGGCGAATACTATTAATAAGTGGTCAAGGTTGTTGTGCATGCAGTTTAGTGTCGAACTCACCCTCCGTGGACCACTCCACCGCGCCGGTCCTCTTCCTCTCGCTCGTGACCTCGTCGAGGAACGCTTCGAGGTTGGGGCACGCCAGGGGGTCGAGACCGGTGTCCTCCTGTCTGGACACCTGCTGGTCCGCCCATCGAACACCCTGCAGAGGAAAGCCACGTTGTTCGAGGGCCATGCCAAGGGACTATTACGGGGGTCCATAGTTAATAGGACCTATGGTATACATAAAAACCTATATATTTAACTATTTTTACTAAAAAAAAATTGGTCCCATTAACTATGGACCCCCGTAATATATTACATTCACATCTCGGGGCAAAATCAAGAAAAAATGAACAGATCATCTATAGATTCTCTATGTTCGGCCCCCACCGGGCAAATATAAGCCTTACAGCAGATCAAACAGATCAGGCATATATATGCCTTGGAGGATCTAGATCGTGGAGTGGGAAATCGATCATCTGTGGGATGAGGGAATGCATACAATGGGGGGGGGGAAGGGGGCGGAGGTATGCATGCATTTTTTTTCCGGGTTCCTATTAATATAGGGAGGGTGCTCGATTTTCGATAGTATAAGTAGTGGTATGGTATAGTACGTATCTTGGAAAGTTATTTCAGTTTTAGTCATTTTTTTGTGCTTTACTCGGGCGGGGGATGGGAGGAGGGGGGGGGGATAGGGGGGATGGGAGCGGGGTGTTGGTGGTCATGATGGGGGGGGGGGGGACTAATGGAGTTCATACTGAGTGTCGGTGTTAGTGGGCATTTCGGTGTCGGTGTCGGTGATGGAGATAGTAAATATTAATAGTGTTTTTTGGCAATTTGTACGTATTTTATACGTATTTTGGCCAGTCTTGCTTTAGTTTCGGTCATGCTTCTGTCCCTTAGGACACGCGGTTTTGTGTGGCAAGGCCGATGTAGCCTAGGGCCGATCTGTCGATGCTTTGCTGCTACACGCACCTGATCCTGCCCCTCTGTTTCGAAAGACAAGCAACCAATCGGCACCTCCCTCCTCCCCCCCTAAAACCGTCACCACCCTAGGCGTCACTTGTCTTTTTTTCATTTTTTATTCTTGCCGCTACGTTGGTGTCTTTTTTTGTCCCTTATCCCATCTATTTCTGTTTGCGCGTTTTTTTTCCAGTTCCCTCCTTTGCGTAGCTCAGGTCCGGGGGGGTCACATAGTAGGCACCCCCGCCCCCCCCCGCCCCGCCTACTACTATCACTACTACTACTTCTACCACTACTACTACTACTACTACTACCACTACTACTACTACTACTCACTACTACTATCACTACTACTATCACTACTACTATCACTACTACTATCACTACTACTACTACTACTACTACTACTACCACTACCACTACAGATGCTGCTGCTACTTCTACTACTACTGCGGTGCGTGCCTTCATTTTTATCGCGAAGAGAGTCAATTCAGCATTTTCTCCCTCGTCTACTCGCCGCCATTGTGTGGCACCGCTGCTTTTTTTTGCCATTCTTTGCCTCCACCTACAAAGGTAGTATGGTTTTCTGTCATTTTGTCACGCTGTCATTTCGTTTGTTTTCCTGCCCCTTCGTGCTGAGCATACACCCTTCATACGCTCATATAAAACCCGTACGACGTTCGAGTACGGAACGCGCGATCGAAGTATCAGACGCAGCTTGCAAGGATGAGCTCCGACGAACGAAAACCCTCGATATCACAGCCTATTTTCTTAAAAAATTCTGTAAAAATATCTCCTCCTGTGCGTCTTCTCTGACCTTTGCCCTGCCGGAGGTGAGACTGACGGCCGAGGCTGATCTGACGATGCTCTTCTGCTGCACGTCCTGCTGCCCCCCCCCTCCCCCCCCCCCGACGCCGTGGCCACCCTCGGCATGTTCGGCTCGAAACCCGCGAACACCTGTCCCGCCACCACCATCACCATCATCACCAATAAGCGACATTAGGAAAAAAAAATATGATCGTCGTCCCAATCACCATCGGTGTCGCCACCACCATCAACAATTGTGGAGTCATAACCATCGCAATCATTATCGCAATCGTTTTCATCATCATTGTTACGGGGGACCATGCATAGTAAATAGGACCCGCGGCACACACAAGAACCTATATATTTCCCTATTTTCACTAGCAATATTTGGTCCCATTTACTATGATCCCCCGTAATAGTAGTACGTATCATCATCATCATCATCGTCATCATCGACAGTATCATCATCGTCGTCATCATCGATAGGACCATCATTATCGTCATCATCACCATCAAACCGGTGTAGGGAGGGGAGGGAGGCGGGTGGGTTAGGCTGGGGGGGGGGGGGGGGGGGGGGAGTGCCAACACGCCTTCTTACGTTTAGCCTTCATAAACAATTAGACCACGCTAATTGCAAGTAGTGTGTCCACCAAAATCGTACCAATACCACTTTTTCCACCACTGCAACACACCGTACTACTATGTCCGCTGAACAGTTCAGGCCAGAGTGGTATTACGGGGCTCCATAGTTAATAGGACCTATGGTATACATAAAAACCTATATAGTTCCATATTTTTACGAACAATATTTGGTCCTATTTACTATGGCCCCCCGTAATAGGTGAGAAATTGTAGAGGGGTTGCAAGAAGGCAACGCTTTTGTTTTTGTGCTGCAGCATGCTGATTGGCTCACCGGGTGCGACAGGTACTGGACCATGCTGATTGGCTCCTGCTTGTCCTGGAACACCTTCAAGTCGCTCAGGGACGGGGGCAGGGAGAAGCACACCAGCGCAGGTATGCTCTTCGTCTGAAAAACAAAAAACAGACGGCGAGGAAGAGGCAAAGCCAGAGGCAGCATCGCGTACAGCGAATGCAGAAGTCACAACGACAGACGGAACAACAGCAGCAGCAGCAGCAGCAGTACAAGAAGAGCGTCAACTTTTGGTACGGAACGGTCGTTTTCGATTTTCAACCACAAGTGACGGCAGGTGGTACAGGTAGTGGTGGAGGCGGGGAACGGTGCGAACCCTCCACCCCCCCCTCTCCCTTCTCCCGTCCCCTTACCCCCTCCCCGTAAAAAGATGCACATCTCGGACAGGTCACGATCTATCCATCTACAGATAGATAATCTATCTCCGATTCTGAGATTGTGAGAGGTTGTTCAGGACCTGCATGTTACTATTACGGGAGACCATAGTAAATAAGACCTGCGGTACACACAAAAAACCTATCTATTTACCTTTTTTTACTAACAAAATTTGGTCCTATTTACTATGGCCCCCCGTAATAGTGTAAACCCAACCCAGGAAACTTGTGGTAGATCATGCAGGATACCCCTTTGTCCCTAAACACTAGGGCTTTTTTGTATGTTGTTATTCAACGAAAATGTTCATTATATATAGGGACGGAGTGGAACATGGGTCCCACCTGGCAACATGAGCTGCAGTAGAAAATTTACCGGGTATGCAATATCGGAAATATCTCTGCCTCGAAATGTGTAGATTATGATGAGGGAATCAATGATCTCTCCGAGGTGTGAACACTGCGTTCCATTCTGTCACATATCCCATCCCATGCTCCCTTCCATATTTCATTCCATGCTCGAGAAGAAAAAATCCATCATATTCCCTTATTCCATGTTGTACCCCATTTTATACCTCATCCCATTCCGTATTCCATCGCATCCGATACTCCATCCCACACACCATTCCATTTCTATTTCAAATAATTCATGTCCCATCGCACATTCCCGCCCATCCCATACTCCACATTCCATCCCAGATTTCACCCCATCCCATCCCCATCCCATTTTTTCCACTCCATTCCATATCTAACCCCATTTCATCCCATATATCATCATCCCATCCCCCCCCCCCCCCCTGCATGACCGTCAGGAAGTGCCCAATGTCGACGGAGCTGAAGGGCCTGGGTAGCAAGGCATCTGCCTCGCTAAACTCTTCCCCCACCACCACCCTTCGGAATGCCGCTGGCGGGTCGATGGGGTCTATGTTGACGGATGCATCCACCTCCTCTATCGCGAACATGGATAACCGCCCCGCCCGCGCCCCACGTTCTGAGACGTTCCCTCTGTGAAGGTGTGCGGGGGAGGACGGGGGGAAGGGGGAGGGAGGGAGGGAGACGTCATTGTGGTGTATGGGGTCTGGCTACGGTGCCAGATTCTTCTCCACCCTCGTTCCCTGCCTTTACGCCCCCCCCGCCCCATCTCGGAAGGGATGCGTGGTCAAATCACATTACTAAGGTAAGCAATAAATGGGTACGCACCCCCCCCTCCCCCTCTGCCTCTCTCTCTCCCTCACTATCTCCTCCTCTTGTAGGGATGCGAGGGTCTATGGTCATGTGACTACGGCCTTGCATGACATGAGTACCCCCCCGTTCACCCCCCCCCCCCCCCCCCCCCCCCCCCCCTCTCTTCCCTCCCTCCTCCCTTTCCTTGTGTTCCTATTTGTCTCACTCGCGATCTCCCAGAGGCTCTTCTTGGTCTTGATCATTTCCTCCAGCTCATCCGCACCGTCATCCTCAACGTAGTTCTGAAGAAAGATGAGGTTACACCGCCGTTTCACAAAAAACACGCGTGGCAGGCAAGCGTAGCGGTAACTATACGGGCCGGTGTAACGGTAAAGTGTAACTGTATGTGTAACACGGAAAAAAAAGCAACGAGAAATCAAAGGGTAAATGTCACGATATCATACGAATCTATCATAGCTAGGATATCGACGGATTAATTGAAGGGTTTTGCCTAGGACATAGTGTTGACGGTTCGTATGTGTTCCTTGTAACGGCACTTCGTACGTTTCGTAGTTCCTCCAACGGACAGCTATAATCCAAACTATGGTCGATCGGCCAATGGGGATGAGAGACCCCTTGTAATCCCTAGTATATATTAACGGCAAGTGTAACCGTAAACGTAGCGGAAGATATAGCGGTAAATGCAACGCTAGTTGCAACAGAAAATAAAACGGTACCACATGAGAGTAACGATTTATGTAACGGTCAATGTAGCGGTAAACGCAGCGAAAGGTGCAACGGTGCATGAAAACGTCAAGGTATCGGTAAAAGGCACCGGTACATGTCACGGTCAATGTAAAGGGCAAATTGTCGCGGGAACTAAGCCCATGAAAGTTAAAGACAAACGTAACGGTAAACGTAACCGTAAATGTAAAAGTGCAACGTAACGACATATTTAGCAGTGAATGTAACGGGAGGTGCCACGGAAAATACAAACGGTAGGTGTAACGATGTAGGTGAAACACGTAGCGTCAAACGCAACGAAAAGTGTAACGGTACATGAGAAAAGAAAACGTACCGGTAGACGGCACCGTCACATGTCACGGTAAAAAATAAAACGGTCAACTGTCACGGTATCTAAACCACAAAGGGTTAACGACAAACGTAACGGAAATATAGCGAAAATGTGACGGTTCGTGTGACGGCACTTCTAGTGGTAAACGCAACCATAAATGTAACGGAATACCCAATGGTAAACGCACCCGTACTCGTACACACCTCGGACAGACAGATCATGATCTATCTGATCTATCTACAGACATATCATCTAGCTCCTCACCTACCATTATGAGAGGTTCTGCAGGACCTGCCTTATAGGGGAGATCCAACCTAGGAAACACGTCCTATAGCACGCCGACTAGACAGGTCCCACCCGGCAATCAAACAAATAGACAGGTCTGCCTTGAAATATCTTGTAGATCATCAAGCGGGAGGAATCGACGATCTATCCGAGGGGTGGCACCGTAGATGTAAGCACAAGGGTCGCGGTGGACAAAAAAAGGCAAAACGCAAAAAACGAAACGGCACACGCACGCACGCGAAACGGCAACGGTCAACAACGACAACAACAAAAACAAACGAGCACAGAAGAAGACCCCACCTCAAGGAACGTCACAACCTGGGTCCGGCTCTTGTAAACCTCGCTGGCGTAGCTGTGCGAGTACAGCCCCTTAACGTCCAGATGCCGGTTCCGCATGACGATTCCCTTCACGGAGTACCACCAGGGGTGTTCCACGTCTCGGCTCATGAAGGCGTGGTGAACGAACGCGTCACCGTTTTCCACCAGAACGCTGGCCGTGTGCACCCGGATGTACGCCGGCCAAAATCTAGTGTTTGTTTCGAGGAGGGGGGGGGGGGGAGAGTTGTGTGGGGGGAGGGGAAGGGGTAGGGGGGCAGGGGTTAGGAAGTGCGAGCGGGGGGGGGGGGGGGGGGGGGGGGGGGGGGGCGTGTACTCGTACTCATTATCATGCATGGCCGTAGTCGTATGACCGTAGACCGTCGCATCCCCACGAACAATGCCGGGACGGAGCACGTAGGGTTTTCACCGACCAGGCAGACACTTGCTTGCACCAAGCGCGAAGCGCGGTGAGGTGTTGGTCGAGTCGCATGAAGCGTATAGATGACAGCGTCAATGAACTGATTTACTTTCTGGTGTGGCCACTTCCAGAGACAGCAGTGGGTTTGCTATGCAACTGCCTCGTGGGGGCCTCACTACATACGCACTACGTGATACGAGCACCCCCATTGGTTGGAGTTAAGGCTCTCCCAGCATAAGAATGGTCTAGCTCGACCGCCAGCGGTGGCAACCGTCAAAAAAAAAAAAAAAAACGGTACCCTGGCTGTTTAGTTCACGCAGTGAGAGGCGTGTTTTACAGCGTCGTCGCCAACCGACTATAACTCAACCTATCTATGTACCCGGTATATAATAGAGGAGGGGGGGGGGGGGGGGGAGGGGGGGGGGGGGGGGGGGGGGGGGGTGGGGGCACTCGTTGTCATGCATGGCCGTAGTCGTATGACCATACACCCTCGCATCCCTATAATGCCGGGACGGAGCGCATCGGATTTTCACTGACCAGGGGGGGGGGGGGGGGGCATGAGGCGGAGGAGCAGGGGAGGAGGCAGGGGGGTCAGGGGGGGGTAGGGGGTGGAAGGGTGGGGAGTTGAGGAATAGGGGATGGAGGTAGGGGGGCAGCAGCAGGGTCAGAAGTTTTTTTTCAATATTTCGATCACAACACCGATACCAGACTCTCGGCGGTTCTCAAAACTCACACGCAGTTCGCAGAAAAACAAAACGCGGTTTCGGGTTTTTCTGCTGTCCTCGATTAACTAAAACGCCTCCGTATATACCGGAAACTACCACGAATACGAATTTTGGATTTTATTTGGAAGCACCATTCATTTTCGCTGCGCCGTGAGCGGTTTCCACAATCGGCCAACGTTTTAGTGGTGAAATCGGTCGGTACGTCCACGCTTCTGTTTGCAGTGTTGTGCATCCGTGGGCGACGCCAGCACCGCTGGCTGCTGGTTCCATCGAGGTAGCGCTCATAATTAGCCGCCACGAAGCGGCGCTGGGTGTGAGAGCGTGAGACCGCTAGGGTAAGCGGAGCTGGTCCTGCGCTGCCCCCGTGCCAGTGGTGGGCACGGGAAGCACATTGCCAGCTTCGTGTACCATATGGCATCGTCGTGGACCAGTGCCGCTTCGTGGCGGCTGACGGTGGGCGCTGCCTGGGCGGAAATCAGTCGACAACGGCACCAGCAGTCCCTTACACTGCTGTCCTCTTCTGCTTACTCGAGTAGCCCGGGACGTGACAGGCATATATATATATATATATATGTCTTGGCCATTTGCAACCAATTCTAGGTGCGATACGACGGAGAGTCCACCAATCAAGAGAGGGGGCCCAAAGGGGCTTTTTCTTGAGTGCAATGTTTAGTTTATAACATACCTAGAAACGGCTCAAAACGGCGCCATGTGTACCTATTTTCGGCTTTTTTGGACCATTTTTTTCTCACCCCGCACGTCCCCGAGTGGCGTTCTCCATGTCCCCGCCAATCACCGCATTGCCTGCTAGCGACGAGAAGACGCCCATCATTGGGTTCACCACGGTCATCTCCTGAACCAACCCACAAGTTAGGCGGGAGACGGGGGGGGCGGCGGGGGAGGGGGGGGGGGGGGGGGGGGGGGGGGGGGTGCGCGGATACAGTTGTTGTGTCAGGAGGGAGCTCAAAAAATAAAAACCGATCATGTTAGAGGGGGATCGGTTCCACTGATCGATGCACACCTGGCGCGAGAGAAGGAGAGGGGCCATCGCGTGATAGGGGGGACGGCAAAATACGTGGTAAGGTTGCACAATGGCATGTGTGGTATACGAAGTGTGTATTTCTCCGAGTTGGTGGGTGGGTGCAAGGAGGCACCCCCCCCCCCCCCTCACAGCTCTTCGTGAGCGTATCGATCCTTCGGTCGGTCGGTCGGTTCGGTCGTCGGTCGGCAGGCCTACCGTGCGTGTGCCGTGTACGTGATCGGTTGTCGCGCAAGGCTCTGTCTGAGAGATAGGCATTGCGCCAGCCGGGGGGGGGGGGGGGGGGGGGGGGGGGGGGCTTCGACGCGACGTCTGGGGAGGCCGGTGACGGGTTTTCTAGAACAAAGCGCGCGTTGTCGATGTCCTGGCGGTGGCGGCTGTTGTGGTGGAGGTAGAGGTGGTGGCGGTGGCGGTGGTAGTGTGTGTGTTGGAGTCGGCGGTGGTGGTGGTGGTGGCGGCTGTGATGGTGGGGGAGGAGGAGGAAGTGTCGGCGGCGGCGACGTTCTTGTTGGTGGTGTCGGTGTTGTGGTTGTTGTTGCTGGTGGTGGTAGTGTTGTAGCTGTGGGTGCTGGTGTTGTTGTCGTCGCTCTTTGGTTATTGTTGGCGATGTCGGTGGGAGTGGTAGAAATGCAGTGGCGACGGCGATAGTTGTGGTGAGGCGGCAGAGCAACAACCATCCACCGGCCCGAAGAAAATGATGCGGACCCCTGAGGACTAGCGCAGGCCGCGCGACTCGAAAGGCACGCGGGTTGACGGTGGGTTGGCGAAAATAGTGGACGCCTAGGCGGGAGGAGCGATGCTCCGGCGCTTGTGATGTCGAGGCTTGATTCGGTCGGCTCGGTTCGGTTCGGTTCGTTGCGTTTCGGTTCGGTTCGGCTCTCGGCTCGGCTCGGCTCTGTTCTGTGATAGTGATGGTGGTGGGTGGAAAACACCCGAGAATGCGCGGGAGGAAAGAAGCGCCGCTGCTCGCGTCGGGGTGCGCTTCGGTCGGTTCGGTTGGATTCGGCAGGGTTCAGATTGGTCATCGCGTTGTTGTTGGTGGTGGTGGTGGCGGCTCGGTTCGGCTCGGCTCGGCGCGGGTCGGCGATAGTGCTGTTGCTGTTGTTGGTGGTGGTGCTGATGGTGGCGGTTCGTTCGGCGAAATATGAGTGTTGCTACTGTTGTTGTTGGTCGTGGTGACCGAGGTGGTGGTGGCGGTGGTGGGGGCAGGGGTAGGAATCACCCCAGATGGCGTGGAAAATGGAGTGGGCCCGGGAGGGGGGGGAGAGGAAGAGGAGGAGGTGGAGGGGGGTGGAGAGGGGGAAGAGCGGAGGCGCGCGTAGTTGGGAGGCTCGTTGGGAGACGAAGGAAGGAAGTAAGAGGTGGTGTCGGCGGCCGCATCAGACGTTGGTCGGGAACGGTTCGTCGGTAACGGTTTCGTCGGTAACGGTTCGCCGGGGACGGTTCGTCGGTTTTCGTACATGTGATCTATTTTGTAAGTTTGTAGAGTTCACTACAGGGGTTATTCAGCGATTGTGTTGCGTGCGCTTGCTTGCTTCCGGCAGTGATAAAAGGGTCGACACGTAACCCCCCTCCCCCCCCCCCACCCCCCCCCGCCCCTGCACGTTAAGAAAAAACTGACCCGCCAAAGATGACGATACCGCTGTATTTCCTTACACTGCCGTGCAATGATATATATGGATGTAGCGCCATCGGAGACTATCATATCTACGAAAGCTATCCGCCCGCTTCGTCGTCCCTCGAAGGTCTGTCTGTACGTCGGCCGATTGATCGCCGGTCGGTAATTGATCGGTCGATCAGTCGGGCGACCGCCATCGTGCGTTTTATTTTTTGGTCGTTCGCGCTCTCTCCCTGGGCCGGGATTCTCTTCTCTTCTCAGTTCTTCTCTTCGCTTTCCACCCCTACAGTCAGCAGGTAACTTGTCCGCAGCACAAACCAACATCGACATCAGCTTCATCAGCATTAGCCTTAGCATCAGCACCGCCACGCGTATCAAGAAGCATCATCAGCACGTGCGCCAGCGTCAGCAGCATTATCATCAGCATCAGCACACGCGCATTTTCAGCCTCCGAATGCGGCATGTAATCAGCCTCAGCGTCGTCAGCATCAGCATCGCCACGCGCATCAGTAAGCCTCAGCATCGCGAGCACGCGCGCCAGCTGAGCATCATCAGCGCCAGCATTATCCGCATCAGCATCAGCATCAGCATCATCACCAGCAAGAAGGGAAGAGGGAAAACCGAGAGAAGATGTCTTCCCGTCCCCCGTTCCCGCCCCCGCCGGCCAGTATACACGCCACTTTTAATTGATGGAACCCCGAGATGCATTCACTCTGTCCCTAAATGTAATGAACGTTTTGGTATACGTATTTATACCAAAACGATCCTTACATTTCCGGACGATAGTGGTATGTAATTCGTGGGGGTACCAGATATTTAGTAGAATGAAAGTGGTTTTGGGTGTGACATGGGATCGACTCTCACCTTCTTGACAGGGTAGGGTTTTTCTGAGACCTCCTCAGAGTCGCGAGAGCGAAGAGGGGTCGGCAAGAATTTTGACGAGGGTCGTACGGGTTGTACCTGAACGCGCCACGACGGTGGTGGTGGTGGTGGTGGCGGCGGTGGCGCGTGGTCGCGGTGGTGATGGGGCTCAAGGGGGGGCTAGGGCCGCACAACAAACAGAGCGAAGACGAAGACACAGGCGACATCGTATGTATACAGATGCTGATACAAACATTTGTATATATATATATATATCAGGTAGTATACAGGCATACATATTTGTACGTAGAAAGACATGTACAAGTGTGTATATAAACAGACGTACTGGTACCAGGTAACTGGTACGCAACATATAGATAGGCGCACAATATATTCGTATACGTGCGCGAGTCCATATAGAGTCCACCGTGGATAGACACCTGGCACGTACCAACTCAACCTTCCAAGTGGTGCAACGGTGCAATCAATGCGTTAAACACGACATCCTTAACTCAACACGCCCCCTAGATGGTACATAAATTACGTCCATAGAGACAGACTTATAGCACTCTGTCACTAGATGTAAGGAGCGCTTGGGTTAAATATTACAGTAGTACACAGGCGTCCCTTACATATAGGGATGGACTGGTAGTCTTCAGGGACAGTGATTGTTACATTTTCGGGATGTCGTGCGCCGGTCACAGCAGCAGCAGCTCGTACTCTACTGCTGCTGTACCAGGTAGATTTGTTCGACGACCCGCACTGAATTGTACTGCTGTATCGCGCTGCATCGCGTTACATTACATAGCATCAAAATGGATCGAATTGTTCCTGAAGATTCCATTCCGTCCGCAGTTCGCTCGCATTTCGCCAGCAGTGATTTAGCATATGCTAGCGTTTTTCTCGGAGTTCTGTTTTGGCACACATTTCCCGCGATTCCCCCCCGAATTTGCCCGGCATTTCGCTAGCAGAATTTCGTTCGCAGCTCTCGCTCCCATTTATCCACGCCTTTTGCTCATATTTCGCCTCCAGCATGTCGCGCCAGCAGTTCCCAGCATTTCTCGCCCTCATTTCGCATGCAGTTTCGTCGCATTTCGTATATTGCCGCCCGATACTTGACCGCATATTTACCAGCAATTCGACAGCAGTTTGCTCGCAGTTGTCGGTTCTCTTCTGATCCCACTGCTTAGAGTTTGTCCGCATTCTTCGTGCTTACGTGTAACATTGCACTCACATTCCCTAGCGCATTCGGTACTTGATATAATGTTTCATGCGGGTTTCTGGTCATCTTACCGCATTACTTGGAGCATTTCCTTCGCATATTCCTCCGAATTTCAGTCATAATCCCTGAATTACTTGGCGCAGTTCGTTCGCAGTTGTTCGTTCGAAATACTGGCCATTCACCGCATTCTTTCGCGCTTCTCGTTCGTTTTTCTGGTATTTTCCCATATTTCTTTGACGTATTTCTGTCCATTTCCTCGCATTCCTTGGTGTATTTCGTTCGCGTTTCTGGCCATTTCCCCGCATTCCTCGGGCGATGGTAAGAAGAAAAACCCTCTGCTCGCTCTGGCACTCCTCCCCGCATTTTCTTTTTTACTTCGTTCTCGCATTCCGTTCGAATTTCTGGCCCCCTATTTCCTCGCTTTTTTCGTCTGCGTATGTCTATGGTTGCACAAGTCCCGCTCGCGTACACGTCGGTAAACACGCTGGTGCACACGCTAGCGGTGCGCACGTTCGTGCACATGCTGTCGCACACAGTGTCGCACACGGTATCGCACACGCTAGCGCACACGCTAGCACACACGCTAGCGTGCGGACGTTCGCCTGCGTGTGCCGATTTATCCCCATGGTAGGGTGGGGCGGAGGGCTCAGTTGTCCACAATAAGTGTTCCCTCTCCTCCGCGTGATCGTGAGGAGAATGGAAACATCTATTGATAGAGTAGCTCTCCTTTATCCCCACCTACCCAACCACCCACCCCACCCCACCTCACCCAGCCCACCCATCTACAAACCATTGTTAGCTTCACCGCGGCAAAGCCCAAGCACAACAGAGTTAGATTGACACACGGCACAAATTTTGCACCACTCTGGCCGGTAATACGAGCCACATTGACTATTGATAAAAAATACTAAACGTACCTTATATGACCGGCCAGAGTTGGACAGGAAACAAAAAGTGTGGTGACCTTAAGGGGGCGCTGACATCCAAGCGTCTCCTGGTCCCCGGGTTTCCGGTCACTCTAATATCTAGATGTCGTATGGGAACAGAAGCAAAAGTTGCTATCTTAACACGCTGCGTTTAGAACTTCGGCTGGTTCGTGCTCACCGGAGAGAGCGACGGTGACTTGTTAGAGGTTCATCACAGCAGCTTGTGCTTCTCTCGAGACTGATCCCCCGTAGGTTATCAAGGGAGGTCTACATCTCGACTAGTAGGTGCTGCAGCCGTCGACATTGGTCGAAATTTGGGGTGCTCGAAATGAGACAAAAGACAACCCCCAACTGAAACGTCTGCACTTGACTTGCGAACAGCTACAGCTCCTCACAGGAAACTACAGCCCGCAAAAATATGGGATGCTCATTGAGGGGTCTGTGAGGGCGTCGGTGTGCGCAGACGGCAGTCGCAAAAGGGAGCGAGAAACGACTCACGAGGTGTTTTCGTGTATTCGAAGTGGCGAACGAGTAGCACTAAAAGCTCGCAAAAACGCTGAAATGATTCATTTCACGCAAGGGAGCTTAACACGATGGCTACATCACCGATGAAGAAATGGCCTTCGCTAGGAGGTTGCTGTTCTCCAGGCGGATGGTACATCTCTCAGGGAGTCCTCGTCGAAGATGCTGCTGGGCACAAAACTTCGTTCCCATGATGGGTAGGAAGTTATTGGGCCCATCAAAGTGCAAAAAAGCGCTAAAAAGCTCAGGATTCTCGTATATTTGCGTTTATCATTCTACAACCCCGACATACGGATCTTGGTTGCAGTTACCTCACTCTAACTCCAAGTCGTATGCATATGTTGCCGAAACGCCTACGCGCGGAGACTTGATGACGCATTCCTGAGCGTGCTAGCGTCCCTTAAGCTTATATTCAAGCCTATCCGCCGGACGATTTGTTTCGTTTGTGGCGCGTTTCGAGAGAGAAGTCGGGTGGGAAATTTCGTTCGCGTTTCTTGCGGTGGCCACTCGGGAAAGTAGATGGCGACGGTTTGCATGCACATCCCCCTCGTTTCGTAAGGGGAGCTTCGCATGTAAGTGGGTAAGTGGGTAGGTGGGTGGGTAGGGCGGATGAAGCACGCCAAGCCGCAAAGGCCGACCAACACGCTAGCGTAAGAAGGTACGCCGGGAGAGACACCTAACAATGGTGCTGTCGCTGATGTAGAAAAGTGGGCGGGTGGGCGGTATGGGTGGATAGGTGAGTGGGTGGGTGGGTTGGTGGGTGGATGGATGGATGGATATATCGATGGATGAAGGGACGGAGGGAGGGATGGATGGATCGATGGACGGACGGATGGATGGATTGATGGATGGACGGATAGATGGACGGACGGATGGATGGATTGATGCATGCATGGACGGATGCATGGATGGATGGATGGATTGATGGATTGATGAATTGATCGATGGACGGATGCATGGATGGATTGATCGATGGATGGATGGATGGAAGGATGGATAGATGAATTGAAGGATGGATGCATGGATGGATGCATGGATGGATGGATGGATGGGTGGATGGATGGACGGACGGGTGGATGGATGGACGGACGGGTGGATGGATGGACGGATGGATGGATCGATGGATGGATGAATGGATGGATCGATGGTTGGATGGATCGATGGGTGGCTTCACAGATGGATTGATGGGGTGACTGGTTAATTGATTGGGGATGAATTGAATGGTTGGTCGGTGATGGTTAGCGCCGAGATTTGAGAGAGATCCGAGGCATGATTCAGCGGTAGTGCGCCGGCCAACAAGTACGCACCGATTTTCCCAGGAACATAAGGAAATTCAATATCAAGTAATAATACATGAAAGGTCTTTATATTTCAGGACATAGTGTTAAGTGTCAGCGGGGGACAGGCGAAACAATAAAAAAATACGTGAAATTGTGAGAACAAAACAGAATGAGAAACGGCTACCTGGTACCAGGTATATACTCAGGTGTGTCGCGTGTGGGGCATATATATCATATGTGCAGAAAGAGACGGCCACAGAGGATTGGAGCGATCGATCAGTGATTACTGCCGAACGAGAGACCGGCCGGCTAGCGAGAGCGGGAGCGAACGAGGGAGCATACGCCTGCACCTAAGATACACGATTCACGGTTCGGTCCGAAAGCAAGCGAGAGTGGGCTCGTCCGTGGTTCGCGGTCCGCCGCGTGCGTGAACAGGGGTTGCCTCCGCCACTGCCACGCCACACCGCTGCCGCCGTAGCCGCCGCTGCCGCCGCTTCGAACGATTCGGGCGCACGCGAAGACTCGCCATCGGATCGCGCGCACAAAGAGGCTTGTACAGGACAGCAGCAGCGCTTTAGGAACAACCCGGCACGTAGATACACTGCTATGGAGCCGGACCGCCCGAACGTGTCTCGGGTAGCTTGTCTTCGCCAGACGATATGCCACGTCGGCAGCAGAGGAGAGAAGAGGGGGGGGGAGGGCGGCGAGAGAGTACCGGCCTTTGTCGACTCTCTCGCCTTTCTGCTGGGACCATCACGGACAACCCTTCTTGATCGACGATGTTGTTCGGCGATCAGAATAAAACACATGAATACGGTATACATGCACTGTTTTGTTTTCGCAGAAGAAAAAAAAAGCAAAACAAGAGAGCGCGCGCACCCGCTACGCACCACGCAGCGCGACTGGGGGGGGATGGCACAATAGCAATCGGAGAAACAAAATCAGATGAACAGAACAGAAATCGGAAAAATAAAATTCAGCAGCGTGGGGGAATGTACTCATCATCATGCATGGCCGTAGTCGTATGACCATAGACCCTCGCATCCCTACAATGCCGGGACGGAGCACGTCGAGTTTCACCGACTAGGCAACCATTGCTTGCACCAAGCGCGAAGCGCCGTGAGGTGTTGGGCGAGTCGCATGAAGGGTGAGCTGCATGCTACCAAGAGCCGCTTTAGAGACGGATTGTCTTGCATATGTATGACAGCGTCAATTAATTGATTCAGTTTCTGGTGTGGCCACTTCTAGAGACAGCAATGAGTTTACTGAGTAACTGCCTCGTGGTTGGGGGGGGCGGGAAAAAAACGTTTTTTTTCGGGGGGAAAGCAGCAGCAGCAGTGAGGGAAGAAAAAACAGGGCGCGCGGGGCGAAGAAAAAGATGCGGGGAAATTTCCAGAAGGAAAAAAAACTTTCCAGGGTGCTCCACGGATCATATGATCCGACCCCCCGGGTTGAATCGGGATTTGTTTATTTTACTCTCACCGGGTGGATCGGGTTGGGTCGCGTACTGGCGGGTCGGGTCGAGTCGGGTCGGGTGGGGCCGGGTCGGGTCACCCTTGCCCGAGCCGAGCCGAGCCCCCCCGACCCGACCCGACCCGGCCTGACCCGCGAGGTTTGACCCGACCAGCGAAAGGCCTTGGAAAAAACGGTCGCTCGCCGTGGAAAAAAAAGCTTGAATAAAAAAAAAAAAACACACACACACACAGGATGCGCCTCTCACCCCCATACTCTGGTGCGTGAAGTGGAACCCTCCCGCTGCACCCCCCCCGCCCCAGTCCGCGAATCCCTTGAACCCGGAGTGAGAGGGTCTCGCTCGACCCCTTTGGTCTGCTCCCTTAGCCTGGACGGACGGCACACACAGAGGGTCACGAAAAAATAACAACAAACAAGGATTTAAAAACGAAAAATAAATTATTATCGAGGATTGAGAAAAGCTTTTTCGAGAGTGTACGTACTACAACTGTACGTACTCATGGTATTTCTCAATCGCATCTGTCGAAGCGCCCGGATGGTGTATGTTGTACAGTGTCCGGGGCTCTTAGACGTGTCAAGAACCGACCCGCGGGTTGGGTCAGGATTTTAGTTTCGAAATCTCACGGGCCGGGTCAGAGGTCGGGTCGTACCGGGTCGGGAGGTCTTCAAACTCTGTTGGGTGGGGTCGGGCCATACAAACTTGACCCGACCCGATCTGACCCGCGGGCTTTGACCTGACCCGTGAACAACCCTGTATACTACGTGCTCCTTCGTTCGGAACCATGAGGACCGTTGTGTCGTCATATTCATGTATTTTTCTTATAAATCAGAACAGCGCGGTGGCATGGCCCTACCAATGCCATGAGCGCGGCGGCTGCTGCTGGTAGGGTTGGCTCGTCCGGGTCCGCGACGCATCACAGAACCTTTTTTGGGAAGTGTCGACAACTTCCATCACTCCTACATCTATACTACAGTATCAGGTACCTGGTACACACTATAATGGACAATTTCACAATTTTTGGGGTTTCTACCGAAGAAAGTATACACTTTCAGCGTCCATGTTCACTCAAGACGGATTTCTGAGGCTCTCCTCCATTCCATCAATATGTACAGGGGGGAAGGGGGGTGGTTCCGATGTTTCTATGTATAGTTCCACAGCAGCGGTGACGTTTTCCCCATGCGCCCTCTTGGGTTTCGAGCTCCGAGAGGCATGCATACCGTATGCCTTTCTGGGCGGAAATATAATCACCACTTGGTCCTCATATTAATGTTTAAAAACGGCCTTTATATTTCCACCCCCCTGCCCCCCCTGGGACGAATTTTCCGCGCCGAGTCTCTCGAAACCATGTTTTAACCGCTTTCGGACTGCAGTCTCGTTCTGAGGACCAACCACTCGATTTCTAAGTATTACGGGGGACCATAGTAAATAGGACCAAATATTGTTAGTGAAAATAGGTAAACATATAGTTTTTATGTATACCATAGGTCTTGTTAACTATGGACCCCCCCGTAATAGTTTGTCCTCAAAACGGGACTGCGGTCCTAGAAAGGTTGAGGGAAGGGGGGGGGGGGGGGGGGGGTACACACACACAAACGAAAAATGGGCGGTCTTTGGAATGATTGCGTCGAGACGTTTTTCCATAGACGTACAGCAGGTGTCGCTCGGGCGTCTGCACCTTTTCCCCATCGTCCAGAAAACAGCATCGAAATTTCGTCCGCGGAGGGGTGGGTTACCTTAATAACGGGGTGATATATGGTACACGGCTGACTACGTGCTGCTGTCCTACTCTATTCTCAACTATTTATTGTTGTTGCCAAAATGCGTGCGGGCAATTCTCGCAGGGGGTCAAGGAGGCTGGGTCCCCATTCATACCGCTGGCTGTCGCCGAGAAGAACCTTGGCCTCCGCTTCCCACGCCCGAGCGAAGGCCTCCGTGAAGGACTCCAACAACCTCCACCGGCCCAGCCCCGAGGTGGCCTGCATCACGGGGACTTGCTGCAGGAGGAGGGTATCGTACCCCGACCACAGCATGTACCTTTTTTGTTCCGTTGTTGTTTTGTTGTGGTGCGCGGTAAAAATACCACGGCGAAAAAATCGCACAACAAGCAACAAACGGACACCACACACACACACGAAAAACGAATCCGAACCAAAGCGAACAAAAACGAAAAGCGGACAAAACAAACCAAAACCAAACCAAACCAAGAAGCGCACGCGGGGAAGGAAAGGGGTTGGGTAAACGGAGAGGAAGAGGATGCGGCAGCATAGGAGACAAAAAGGTGAGGGTGATGAAGGCGAGACGAGATACTGTACTTTCACCCCAACACATCAGGCAGATTCATCGATATCCCACGTTACGGTCTCGATCTCTCTCAGGGTAAGATATATTCCTGATCTGCGTTGACCTACCTCTTCAGGACTGCGCTTCCGCTGTCGGCAAGAAACGCTTGGAACTACGGTAGAGTAACATTTAGGGGGAATGCGTGCAATGCAGCGCTAGAAGGGATAAGCTCGTGGTGCCGGGTGGGAACCGTATACGTAGCCTGCATGATCTGCAGTGCGGGTTAGGTGGGTTTTGTCTCTACTGTGCAGATACGCCCTGTACAACCTCTCACAACGGGAGCTGAGGGACTGCAGTAGATGATGTAGAACATGATGATCTACTGTAGATCATGTTCTACATCATGATCTACTATCGGAGGGGTGGAATAATTACCACGCGGAAGGCGGCGACCACGGAATCGTTGTGGACACGGCAAGTGACGGAAACCCGCGGCAGTGTCTTTTGTACCCCCCCCCCCCCCCCCCCCCCCGCGCGCGCTTTCTAAACCGGGAAAACATAGGCAAAGGAGGCATGATTCAATCTTTCGCTACACCGATTGTGCTCTTTGATTCAACTCAGTCTCTCGAGCGCTGCTGTACTCCTCTCTCTCTCTTTCTCTCTCTCTTTTTTTTCCCCCCTTACAGTCCGCTCTCCCCCTGCCCGCGCGCACCCCTCTTCCTATCTGTCTGCCAGCCTTGCCTTCCTTCCTTCCTGTCTGTCTGTCTGTACGTACGTCTATCTCTGAGATTCCTTAGGCCACGAAAATTGTACACAAGCCAGCAGCCACCCAGACCCATCAGGACTGTTCGCGGGTCGGGCTAGTCGGGTCACACCTCGTGGGTCAGGCCGAGCCAGGTCGGGCAAGGGTGACCCGACTCGATCCGCGAGAGATCGAAGCCCTCCTGAACCGACCCGGCTCGATCCAACCCGATCCGACCCGATTCGACCCGACCCGACCCGACCCGATGTATCTGTTCGACGTGTGAACCCTTTTTTTGCGACTATTAATACGAAGACGACGTCCTACCCAAAAAGGCAATGGTCTTGTCCCCCAAAACCCGGGTGCAGCCAAGTTAGGATCTGTCGATGAGCTGCAGTAGATTGTGATTCTCGATCCGACGCGTTAGCGCATTTACTACCACAAACAAATATCCTATCCGCAGAAGCCAAGAGCTGAGCAAAAAACAAAACTAAAAACTGGATGCACATCTTTCAACACGTTTCCGACAAGGGAGAAACAAAGTAGCGAGTTTTTGGTTTTGGGGGAGCCTCCCGCCTCACCTCGCGAGTTCCGCCGGGCTGATCCCCATCCACCCTTCGAGCAGAGGGTCGTTCATCGATACCTGGTTGAGCCCCCTCACGAGAGCGTTCACCGGAAGCATCAGCACGTGTCTTCGTCCTCCTTGGCTGAAGAGAGAAAAAAAAAAAAACATTTTTTTTTTTTTTTAACGCGAAAAAACAACAGATGTAAGTCACCACAATAAAAAGTACGGCAGGAGTCGCCGGAGGAGGAGGCCAGTACCATAGGCGGGACCCATGAATAATAATGGAAGGCATTTAGCATGGAAATGACCAAAACAACACGTATGAGTAATAATATGGTCGACGTTTCTTCCGAAAAATTGATCGGCGTCCGCTTTGTTGCACCTTAACCCCATTGTCGAGAAAAAACCACCCTCGAGATTCGTCGGAGGAGGCGTGTACCACTCCGACCGAGAATGTAAGCAGCGTTTTTATTATCAACTCAGCATCAAACGCATGCTATATTTCCGGTCAGAGCGGATTCTTGTTTTCAAACATCACTTCTACTTTCCAGATTAACTCGTAGTGGGGGGCCATAGTAAATAGGACTCGTCATATAGACAAAAAAAACTACATATTCCGGTATTTTTAGTAAAAGCCTATTTGGTCCTGATGACTATGTTCCCCCATAATAGCAAGTTTTACGTTCAAGCGATCTTCTGGGCAAGCCGTGGTCACAGGTGTCGTTCCTTCTCCCCTCCCCCCCCCCACCCGGCACGTGCCTTCGTTTTTATCGCGCATAGGGTACATACAACATTCCCACTCACTGCTCGTCGATTTTCATCGGATGTCGCTAACTACGCTCTCGCACTTTCCGCTACTCAATCTTGATGGAAGCAAAAGCCCCTACGAGTATACACTCGGTGAGACTCGAACCCACGAACTTGACTGATCTCAGTAGGCGCGAGCACACCACCCACGAAGCCACCGGGGATGCCGGCTGGCGTAGGGTGCGATAAACCCCGTTCGGACTCTGTTGTGAGTATCACACGTGTGTTGAATTCTAGATCAGAGTGATGCAATACTCTTTTGGACTCTAATATCGTATGAGAATCAAATAATCATTGTTTTTTCGGTCAGAGTGGTGTATTACTTGATTACAGCATGGGCCCGCCAACAAGAAACGCCTCACTTGAGCAAAGCCTTACAGCCTTGTTTGTGACACCCTATTCTTGAACAACCTCGAGCGTATGTTATAATTTTGAAGAGGCTTTACATAGTGCGGCGTTCGTCGCTCACGATTTCTTATTATAAACTCGGACTTTTCTTAGCGCTCCTCCCCCCTGCCTAAGAGGTGAGCCTTACGTTCTTGCTGACCACTCTGTGTGTAAATAGAAGGAACGTTTGTACATTAATAGGAAGACCAATCGGTCCTTAAAATTCCGTTTCTATTTCTGATTTATTGGACTATATTGCTGTACTGTATGTTGACTGCCTGGTTCCGTCGCTATATCCCAATACCTGGCGTCCTTGAAGACCCGTATTCCATGCCTCGGCCCCTTAGCCTCCTGGGCGGACAGCAGCGCGTCCGCATGCTGCAAAGGCAAAAACAAATCAGGGCACAAAAACACAAAGGCACGAAACACACGCACACAACAGAAACGTGGGGTGGAAAAGTCAACGTTTTGCGCGCGGGGTTTGTATAGAGCCTGAAATTTTCAACGAAAGAAAAAAGGGGGGTTTCGTGCGTTTTTATATGCCGAAAAATGTGAGACACAGAACAGATTTTTAAAAAAAATCTGGCGAAAAACGGGTTATCCGATCGATGGTCTATTTTTGTTTGTTGGCGACAAAGCGAAGACAATGCGTACGAAAAACGCAAAAGAGGCAACTGCTGGAAAAACAAAAAAGGGGTTTCTAATCGATATGGTTTATTTTGTTTGGGACAAAACGCACGCCATACTACGAGATTCGCATAATACGATGCGAGAAAGATACAAGAGGAGAAAAACGGACGAAAAACAGGCTGTTGGAGGGCAAGCGAAAAGGGAGTGAGGGAGTGAGTGGAGCGTGGACGCGTTTTTTTTTTTTCTTCCAGACTCTCTCTCGCCTAGTTTTTTTCAGCTCGAAAGAACCGGAATGCCTCCCAACGGCAGGAAAAAGAAAAATCAACCATCTGCGAAGCAACCAGCAGAAAGGGGGAGAGAGAGGGCATTGGCTGCTACGTTTACAAAATATACAGGGCACGAAGTATGCTACGTAACGAGCACCCTGTTGCTGTCAACTACTATCACGGGGGGCCATAGTAAATAGGACCAAATATTGCTATTAAAAAAGGTAAATATATAGGTTTTCCTGTATACCATAGGTCCTATTAACTATGGACCCCCGTAATAGGTAAGGTTTACTTACGTACCATACCCCCTACGGGGGAACATAGTAAATAGAACCTACGGCGCAGACAAAAACCTACATGTTTCGCTATTTTTACTAACAACATTTGGTCCTATTTACTATTACGGGGGTCCATAGTTAATAGGACCTATGGTATACATAAAAACCTATATGTTTGCCTATTTTACTAACAATATTTGGTCCTATTTACTATGGCCCTCCGCAATATGCCCCCCCGTGATCGCATACGTGCAAACCTCTGGGCGTGGATACAAGGAGCGCTTGGTCTTCGTATTGATGTGTATACTGCTCTGACCGAAACTACCCGCAGATAACGTTGAGAAACATATCTGGTATCTATTTTGTGAAGGCTCTCTCTCTCTCTCTCGCCCCCGCTCTCCAATGATCGACTACTTACATTCCGGAAGACACCTTTGCTCGGTGCAGCAATGGAAAAAACTGATAACCTTTCCCAGTTCATGACAAAAAAATAAAAAATCGGGCGCTGAGAAAAACAATGAACATCGCGCCCTCTGTGCGACCCCAGCGCTCTCGGGTATGGTATGCTATCGTGATGTCCGTTTCTGACCTTCACGTTCGAAGTCGTAGAGTGGTGCAAACGGATACTGCCGTATTTCCGGCCAGAGTATGCCTTTTTTTATGGCTACAGCAAGGCAAACGTCCAGCGAATAAAAAGCAAGCTGTGGGAACACGTTGGTCGGGAGCCGCAAGCAATCAATGATTCGACAGCAAATACGAGCACTCGGGGCTTTCTTTCCTCGTCCCCGAGCCAACCCGCCCCGAGAGCCGAGCCGACAACCTAATTAACCGAAACAGATTGCGCCGAGCCAAGCCAAGAGTCAAGCCGAGTCGTGAGCCCTAGCCGAACGGGAACCGAGCCAGGAGCCGAGCCGTTCTGAGAGCCGAACTGAGCTAAAAGCTTGACCGAGATAGGCCAAGCCCAACCGATAGCCTAACTGAATTTCAATCGAGCGGAGTCGAGCAATACCGAGGGCCGAACCAAACCGATTCAAACCGAACCGCGCTAATCCAAGCTAAGCCAAACAACAACCAAACGAAAACCAAACCAGACCACACCAAACCAGACTTAAAAGCACACCAAACAACCCAACCGCAGCGTACCCTTTAGAAGCAAGGGACCGCGACATTAAAAAAGTTCTGCAACGTAATCCCGCCCCCCCCCCCCCGACATGCTCCGTCCCGGCATTGTACGATTGGGAGGATCTATGGTCATACGACTACGGCCATGCATGATATCGAGTACATCTCTCCTATTGAGTACATCCCCCCCCCCCCCCCCCCCCCCCCCTGCTCCGTCTCGAAAGGGATGCGTGGTCAATGGTCAAATGACTAAGGCAAGCAACAAAAGAGTACCCCCCCCCCCCCCCCCCCCCCCCCCCCCCGTCCCACCAAAACAAAACATACTATTACGGGGGTACATAGTTAATAGTACCTATGGTATACTTAAAAACCTATATATATTTACCTATTTTTACTAACAAAATTTGGTCCCGTTAACTAGGGACCCCCGTAATAAAAAGCCAGGACTGTTTACCGATCGGGTCAAACCTCGCGGGTCGGATTAAATCGCGTCGGGACGGGACGGGCCGGGTCGGGCAACGGTAACCGGACCCGATCCGTGAGAATTTGAAAACCTCTTGACTCGACCCGACCCAACCCGATCCGTGAAATTCTGAAACCGTCTTGACCCGACCCGCGGATTGGAGCCATGACCCGTGACTAGAACCCTGAAAAACCAAAGACTGACCTCGACGGGGTGGAGACAAAGGTCCGCCGAACCGGTAAGCGTGCCCCCCTCCGACATCACTTCGATGCTAGAGCAGCTCACCAGCTCCTTCGGCGCTTCCGCCATTAGAGCGTCCAGCTGCCGATACAAGTCAAGTTTAGGGACAAGGTCGGGGTTAGGGTCAGGGTTTGTGGGATGAGCATCACGAAGCGTAACGGTTGAGGCGCGAAACAACGCAATGGACAGTTCTTCATCGGCTCCATCCATCGGCGCCTCTTTACCCAAGAGAACGTCCAGCTGCCCGCGCGGGTTTCGATATTAGGGTTAGGATTAGTTATAGGGTTTGGCATGGGAACACGGAAACGTAAAACGATTGAGGTGCGAGACAACACAAAATGGTTGCTTTCGATGAGAACGATGTGTGGGTTGATTTAAATGTTCTACGAGTCTGACACCGCCCTCCCTCCCTCCCCCCGTCCCTCCCTCTCTCACGGATTGGGTTGGGGTCGACATTAACACCACTGCTGCTGTCTGGGAGTGTTTCCACGGGAATTTTCGAGGAAGAACAGAAGAAAAACAAAACACAACACACCGTTTCGAGAAGAAAAGAAAAAGACAGTTGGCGAGTAAGCTCCTACGGTGACTCACTCTCCGCCATGAGATACCGCCGAGCTGCCGACGCGCGGGGGGGGCGCGAAAGCTATCGTAACGGAAAAACTGATGCACGTAAAAAACAAACAAACACGACATGCACTCCTCGTGGCGAGAGAGGTGAGGGGTGTGCGTGTCGGTTGAGAAACGTCACGAAAACCACCTTTTTCTCGCAAAGGGGTCGCGATCTTCACCTATGTCCAAACTCCGAAAACAATCCTACTATTAATACAATCCCAAGTGTTTTTATCCCCCCCCCCAAAAAAAACAAAGGTCCTTTTAGGGGTGCACGAAAAAAAACAATACGGCGCCACAGTCGCCACGATGTCGGAAATGAATACAACGTAAGAGTGTTGGGGGGATTTTTTTTTGGTCAGGAATCGAAAAAAAAAAATGTTTTTTTTTTACAAGTATTCATATTTTTTACTTTTTAGTATAACACCTCTATATAGGACTCGGAAAAAAAAACGGGCGTCGCTTTTTTTTTTCTTGTGCACGACACCCTTGGTCCAGCAGGCATTTTTTCTCCCTCCTTTGCTTCGAGAATATTCGAAAATATTCATCGTTTCGAGAGGGCAGCTGACGGGCTCCTTCGGTGCCTCCGCCACGAGAGCGCGAGGTACCGACGCGTGGCCAATACATTGACTCAGTCATTAACTGTGGTGAGGCGCGAATGCGTGACAGGACATCAGCAGGCGTTTTCTGGTCGGGGATGTCCAACCAAGAGACTCTTTTGTCGCCCTGCGAAACAAGCAGGACACGCGCCCTACCTCAGGCCGCAGCGTACGTAGACAGATTGTTCTAAGGATGTAACAGCCACATCAACAACAACACCACCAACACCACCACCACCATCACCACCACCACCAACATCAGCAAAACGCGAAAAGGCGGAAAAAATGGAACTCACCTCCACCAGGTTCATCATCGGCTGGATTTGCTCCGTTCCGACGTAGCCCATCGACGAAGCGTTCGACTCCATGGATTGGGTATGTCGGTGACTGTCATCCAAATCTATCCCCTGTTCCAATGTTTCCATAGAGGACGGGGCGGGGGGGGGGGGGCGGGCGGGGGGGGGGGGGGGGGGGGGGGGGGGGGGGGGGGGGGGGGGGGGGGGGGGGGGGGGGGGGGGGAGGGGGTGAGCGCGAGTACGACTCCGAGCGTTTCCCTCGGTTTACAGGAACAAAGTAGGAACACACCACGGACACTATTACGGGGGACCATAGTAAATAGGACCTACCGTAGACACAAAAACCTATACCTGGTATTTTTTTAAAATATTTTTTCTAACATTTTATGGTCCTATTTACTATGGTCTCCCGCAATATCAACAGTCAATAATAGTAGGTGTCCTCTTTTCTATGCATCCCAGCTGTAGTATCAACAGTCAATGCTGCGGGGGGCCATAGCAAATAGGACCAAATATTGTTATGAAAAATAGGGAAATGTATAGGTTTTAGCGGGTACCGTGAGTCCTATTTACTATGGTTCCCCGTAATAGTAGGTGTCCTTTGTTATTTGCATCCCCAAGCCACGCCCAGGCTTCATCTCGACGCCGTAATTATCCCTTTTGACCACGGGTCGTAGGGCAAACAGCGCCCGCACCAACTTCTCTTTTTCGTTTCGCTGTGCAGGTCTCGAGAAACGCAAGCCGCCGGACTCGGAGGACAGCTGCTTTCTTTTCTGGGTGTGTGGATTCTGAGATCGCGGGAGTTACAGTACGTGGAAAAAGCGTACTTGCGCTCTCGGGGATGGGTGTGGTTGTGTCACGGGAGTTACTACTGAAGTATGGCATGTTCATATCTGGCGATCGATTTGAGTGTCACGGGAGATGCTGTAGTAGCATATTCATGCTTGGGGATGGATAGGCGTGAACAGGAGTTACAGACAGTACTAGTAGCATGCTCGTGCAGAGGGATATACATTTGGGGGAAACGGGAGTTGCAGTAGTAGTGGTACAGTAATGTGTTGGTGTTTGAGGGTAGATTTGAGGCAGTGCTTTTCACGGCTACGTATATATGCACCAGGTAGTCGACATTAAAATCACGACTAGGGGGGAAAATCTAATCCCATAACTCCAACCCGAAGAAAAACTCAAGACACGAAACCCGGGGATGGACCCTAAATGTCCCCGTAGCCGTGATTTAAACTTCATCTGCTACGCCACGCAGTCGCGATTATCAGTCCCGTGGATATGGGTGTAACGGGAGCTAATAATACTAACTTAGGAATAGGCGAGAGCAATTAGGTGTTCAGGAGTTGAGACCTTCAGTCTCGATCTCGTCTCCCGAACTCGGCAAGTAAGCATTTAACTCTATTTCCAGTAGTATTGTAGTTCCGTACGAACGGTGTCAACTGAAAACCACCATTTCGTCCCCCCGAACTCGGATATATTTTCGTTCATACTGTTTCGTGTGCCCGAAGTCGGGAGCTACAGCAATAACTTCGACGAACATAAAAACGTGGCCGTTGGTATGTAAGTAGGTACGATGCCCAAAACCGTGTACAAAGGGACCCATCTTAAGGGAAAAATGGTACCTATACAAGGGACCTAAAATTTCTGACCACCATTTTTGCCGACTACGGACTGTAGGGGGCCGGTACCATCTCTGATAAGGGACGTTGGTATCTATATGGGGGACCTCCAACCCAGGACGCACTGCAAAATAGGGTAGTGTAGTACGCACCCTGCCTTGCACAAGAGTGCCAAAAATACATGTCCTTGGTGTACCTGGTATTAATTAATAGTAAATATTACGGGGGGCCATAATAGTAAATAGGACCTACGGTACACACGAAACCTATATATTTACCTATTTTTACTAACAATATTTGGTCCTATTTACTAAGGTCCCCCGTAATAGTAGTCGCACGAAATCCTCTTTTCAGTGCTGCACTGCTGCTGCTGTAGCAGAAACTTAAAATCCGACCCAAATCCAGAGTCATTAGTTCCCACATCATTTACGGGGGACCATAATAATAGTAAATAGGACCAAATGTTGTTATTAATACTACAGGGGTCCATAGTTAACGGGACCAAATCTTGTTAGTAAAAATAGGCAACTATATAGGTTTTTATGTACACCATAGGTCCTGTTAACTATGGACCCCCGTAATAGTAGAAATAGGGAAATATATAAGTTTTGTCTGTACCGTAGGTCCGTAAACAGCTCACCCTGACCCTGAAAACTTGTCTGCGGACACAAAACAGGCTGGTGGCAAAACGGCACATCTCGATGGGAGAAAACAAAAAGCGTGGTTCGAAATAGCGCGCACGGCACCATCACACCAGTCCATGAGGGAGACGGTAGTACTAACATACCGGTACGTACGTGGTGTCAAATCCCATTGTCTACAGAAACATATGAAGACCGTTTCGACTGAAAATAAAATACATTCGGTATATACTCCATAATTTCGGACGGGTGGTACTACGTGTATACGTGCGCTGTCTCGGGGAGTTACGTGTGTACGTACAGCATACCTGATGCCGTATGATGGTTCCGTGGGCCCGGGCCAGCCACAGAAGGGACCAACTTTCTCAAAAGCTTGGGCACTGGCTACGAGCTTTCTCGTTTTTTTTTTTTCGTTTTTCAGGCTGGCTTTTTTGTGGGTTATTTTTTCATGACCGGGGGCCAGTATTCTACGGGTACTATTATTAATATACTACTACTACTACTACTACTACTACTACTACTACTACTGCTGTATACCTGGAATACGTTAAACCAGTATATACAAGGGAATGGTTGGACGATAACATATTTTTAATAGACTTGTGCACGTTACCTGCGTATGAACTTGTTACTAACATCAACAATAATAGTTATTTATGGTTTCAACCTTTAGGACCGCTCGATAGCGACCAAATCAATGATAACTTGGGTTGACACCGATCGTGCGTTCACCATGTACGACGTACTTTTCTCCGCTCCTGTCCAGACAGCATACAACTCCCCCCACCCACCCGCCGATGCATTGTTTGCTTCTGGTACCACCTATACGCCGCGGTTCAGTGGTGCTATTATCGTACGTATCATCTGCATGTATACATACGTGCTATTATCGTACCGGATACAGCCACAACAACAGCGGAGTAAAACGTCGCAAAAAAAAAGTTCCAGGAACGTTTCAAAATTTCGATCTCTCATGGCCGAGCGAGGTGTCATTCTAATTCGTATTTTATTTTAAATTAGTCTGCAGTATATTATTGATAGTATTTTATATTAATAGTATGTAAGACGTCCTTCGTATGTATATAAATGTACGATCCACCACCAAAGACAAGAAATACCATAAACAAGAACACCTGGTCCACCAGGCCAGTAGTACTCGTATGCATACATGGCGTGTTTTTATTTTCCAATTTAATTATTTTTTTTAGAACAAGCGAGTATAATATTAATATTTATAGTAAGTGTCATATTGTTATGAAAGCACAACCCCTCGGACGATTTTCTTCGAACCCGATCTTCTCGGCAACGAGGACAGCGAGTGCAAACAAAAACGCCAGCGATGCGTCTCATAGGGAAAGACATACAATCGCCGAGATCTTTCCAAAGCAAGCCATGTTTTTTGTTGGGTTCCAAGTCTCGAAAGGGATGCGTGTGTTTATCTTATCTGAACACATTTTACACGGCGACAGCCTTCGAAAAATACCGCAAAATGCTTCCTACTCCTACTCCTCCTCCTCTTCCTCCTCCTCCTCCTCCTACTACTCCTCCTCCTCCTCCTACTACTCCTCCTCTTCCTCCTCCTAGCTCTTCCTAGATCCTACTAGCTCCTACAACTACTACAACTACAACTACAACTACTACTACTACTACTACTACTACTACTACTACTACTACTACTACTACTACAGCTATTAACATTAATACTACAACTGGACTGCTCTGGACGGCAATGTAAGCACCCTTTTATATGGATATTAATATAGAAACGGTCCTTACATTTGCGTTCGGATTGGTCAAAAAGGTCACGCTCTCTCTTTGCGGGACGCTTCCTATTAATAATTGATGTTCATTGACAAAAAATATATATACCGTCGTGCAGAAGATGAGACACGCTGTGTGTGGTAGCAGGTGGTGTGGTGGTATATAGGTGACGTCGTACGCTTGATCGATCAGAAACAAACACTACCTAAGGCACCTCGTTCAAACAGCAAGCAGTACAGTCAGTAACTCTACTACAGTAGTTACTACAGTAGTTACTACAGTAGTTACTACAGTAGTAGTGGTGGTATTAATAGTAGTAATAAGTAGCTGCAGTATACGAATACACCAGGTACCAACGGCAGCGGTACACCAGCAACTTCACAAAATCGTTCTCCTCGTAGAGTCCCAGCGGAGCGAGAGGCACATAGAGGCCAGAGGTCGTGGCGGTTGGCAACTGCTGCAGTAAACCTGTAAACGATAGCTCAAATAACCCGAGGTACCACAGATGAATACTCGTACTTGATATTTTTAATAGTCGGCACAGCAGTTAGTTACGTACTGCTTGCACATACATTAAATTTTGTAGGTACGAGTATGTGTAAGTATGCACGCACACAACAAGCAGCACTACTGCTGTACAGGTACTACCCGGTACTCGCTGAACCAACCCTTTAAAGACTGCTGTTATTGATAGTACTGCAGTCCCGTTTTGGGGACAAACTAACTGCTTAGAATGTGTGTTACTTGTCCCCAAAATGGGACTTCAAGTAGAAAAGGGTTGAGTTCTCTCGCACAGGGATGCAATCGTTTTTCACCGCTCGCTTTGCCGACGACGACGGTTCGGTTGGGCTGTCGAATATCGATTTTTTTTGGAAGGCTCTGGACAAGGTCCTTCTCCGAAATCACCTTGTAACTCAACGCTCTACGAAAACGGTAGGCACACACACACCACGGACACTGGTAGTGCTGGATGTCGACGGGTAGAAAGAACGGGTTAATGTGAAGAACGCACATAACACAGCAGCAGGGCAACGAACATCGCTGGCAGTTAGATTGTCAGCTCCGGTGAACGTACCAAGTTCAGTTCTACGGGCGTATGTAATGTTACCAAATATATACATATAGTATACGGTATATATTATGTGGAAATTAAAATATGGGAAGAGTATTGTACGACTTGTGAAAAAAGCTGTTCACGGGACAAAAACGCTGGGACGCTCGGGAGCAAGGGAGGCCGGTCTGTCGGTCCGAGTAGTAAACACCTGGCTGAAATAAAATTATTCACATTTTTGAAGCGAGAAAAAATGTCAAAGCTGCGTCCTTCCGGGTGTATGCATGCGTTTATCGGTACAAGAGTACCTGCTACTACCAATAATAGCTGCACCACACACATGGTATGATATAGATTGGGATACCAGGTTTGATACCGGTACGATATTACCGCGTGGGGCTTTACTGACACAGACAGTAGTATACCCGGGTACCACCACTCTTGATCAATTACGCACAGTATCATTCGTTCGAATGCACACGGGATGATTCTATTATACCCTTTGAATCACATACTCTTGTACTACCGCCGTAGCATAGCAATGGTACCCGTAATAAAGCTTGTGCCCCATATATCAACCAGGCATGCTGTAGGGTGTGCTCGACTCTGCGTTGTGTAAGTCTACTGCTGCTGCTGTACCTGGTATGTGCGAATACAGCAGTGCTCATATACTGCAGATTGGGAGGGTTCGAGGGCTCTGTGCTCTGATGATTTTTGATCGCCTTCTTCGATTGTTCGATCATCCACGGAATGTATACACTCTCCTGCAGTACACAACACAGCAGTTCCTCTTTTCGTACTGCTGTTCTGTTGTTGTACTCGAAAGGCTGCGGCACACGGCGAAGCTGGAAGGAGAGAATGCTGGCATCGTCGTGGTGCCAATGAACTAACTTGCTATCCGACCCCATAATACGCGTAGAGTCGTAGCTTCGTATAGGTATCGTACACCACCGCTGTTATGTTCTAAAAATTTCAAAGCTACAGCTGTAACACCCCGCGCCCAGCTTCTACAAGTATATTTTCATAATAGTCTAACGTACTCGTAGCTATTCTCCCTCGTATATTGTAGGTCGTATTGATAGAGTCGCTACTCCTGATGATACCCATGGCTCGTATCATACGTGCACCTGCGTGGACCAATTTAGCGGGAGGTTCCAGCACAGGTACGTACAACAAGAACATTATATTACAGGGTACCTGGTATATACATATATATGATATGTAAGGTACTAATAGTGGTACTTGACATGTCTTTGGCACATTGTCAAATATTATTTTTACGCGTCCAAAGGGAAAGAACGCTGAAAAATATGAAAAGTGAAAAAATGAAACAGCAACCACGTACACCCAGTACGGGTCGCCCCTGCGAGTACAAGTCACGCGACCCCATGGGACCGGAGGACCGAGCCTGGGAAACACAAACCCTCTGCGCTACGAGAATATATACTGCAACAACGCATCACTCGATCGAGTCAACGTTTGTTTGCCGTTACTGAACCGGTACACAAATAAGAAAGTGTATTGGGCGTAAGCTTTTTTTTACCCAGATCTCCAAGGAGGATAAAAAAAAAAAGAAGAAAAAGTTACTGATGAGGATATGACGAGAACTCACACAGCTGCAGCTGACTGACGAAAAAAAAACAAACTGCTCTGAAAAAATTGAAAAAATCGAACCAGGTCGAACCACCAGCCAACATACCAGGTGCCAGGTACCAGGTATCTCTGGTATTATTTTATTCTACGACAAGTCACCGCACGAACTGCTGTGCACAGACCCTGTATCTGGTGTGTACTTCGTGTACTCTTGGTGCATCGAAAATTTAATGGTATTGTTTGAGATAGCAAACTCGTACGTAGACAGCACTGCTGTAGTACCAGAAGAAGAAGTAAAAGTAAGAGAAGTACGTACTCAGAGCGAGGAGCGAGCCAAGTTATTAATAGCTACTGTCTGTAGGAGGAATTTATACACGACAGCAGAGAGAACAACTGCCACCTTTGGCTGCCCAAGCTCAGATTGCTCATCCTCCTGCTCGACGTCCTCTTGACGCGGTACTGCTTCCTTAGACTCCACCTGCTGCGACGGCGACAGTGGTGGTAGCTCCCGATGTTCGTTCGGGCTCCTATCGGGCGTGGAGGCCGCCGAATTCGGTCCACCCTCCCCACCTCTCAAGGACCCAGCACTCTGGCTGGCCTCTGTAAATGCCACCTTTCCCTGAGCATGTACGCCGGAGCTCGAGGCCATTGATTGCTTTCTTGATATACGTATTTATGTACGTTGTTCTCAATGCCAAAGGCCGGGGCTACGAGCTTTAGCTATTATAGCTGGCTTACAACATCGAGAAGTTGCCCTTTCTCTCTGCCTGGCTGTCTGTGTGGTCTTTGATGGTGCGGAGCGTGGGGTGTTTGTATTCTCGCTTTCTCTCGATAGTATACGAATCTCTCTCGGCGTGTTCTTCTGTTCTTCCCTCTTATAGCCGCCGTCGATACGTGCTCGTAAGATATGATGGGAACAAAAATTATTCGTGATACGTTGTTGCTGCCGGCGACACATCAACAACAAAGTATAGCTACTCTTCGTATATATTATGCAAGTACGGTACGAATCTATGCATACATGCTCCGTCGGCGGCATCGAAAATCACCCGAAAAAAAACGAAAAATAGTACGAGTACAGGGGAATCTTTATTTCTACTGCGCAACTCTATAATAAAGATACTCGTAGGTTCATCGGGATGGATGGGAGACCGCCTCAAAACGCTTTCCGAAAGAAGCACAAAATATAGTCGAACAAAAGTCAGAGCAGAGGAGGTCGTCTGTTGAGTATTCTTTTTTACATGTGTGTCTGTCTGGTGTCTGGTCAGGTTGGGACAAATCACCTCCTCCCCAAACAAGGAGAGGACAGACGATGGGCCGCAGGCTGGCCTACCCTGCCGATTGTTGTTGTTGTTGTCGAGACGTGCGTACTGCTGTAGGCCGTTACGCACGATAGATAAAATCGCTCATCACACTCCCCTTATCCAATCCCACGCCAAAAACACGCACGACACACGACACTTACGATGGATATTTTGCTGCCTATGCCGCGCCGCCCCATCGCTCGAACAATTTTGTATAGCTTTTTGTATAGCGTTTAGTTGATTGATGTCGTTGCGTTTTTTTTTTCGCCTTTTCCTGGACAGACGGCTGCCTGTCCTCTCCTCCTAGCATGCAGAGTTTCCCCGTCCCCTCTGCCTGCCACAAGCTATCCTCAGGCCCTCGAGCGGGGGTCAAGCGGCGCGCGGGCCCCTCTTCTCCCTCGGCTCACGCTGCTGCTGCTGGTGGTGCTGCTGGCGTATCCAGCTTCGTCACAGCTTCATGTGGGTTGAGGGCCTTTGCGGCGTGGGATGTAATGTGCTCGTGCGACGAGCAGTCGCTTCGATGTGTTTGTTTGGCTCCGAAATTCAGTGCAGGTAGGTTTAAAAAACAAAAGAAAGACGTTCGAAGTTATGGAATCATATGCCGGAAAAACAAATGATACCACACCGGCACCAGCAGCAACATACGAGTACTTGTTTTTTTGTTTCAGCGCTATATTTGTTGCAAGTAATTTTATTCTCTCTATCTGATCTTCCGAGACCGGCCGTTGATTCAAAATTCAAAATTGGGAGATATCCAGGCCAATCACATGCACGCGACTGCCAACAAAAAAACCTGAAACATATTTTTTTCTCGAATGGAAGACATCGAGCAAGAACAGACAAGCCAAAGCCAGCAAGCACAGGTCAGCAGAGCAAGCCAGCAAGTAGTGGCGAATTAAGTGTGAAAGTACGGGCATCAGCCCTCGCCTAGTACGTGTGAAACGAGCGCTCGCTCGTACATACATACATGCGTTATGTAGCGTGCTGCTGCAAATGATGATTAAATGATCGAAGCTGAGAGTATCGACCGATCGGTTGAACTCAAAGCTGACGTGTATTTTTTTTAGTTTCAACATGGCACACCGGCACCTTATATTTTTTTAACACAGACAGCCGGAACTTGATCCCCAGCAGAGAGACGGCTTGCCTACGTACCCACCCACCGAGCACACCCACCGCGGCTTGTTGTAGCGTCTGGAAAAAGGAAGTGCGGTTGGTTCTGCTTGAAGACCCCCGACCCCGATACACAACGAACTGTTGTTACAGAGTAGTAGTAGTATTAATCAATAGCGTCTTTTTAATTCGGACTTGTATCCGGATTTCAGACGTATGCATACACGAACTCGTATCTTTCGAGACTACACGCATGCGTACCTAACTCGAGGTAGGAGGTATATATGTATATCGGCGGTACGATCGAAAAAAAAAGATATACTCGTATATATATACGAGTTACAGACTCCCCGGTGGCTTGGTAGGTGGTCCGCGAGCCTATCAAGATCAATTTCGTGAGTTCGAGTCTCACCGAGTGCATGCTCATAGGGACTTTTTCTTGCATAAAATTGATTATTAGCGGAAAGCGCGAGAGCGTGAGTTAGCTGTACATTCGATGAAAATCGACGAGCAGTGGGAATGCTGAACCCTATGCGCGATAAAAACTAAAGGCACGTACCGGGGGGGAGAAGGGACGACACCTGTGACCACGGCTTGTCCAGAAGATCGTCGAGGGTAAAACCTCCTACGAGTGGGCTGGAGAGTAAAAGTGATGATTAAAAAAAAAAAAAAAAAAAAAAAAAAAAAAAAATGTACCACCTCTGGACGTGGATTTATTTTATAAGTTTTGAAATACGTTAGCTGTGAGTTCGACTGATTAAAATATATAAAATATGAATCATTCAGTATTTATTTCGACGTTGGAACTCGGACGGTCGTTACATTTCCGCCGAAATGGGTCGTATGTCGTATGAAACAAACGTCAAGAAAAAATCTCATAATTCTCCCGATGGAGAGATTTCACCGATATTTTTTCTGCAAAAAAAGGATGGTTGGTCTTGTGGGTTGGTTGTTGTATCATCAAGTTGTTGCATTTTTATCACTCCAACACCCAGGACTCTGTCTGCTGTGTGTTTTGTTGTGGTTTCTTTTTTTTTAGCGCCCCGGAGAGCGAGACGAAACCCCTGTCCACACCTACTATTATATGTCAAGTTCAAGTTTTGGTGTATTGGGTGTATTGTTGTTGTTGTTTTGTTTGTTTTCTTCACATTAAACCGTTCTTTCTATTATAGCCGTCGACATCCAGCACAACAACCACAGTTCGTTGCGGTTGAAATCATATATACCAGGTACTGTATGCATACAAAATGCAACATGCTTAGTACAGAGTAGCACCATCATCGATCGAAACATTACATCACATAAGGATGTGCACCATCATCCATGTTCTCGTAAAGAGCACAAGGAAGCGAACAGCAGCGGTGTACTCTCGTAAGTATATACTCTCGACGACGAGTACAAGTATAGAACAAAAACAGCAGCAGCAGTATTCTACTATTAATATATAGTATAGAATATCGGCATTATTAATATTAATAACAAATAAAATTAATATTGTTATAATAACTTATATAATATACCAGGTATATATGCTTGACATCCAGCATGATGAGCTCTATACTGCTCTATGTAAATAGAACGTCGATCACACTCAAAACATCCCTGAAATAAAATAACCCCCCCAAGACATAGGAAATCTATATTATTATTATTATGCTTGCCTTTTCTGACAAAATAGCGTAGATAGATGCCGTTCAAATATAAACCAAATATCCTTCCTTAAATCAGTAGTATATCCCTCATACACTTCTCTTCCTGTAGTTTCCAAATTCCCATGTTATTCACAAGGTCCATCTGCCTTTTTTTATGTACCTTCCTCCTATATGCTTTATCTACGATCTTCTGTTTTTGGTTGTCTCTTTTCTGCTCCTCCCTCTATCTCAATGTACTAACTCTTTACGTTCTGTTATTATTGTGCTTGCCATCCGACTATCAATGTGCAGCATATGTGATGATATGAGCTTGAACGTTGATCACAACTCAAAAGATTCCCGAAACAGGAATCCCCGGAAACAAAGGAAACCTATGCACAAGGTCTATCTGCCTTCTATTCTTGAACCCTAAGCCGCACATCCAAGGTATAGTATAGTATAGCTCCATCCCACGCCATCGGTGTGGGGGTCTGTAATATTCCCCCCCCCTGCTCCTTCTCGATTAATATTCCTGTCGACCCCTATAATAAGAAGCTGGAGGAGTTTTTGAATCCCGACACCCACAGGCCTCCTCGAGATGGCGACCTGACAGTCAGTGTATAATCACCGAGACGATTTGGAGTAGGCGTTCCTTCACCACTCTCTCCTTTCTCCTTCCCATCGACCCACCGTCTCTCCCCCCCCCCCACGACACGTACTATAAATAAAGTATACTACTATACTACTACTCTGTAGCTGCCAGCTGGTCGATGATGAACTTTTATATACTGCTGTGCTGTGGCCTCTACCCCGAGACCTCCAAAGCTTTCCACAATAACATTATTATATTAGTATAGCACTACCGGCATATCATATAAGACCATCTCCTCGTCGTGTTAACAGCAGCAGTAGTATACATAATATACAGGAACATATCTATTGGGGAGTCATCGTTTATTTTTATATATGCACCCAGTATAGAACCGCTGTACTGAGTGAAGAAGTCGGCGGAGAATGTGTATGATGTGGACCCATTCTCAATATAAGAAATCAGTTTTTTCTGTTTTTTTTTTATGTGCCTGCCTATAGAGCAGATATTTTAGTGTTATTTATATTTCTGTAAGCGCACTCTATCTTGTAAAAGGGTGAAGAACTTCGGACTAAGAAACGGATCAAGAAATCATACACCTGGTATGTATATATTATATTATTATAGGCTTGCTATCCGACAATGTGCAGCACCGTTGATCAATCAAAACATTCCTCAAAGAAGAAATACCCGGATATAAAGGAAACCTACGCATATATATATGCATTATTATGTATATCGTAGCATTATATAGTGCTTTTGTTACAATAGCGGCAAGCGGTGGTATATATATATATATATCAAGTTTTCAACCTGTATCACAGATAGTTTTTTGTCAAGCAAAACCTGATCAGATGTGCTCACAATAAGGCTGGTGTGCCCAAGGATGCAAATCTGGTGATACATCTGATATCACCACACATTATATAATAATAAAAGGCCCCAAGGTGCGCTCAGATCAGTTATTACGTACATAGAAAGTAGGTATTTACGTTATATGTGTAAGTGCGCCCAAGCGCTTTGTCTCGTACGTCTATATTGATCTGTCACAAAGAATGCAGCCTGGGCCAGCGCGATCTCCATCTCTCGGTTTCTTACACTCACCACACTGCTACTGCTGCTGCTATGTGTAGTTAGTTCGAAGGGGCGGGTGTGTACTATACCTCGCATATTGTTATATAACACTGCTGCGCTGACTGTTTTTGCTGTATATGTGCTGTATATAATACCAGTTATAGAATAGAGGACACCATTGATACTACTCACACTGCTGTTGAACAGGTGTTGCACAAATTATGACTCCAGGAACTACAGGTATATTATAAAAATGCTGCCGTGATAAGAACGAAACATGCCTACTTGTAGGGGGGCGCTTATAAATTAGAAGTGAGAAATTGTGCTCAATGACGAGCGCTGCACTCAATCCTATGTACATCTAACGCTCAGAGGTCGTTCAAGTTTGGATGTACGATAATAAGATTGATTGTGTAAAAAGGCGTTGCTCATACTGTTATAATACTATTAATACTATACACTGACTGTACATGTAATTAGTTAGGTGTTTAGTGTTTCGTTGTGGCGGGCCCTTTACCACTTTACTACTACTACTACTACTACTACTACTACTACTACTACTACTACTACTACTACTACTACTACTACTACTACTACTACTACTACTACTACTACTACTACTACTACTACTACTACTACTACTACTACTACTACTACTACTACTACTACTACTACTACTACTACTACTACTACTACTACTACTACTACTACTACTACTACTACTACTACTACTACTACTACTACTACTACTACTACTACTACTGCTACTGCTAACTGCTACTGCAACTGCTACTACTACTACTACTACTACTACTACTACTACTACTACTACTACTACTACTACTACTACACTACTACTACTACTACTACTACTACTACTACTACTACTACTACTACTACTACTACTACTACTACTACTACTACTACTACTACTACTACTACTACTACTACTACTACTACTACTACTACTACTACTACTACTACTACTACTACTACTACTACTACTACTACTACTACTACTACTACTACTACTACTACTACTACTACTACTACTACTACGACTACTACTACTACTACTACTACTACTACTACTACTACTACTACTACTACTACTACTACTACTACTACTACTACTACTACTACTACTACTACTACTACTACTACTACTACTACTACTACTACTACTGCTACTGCTACTGCTACTGCTGCTACTCCTACTGCTGCTGCTGCTACTACTACTACTACTACTACTACTACTACTACTACTACTACTACTACTACTACTACTACTACTACTACTACTACTACTACTACTACTACTGCTACTGCTACTACTCCTACTGCTGCTTCTCCTACTGCTGCTGCTACTACTACTACTACTACTACTACTACTACTACTACTACTACTACTACTACTACTACTACTACTACTACTACTACTACTACTACTACTACTACTACTACAACTACTACAACTACTACAACTACTACAACTACTACCACTACTACTACTACTACTACTACTACTACTACTACTACTACTACTACTACTACTACTACTACTACTACTACTACTACTACTACTACTACTACTACTACTACTACTACTACTACTACTACTACTACTACTACTACTACTACTACTACTACTACTACTACTACTACTACTACTACTACTACTACTACTACTACTACTACTACTACTACTACTACTACTACTACTACTACTACTACTACTACTACTACTACTACTACTACTACTACTACTACTACTACTACTACTACTACTACTACTACTACTACTACTACTACTACTACTACTGCTACTACTACTACTACTGCTACTACTACTTGGGGTTAGGGTTATGCTGTACCTGGTATGCGCTTAATAAGTTGCTGGGTTCGTATTATTTTTTTTGTTCGTTCGTAGTCTCGTGGTGGTGTGATAATATACTGTTCCGGCCTGGCGACCACGCAATCCTTCTCGCTTCTCCCACTTCCGACTCTCTCTGGCTGTGGAAATGTCGGCGAGTTTTTGAAAAGCTCCGTCTCCATATATACCACCGCCAGTGGGAGCCCCTCCCCCGAACGACACATTCATTACACATTACATTTTCTGTTATTGTTTATATTTGATAACATGACGGCATACGCGTATATATACAACGACACACCGCATAGTATATATACCAATCCTTTGTTTCCCACCAAAAGGTGTGTATATATGTCGTGTACCAGGTGGACCAGTACAATACATTAATGCTATTATTAATAGCACATGGCAGGTATATATTTGTGGGTACATACTATACTACAGATACATGCACGCTTTTTATCTAAATACAGGAGGCGTAGACCCTATCATCGTGGAGTGTGGAGCAAGGGCTTAATTATAATAGTTGCAAGCAACGTTTCCATGTCCGCGACGTCGAAGTATATAATATACACGTACACACGTGCGGACAATATATAGCTCACACACCTGTGTTTGCCTGTCTGTCTGTCTGTCTGTCTGTCTGTCTGTCTGTCTGTCTGTCTGTCTGTCTGTCTGTCTGTCTGTCTGTCTGTCTGTCTGTCTTCGTGTGGCACCTGTGATGCCGCGATTGATTGATGGGTACGGTTTACACTCATTTCTTGCTTTATTGCGATTTTCTGATCCTACGACATAATAATTGTACCACGCACTTCCACTAGTTTATTCCACCACTAGAATTAATAGTACATAATTGGGGTATATACCTGATATTTGTACGAACCTCTTTCTCCGTCAGCCCCACAGACCACAACCATCTACCGTAGGATTCAGCGTAGAACCTTGCGCTGTAATATAGCCCGAGTACACCATACTATACATAACATATTACCGGACCGACGGCCTACCCGAATTTCTCCGGCAGGTCGAAGTTCCATCATCTCAAAAAACATCCACAGCACACACGCCCGTTTTCTCCATATGAGAAAATATACCGCACCAAGGCACGAGTATTATAGGTTCTATGTATGAACATGTGTTCTTCACATTACACCGTTCTTTCTTCCCGTCGACATCCATTATGGGGGAACATTTAGTAAATTGGACCAAATAATGTTGGTAATAATAGTTATTAATAATTATATGTTTTTTGTGTTATCTATTTACCATGTATGGTCCCCCGTAGTAACACAACTTTTTATTATTATTTTATTTTTATCCTCCGGCGGATTGGTAAAAATAAAGCTTAAGCTCACCACACTTCCACGTTCCAATTTCGTGTCGTGTGTCAATTTAGCCCGGAGCTCCCGTTGCAACATCAGAACAGGCTGCTGTCACCCCTGGAGTTTGGGCACGTTGACCCGGCATGACCCCCGAGAGGAGCAGGTGCGGTGGAGATAGCTTCCCGGGAGAGTCATCTCTCCCGGGTAGTGTGGGACTTGCACGAGCTCACCCACTAACAAAAACCGGGGCTATGAGGCCTTCCCACCGGACTTCGTCCAGCTACGGTCCACCCTACCCGTTGGGGCGTTGGTCCTCAGACAACTAGTGCCCGTGCCGATGCTTCAATACTAGAGAGATACAAACAAGCTCTGTGGTCACAAAACTCCACCACAGAGATACTACATCGTTATTATGCAGGAAGCGGAGTAGACAATGCAATGCCAAGCCATCGCACTGGAAACGACAGGCACGATATACACATTTTATGCACTACAGTCTGTAGAATCACTTGATACTGAAATCGCACTTACTTGCTGATTGGTCGCCATTTATAGCCCCCTCCCCCCCAACACCTCACGGCGCTTCGCGCTTGGTGCAAGCGATGTCCGCCTGGGCGGTGAACCAGCCGATATGCTCCGTCCCGGTATTGTAGGGATGCGAGGGTCTATGGTCATACGACTACGGCCACGCATGATAATGAGTACTCCCCCCCCCCCCCCCCCCCATCCCCATGACATCCTCGTGACATCGCCACATTTATATTTATTTTCATTTTTATTCATATTTGTTTTGCTTGGTTTTCGGCCCTCTGACAAAGCACATACCATGTTCCAGCCTGTAGGTTGATACATGAATCGTGAACTCTACTCTGACGTACACACCAAGTATCTCTTCTATACCCCTTTCTTCACCCCCCCACGCCTTCCCTGCTTCTCTCACTTTTTGCGAGAAAGCCGCGGACAGAGCCTCCTTTTGTTTATCCATCACAGGCGCTAAAACCTTACTTATACTATTGATACTACTACCCGCAACTCGGGCCAGCGGTCCCCCCCCCCCCCGACGAGGCCAACTCTTCCAAAGCAGCCACGGACTGCATTTATATCCCGCTCTTGGCCTGCATACGGCTGGTTTATAGCCTCCAGCGGTACGGTGTTTAACGCGGAAAAGGCCGTGCTCGCGTTGGTGCTACCCAATTTTAATGTTGGTCGTACCTAGGAGGGCGTCCCCACCACACTGTATCCTCTCCAGCTTGCGTGTGCCCTCTCTACCCCCCCCCCCCCCCCCCCCTCTCACGAAATCTACTACTTATGTTGATACATTCCCCTTCCTTACTACCATGTCACCCCCCCCCCCCCCCCCCCCCCGAATACGACCCCTATTTCAGTCAGTATGCCCGATTTTCCCTATACCCTGCCCCTCGCCCCCCCCCCCCCCCCCCCCCCCCCCTGAATACTACTCTTTCTGTTAGTATACTTGTTTGCCCCATTTCCTTGCCCCTCCCTCCCTTGCGCCCCCCCCTACCCCACCCCCCCGAATATTACCATTTCTGTCTATATAACCCCTTCCCTGCCACCCCCCCTCCCGTCCCGAATAACTATTTCTGTCAGTATACTCCCTTTTCCTACTACCCTACCCCTCCCCCGGAATACCACTCTTATCTTGCTGTACTAATTTTTCCCGTTTCCCTGCCCCCCCCCCCCCCCCCCCTCCGCTGGAATATTGATATTTTTTTGTCATTACAACCGTTTTCCTCTTACCATGCCACCGCCTACACCCCACCCTCGAATACTACTATCTCTGTTGATACACTCGCTTTCCCAATACAATGCCCCCCCACCCCCCCACCCCGAATAGCAAAACGTTTCTTTGTAATATATGGAAACAACGTGATGAGCGCCCAACTGTTTGAGGTGTCTCGTTTAGGGGTAGAAACGGTGCTCCGTCTCGAAAGGGATGCATGGTCAGTGGTCAAATGGCTTAGGCAAGCAACAAACAAGTATGCCCCCCCCCCCCTTCCTCCCCCGGATCCTACTATTGCTGTTAATATACCCCCTTTGCCCATCACCCTACCACCCCCCCAAACCGAGTATCACTGCTGTGTATATTACTATTACAGTATGTATTTTCCCAATACCTTCCTTCCCCTCCCTCATTCGACTCGCCGAACACCTCACGGCACTTCGCGCCAAGTGCAAGCAATGTCTTCCTGGTCGGTGAAAGCTCGACGTGCTCCGTCCCGGCATTATAGGGATGCGACGGTCTGTTGGTCACTACGGACGCACATGATAACAAGTACACCCCCCCCTCACTGCCAACAAAAGGACCATTCTTCTCCCTAAGGCACACTTCCAACCCCCTCCACTAGCACACACGCTGACCATAACAATAGCAGTGGCTGATCTGTGTATCAGCTACTGCCCGTAGGCTTCAGCACGGAGAAAGGGCTGTGCCGTGTTGTTGCCTAGTTGCTGTTGTCGAGAATACGACCAAGGGGAGTCTCTTTTCCTGTCCCGTCCCCTCCGCAGATTTGCCTTATTGCCGAACCCCAAGGTACTAGCCGACCCCACGACCCTTTTCGATGGGCAGGAGGCAGCTCCCCCCCCTGAAAACAGACACATTTAAAGAAAACGCATCGAACAAAATTTCACCGGGGCCGTGACAGTAATGTATGGTTTGTAGGTAAATACTCTGCTCGAGTCCTACAAGACCACGATAGAGGGGTCGTTATCAAGTCCTCGTCTTTCAGCCGCTCGCCGCCGCTCGACTGAGTGGCTGACCCAGTTTAGTCGCAGTTGTCAGGCTTAAGCTTTCACTCATTTTAGGTTTCGCGATGGGCACCAGCATGAAACTGCTTGGCACGCTGCGCCCAAAGTACGACATAATCAGCAAAGCCTCTCCACGGGGATGGTGCCCTTTTTTTTATGAGCTCCTCAAACGAGGAGCTTCACATATCACGCGAAACAAACGAAATACGACTTCCAAGAAGTTCGTTCGCGAAACGCGACCACCATTTTCTGTGGGCTATGGGTCCTGGGACAGCAATCCCAGCAAAGACATAGTTTACGAGTCTTGTACCAAACTCGTTACTGACTTGTGGAGCTCACCAGGGCCAGAACATACAGGGCCAAAAAAGCGCAACCCCAGCCGTGAGATGATAAGCCGTATTTTGAAGTTCCACTTCTAGAGAGGTACGGTGCCACTCGCTCTAGCAGTGAAAATGGAGGTAGACCCCCCCCCCCCCACGCCAAAGCAGCGTTCGCCTTAAAATGTTTCTCTGAAAAGGACCCTTCCCACCGTACACATAATAGAGGTTGCACTGTTTGGGCCAACATTTTCTGACCGGCGGAGCTCTTCGAGCGAGAAAAACTTCCGTACGTATGCTGTGCATGACGCTTTTGCTGCCGTTGTTTGTTTTCAAGACTGCTGCAAGGGGCGCATAAAGATCTTGATCGGGGTGCGAGAACAAAATTTGCCGGAGTCGTGTCTCGGGTGGGATATTGAGCTGCTCACGCGAGAAGCTCAGAAACACACAACAAGCCACCACCCCTAGAGAGGCATTGCTTCTGAGAGGCTCGCCTGTTGAGGAGTTCCATGCCTGACCGGATTCCTGTGCCCTTAAAAAGAGAGATTTTGTCCCGCATTCCACCCGAGGACACAACACCCTCATGCTGTTTATGCCTCGTATGTAGGTAAAAAACACGAATATATTTTACTTTGGTGTTGTACTCGCCATCTTCCAAACGAGAAGACTTTTACTCCAATCATACTATCCACATATATATTGTCAAAAAGGGTGACTAGGAGACGAGGAGTATATTGCAAAAGAAAATAAGTGGGAATTCAACGATGTTGGATTTTTCTTCGCGTGGGCTACGTTGAGGGGAGGGTGTTCATGCCGTGCATGGCCGTGGTCGTAAGACCGGGTAGACCCTCACATCTTTACAGAATTGGGATGGAGAACGTCGGGCTTTCACCGACAAGACATACATTGCTTGCACCCAGCGCGGGGCGCCGTGACGTGATGGGCTGCCACACACTAAGAACCGCCCGTGAGGCGGACTTGCGTATGGATGAGACGGCTTCGAACGAATTAATTCGTTTTCTGGTGTGGCCAGTTCCAGAGACAATGCCCACGCAGCAGAGGCCAGAGTCGTGCAAGAGGCATCTTTACTGATAGTTTTCACAGCAAGCAGTACGGTTCCGCGTGCCTTAGTCAGCGGCGCAACCAAACGTGTCATCCTGCTGTATGAAAAGTTGTATGTGCTGTTGATGCGTACTACAGTTTGGGGCTGCTGTAGATACTTAAAATATGCACGAACTAATGATGGTGTACTTTTCTTGTTTTCTTTTTGCAGCAAGATGCGGTATTAAGCGTCTTCTTTACCCACCACCTCGTCTCATCTTTTCCTCATAGTCTCGCCCATCCACCTCTCTTTCTCCCTCTCTCCTCCCTTATCTCTTTCTCTCCCTCTCTCTCCTCCCTTCTCTCTTTCCCTCTCTCTCCACGTGAGCGCGTCTCTCTTCCGTTAGGGCCTGCACAGGCTATTTTTACCGCCCCACGGGTAGTATATATACACGCTTTTCAACGAGTAGAGAAGTTGCCTCTTCGGAAATGGTCGGGGAAGAGGACACTTGGCTCTTGCAGATGGAGGAGGTAGGGTCAGGGGAAGGAGAACAGGGCGGTATACATCTACTTATCGTAGTTTTTGGCTGTTGACACTCACACCACGCCGTGTCGGGTGGCAAACGGAATGATACAATTAGTAGTAGGTACCCCACGGACACGGTAGAGCAGCATGTAAGGAGCAAGGAAGGAGTACGGACAACACTCGAACCATATACAGGTTCAGCAGAGGTCAACCAGACAGAGGTACACAGTACGTACAGAAGAGAAAGTTTTTGTCTCTGTGCACATCGTAGGTTTCCTTCTGCCCTGGTTTCCCTTGCTTTCTTCTTCTCGGTGAGCGTTTCTGAATGGTCATTGTTGAAGTTCAACATGCTGCACGTCATCGTTGTAAGGAAAACTCAATACTAATACGTACTTCAAACCTCGGACACAGATAATCGACTCCCGCTTTATGAAGTACGGTAGATATTTTGAAGACTCTATATATATCCCTGAATTCGTACGATCTCCTGCCTCGTATTGTGCCCTCGGTGGGATCTATCACAGTATATTCTGTACGATGTATTAGCACATGTTTCCTGGGTCGGACCTGCACTCTGCAGATCCTGCACAACCCCTCAGAGCGGCAGATTATGAACTAGATGATCTGTAGTGAATAGATAGACATATAGATCACGATCTATCTGTCTCCGAGGTGGAATGTTCGGTAGAGGTGCGAAGCCCTCGTCAGCGAGAAAAACCGTTCAGGCTTGAATATATATGCAGCCCGTACTCCCCTCCCCGTAGAACGGCTCTATTACTGACTCTCGTTCAGTGATACTGTGTAGTGTGTATCTGGTACACCATAATACACTGTAGGGTACACCCGGTAAATGTGAGCATTTTCCATATAGATAGGGGTTGTGCCTTTTTTTTTGCGAACTCGTCACACTAGAGGAGCTCAATATCTCCACAGAAAAATGGCTTCCGAGAAGTTTGTTCACGCGTATCCCGACCCAACACTTCTACAGGTTTATCACAATACTTGTAAAATTCTTTAAAAATGGAATATAGACGAGACGTATTACGCAGCTTGCAAAGTTGAGTATCAACTATTTAAGCAGTCGAACTCACAGCTGACGTATTTCAAAATTTATGAAATATATATGCGCTATATTGTCCTAGAAAAAAAATACTACCAGGTACTGCATGCTGCAGAAAACGTACCGGGCGTCATGCTATTACGGGGGTCTATAGTTAACAGTACCTATGGCATACATAAAAACCTATATATTTAGGTATTTTTACTAACAATATTTGGTCCTGTTAACTATGGACCCCCGTAATAACACGGTACCAGCATACGAATATAGTTTCTCGCTCGAGGAGATCAACAAGGGTAGAAAAAATGGAGCCAAAGAGTTCTCCGCCCCTTCAACCGTCAGATGAGAGTCGTATAAGGAACATAAAAACGTTTGTGGGCCACAGGCTGGGATTGGTTCTGTAGTTGTTTGGGGAAAAAGACGCTTTTTTCTACACCGACACACACGAGAGCAACAGCTCTCCAGCATCAAGAACGGCTCTCTCGAGGTCCATGTTATCCTGGGTTCCTCAGCCCTTTTACTACTACGGGGGGACATTGCATTACGGTGGACCATATAGATAGTTAATAGGACCTATGGTACACATAAAAACCTATATATTTGCCTACTTTTACTAATAATATCCGGTCCTATTTACTATGTATGGTCCTTCGTCATAGCGACCAGGACAAAATACATCGTACTACCTGGCATATTTTATCAATCAAGTACATACATACATGATTTCCCGCCCCCTTTGTTGGATATATGATATACGGCATGAATGAGCATGTCCTACTACGCGCTGCAGCAGCCACAGTATACAGTCTGGGACCGTCAACATTGACCTCAGACTCTCAGCCAACGGTCGCAATCTCTTTAGTGAGAGGCGCTGACTGCTGCGACAGCTCAATCGACGGCTGGCATATACGGTGTATCCCACACACATATATATGTAGCGATATATTTACCCCTCCTTCCACAACTGGCGTGCAACAGGTGGTGGTGGTGGAGTTATTCCCATAACACACGATGGCCACTGAGCTACGTGCGGTAGAAGTCAGCAATGACTGCCACTGTATATATATATAGCTCAATATGGATAGCCGAGACTGCTGGCTTTGTGATTAGCTGGGACCACTTAGCCTTTTTCTTTTGGGGCTTCAGAGGGATACACCGGCGATAAACAAATTGATATTCTAGCTGCGCGGCCACTGCCTGATTGGGGGATCACGATACAATGAATGGTTGGTGTCCGAGTTACAATGGTTGATGCAAGGGGTCGTACGTACGGCACGGGCGCAATACAATTCTTCCCGTCGTATGTATTCCGCTGGGCGCTTACGCTGCTCGTAGACGGCTGATGTAACACAAAAAGCTTGTATCTCGGGGTCCCGCAGTACAGTGCTTATGGAGTGCCCTAAACTATTGGTATAACAGGGGGGTTCCGTCCACCCGAGCGTTACTGCTGTTAGTACGTACCGCTATATTGCCTACCTGGTATATATAGTTGATAAAAAAAATTGAAATACGTCAGCTGTGAGTTCGACTGATTAAATAATTGATACTCAACTTTGCAAGCTGCGTAATACGTCTTGTTGTCTATATCCCATTTTTACTGAGTTTTAGAAGTGTCAAGATAATTATTAAGCCGATCGCGCGTATTTTAAGTGTAATTCCTTCTTAAGCATATAGGCCAGTCAGTGGCTCCCCTGGATGCTACCGGGCGGGTCAACAGGACAATTTAAAATAATCATTCTGCGCGCTGATACAAGGTACGAGTACCATGTAATATACCTGGTATAATTATTAACCAGAACAAGGGAGAATTGTATATTATATGTCGCAGCATGTTTAAATATTTTCATTTTACAGATAGATATTGATTGAATGTTGTTGAGTTTTTGTATAATGGTTGGTAAGGTTCTAAGTAAGTGTGAATAATATTTTGGGAGATGAGCTGCTGCTGATGTTGCCGGTGCTGCTGTGATGCGTATTGATAGGTTGTATATTTGATATGGCTCGAGGTGGCACCTAAAAAATCAGGCATCGGCGTTCGTTACCGAAATTATATGGCGATTCCCTAAATTCTACGAGGTATGCGGTTTGTCTATGTCTTTACTTACCTGGTAATAGTTATTACTGGTAGTAGGTCGTTTTGTGCGTGTTTTCCAATCCGTCGACGTTAAGTACTTAGCGTGATGGCACTACATAATACCAGCAAAAGGAGGGAACTGATACAATTTATCGCATACCATCGATCAATTTTGAATGTTATGTTTTTTCTATTTTATAAATTTTGAAATACGTCAGCTGTGATTTCGACTGATTAATTAGTTGATACTCAACTTTGCAAGCTGCGTAATACTCTCGTCTATATTTTTCATTTTTACGGAACTTTACAAGTATTATGATAAACCGAACGCGCGTATTCTATATATATGTAATTCCTTGTCAAAGCAAAGATATAGGTCAGCGGCTCCCCTGGATGCTGCCCGGGTCAACAGGACAATTTAAAATAATCATTCTGCGCACTGACACGATATATAATAACCCGAACAAGGGATAATGATATGATGTTGCAACATGTTGAAACCTTTTCATTACAAGTTTCTAAAAAATTATTTAGTGGTATACGAGTAGACACCACCACTGATCTATGTATGATTTGGTTTGTTCTAAATCTGTATAGCCCGCCCTCCGAATATATATATATATATGTATCGTACATATTCCAATCTCCGACATATGATACACCGAGTATCCACTACCACCGCACGCAGTAGCCTCTTTTATACATCATATACATACCTGTATATTATCATCGCTTCTACTTATTATTAATTAATGCCTAAGACTTTTTTACTTCCAACGATCTTTTTGGACAACAAGCCGTGGTCACAGGTATAAAGCCCCTTTCCTCCCCGGTACTGGCCTCCACTTTTATCTCGCATACCAGGTATGATTCATTCAGCATTCTCACACTCACTCACTGCTCCGCTCGTCGATTTTCATCGAATGAATGCTGCTAACTCACCCTCTCTCGCGCGCTTGCCGTTGAAAAAATATTTCATTCGCAAGCAAAAAAAGACTTATTGATTATAGGAGTTCATACCCGGTGAGACTCGAACCCACGAAATTGATATCAGTAGGCACGCGGACCACCTACTACGAGAACGCCGGCTATGCTTGCACTACTTACACTATTATTGGAGTGTTGACAATAGTCACACGTCTTTTGTTGACTCTGCTCGCTCAGAGGTTATGGTCCCACTAAGCATCTCTATCAGGATGGAGGATGGGTGGCGTCCATTCTTCGTGCACCATCATCACTTTAGCCAATGCGCATATGTGATTGGCGAGTAATCATCCGAGCGGTGCATAACGTTTATTATATACTGGAAAGAGTGTAGAAAACTCTCCAGAAATGTGGTCGTTGGGCACCCATGTGCGTGCGTACATGCATATTATATCACATGCACACGTGGTGTATGACGAGGCACGAGGTGCCAGGTATGTGTGTACTGGAGGCTTGAGAAGGAATGCTACAGGAGAATAAAAGGGGTATTCCTCCAGAAATAAACAACCACTCAATCTACTTTTGGTGGACGAGCGGAGGAATGCATGATGGTGGGGTTTACGGAGCACCAGAGCTGCAGGGAGCAAGTACTACTACTGTGGATTCACGCTGCAGATCCACACTTCGGAGTATGAGGAAACAAAGTTAGAACCGCCCGAGGCTATGCATGCTTTTGTCGGGAATAAAAGAGAAACACATACGTATTCAGTGCGCAGCATAAGACTACTACTCTGTGGGGTTCAATTGCGAACGACGGAACTTCGAATACCGACGTATTTTGCACTGAGTGGAAGTTTTGGGAGTTTCATGAGTCGAAGAGGGGACAACGTGTTCCTTGGTTTAGTCCGTAGGCTCGTAGGCTCACTCATCTGCAGAATACATTATATATAGATGCCGATATGAATAGGAACTTGCGCACCATGATATTGGTAACTGTCGTCAACTTGCTGCGCTCGTAGTTTCATAAATAGATTCGATTTAATACCACGACTTTGTCCTATATTAACTCCACTTTAAAATAAAACGTGGATCCTTAAACTGAAACCACCTTACTTATTCTGCTGAAAATTCTCAGCTTTCCGTTTCTCATCTCGAGTTTTTTTGCCCTACACTGAAACCAAGTAAGTAATACTTGTTTTTTTTTTTTTCGGATGCTGGTCATCTTTATTTTCGATTTTTTTCTTTTTCGGAAATAAATTCGATTTATCACCCTTGCGTTGTCTAATATTAACTGCACTTTAAAAAATAATCTGGATATCAAAAATATTTCGCAGCTTTGCGTTTCCTAACTCGAGTTTTTGTCCCATACTAAAAACAAGTAAGTCATGTTTATTTTTTCGGATGCCTGTCAACTTTTTTACGAGAAAGTCCTCAGCTTTCCGTTTCTTAACTCGAGTTTTTTTGTCCCATAGTCAGATTAATATTTTTCGGAGCCCGGCCAACAATCTATTGTGGGTGGCAATGGCTATTGTTGGACACAATCGCGTGTCTATTGTTGGCGGCAATGGAAGCTCCGGCGGTCGTCAAGAATAACGGCCATCGACATGCTTCATTCCACGGTATACAAGGGGTTTAGGCAATAGTCTATTGCGAAAACACGCCCAATAAGTCTATTGTGGGTGACGATGGCTTTTGGTGGATACAGTTGCGTGTATATATTGTTGGCGGCAATAGCCATCGATGCTGTAGTCGAACGTTTTTGGTCTGTTGTTCAAAAATATCTATCGCGGTTGCCTCTCCAACATCTATTGTTCAGGACAACGAATGGCCATCTGTGGACAACCTTGACAATGTGGGCAAAGGCATATTGTGTCCATCGGCGAAAATATATTGTTCCCTGACAATATCTATTAGATAGCGTTGCCAGTCTATTGTCGTTAAAAACTTCTATCGATAGCTGGACAGCGTTGCAAGTCCACTGCGGTTAATAGTGTCTATCGATAGACAGTGTTGCGTCAAGGTGTCCGAGCGTAGAGGTAAGGGAAGTGAAGGCAGGAACTGGCTGGCCGGAGGCAGCTTCTCTTGTTTGTAGTATAGGCTTATCTTATTATTGTTGTTTTTCTTCTTGGTCCTTGGTGAGAGAGAGGGGAGCAGAATGAGAGTTAGACGATGGGGGTTTGGTTCGAGGCACCAAACTCACTCTGGTCTCCTACATTAATCAGCTCGACGTGATTATACGTTTGTCCGAAGGACTCTCCTCGGACGCTTGTCCACTCTTCTTCTATCGACCACCTGGACTACCGGAGTAGCCATACCTTGGGATACTTTCTATAAGTCCACTAAAACACATACTACGGGTTATTCAGTCTGTTCTACGAACATTCCTCGGGTCCTCACGTAAGCCGTGCTGGCTTGTTATCTACTGCGAGAAACTTCCGAGCTTCAGGAATACTCTTAAGGGTATTCAGGGCTATCACTCTTGTTCACCTAGGAAAACTACAGAGCCTCAGGAATACTCTTGGGAGTATTCAGGGCTTCGGTACTTATGGACTTTGGTACTTCTAGAACACTGCTCAACCGCTTCTATAGCCCGGTACTACATCTTATCACATTAGCCCACCCTGGACAGTCGTATATGCAGACCACACGACGGTCGATGGATGACAACGGAGTTCGTCCTAAAGACCGGAAGGGGGGTCGACGATGCGGCTATTCGAAACAACAAAATGAGGCTATAGATATCCCCACACCTCGTAATGAGGTCTTGAGTATCACCGATAGTGAAATTGAGGCAAACGGGAGTAAGGGCAAACATGTTTATCGTTAGCCAGCGTTGCCAGTCTATTGTTGTTAATTTTTTCGGGGCTACTGCTGTAGCGGCAACGTTCTACCTCCTTTCTATAGTTCTACCCCATGATGCTAACGACCCATGGCCCAAAATATTAAAACTATTGTTGCCGACAATGTCTATCGATAGACAGCGTGGCCAGTCTATTGGGGTCGACAATAACCATTGACAAGCACGTTTTCGGGGTCATTGTGTGGCGGCAATGATCTATCTCTTATACGTACAGAGTGTAACCGATCAGGAATCACTGTTAATAACGTAGAGTGCCAACTACAAGAACACAGTCGACAATGCAACACACTTAACCCCCATGATGCCCACTGCCTTGTTGAGAAACACGAAGTTGCAGCCCTCCTTCACGCTATTATGCCATGCACCGATATTGCTGCTCATCATCACGATACTCTATGTACTCATTCCGTACTGACTAGTGGTGATCACAAGATGAAAATATAACATTGCTGCGGCACGAAATATTATTGCATTGCTTAATAAATCAGAGCACATGGTAGGTGTGGAATTAGGCGGGTGATGTATCCATCGATAGACATTGTCCACCACAACAGATTCTCAACGGTGTTCATCGATAGCAATTGCCGGCCACAATAGATTAGGAAATGTATATATCGATAGCCAGCATTGCTGGTCACAATAGATTCAGAAACATATCTACCGATATAGCCATTGCCGGTCACACTAGAAGAGCATGAAAGGAAGTAGACATAAAAGATAGATAGGCCTTGTGCATAGGTTTCCTTTGTATCCGGGGATTTCTTCTCTCAGGAATGTTTTGATCGATCAACGGTGACGCTCAAGCTGCACTTTGTCGGACAGCAAGCCTAATAATAATAGATTAAGAAATGCATCCATCGATAGCCATTGCCGGCCACAATAGATCAAGAAATGTGTTCATCGATAGCCACTGTCAACCGCAATAGGTCCTGCAAGCTATCCGTCCATAGCCATTGTATGTGACAGTAGCTTTCAACCCAGGTACTTCAGCGCACTCCTGCCTGAACAATATGTTGGGGGCGTAACCCATCGATAGACATTGCCGACGACAATGGATCGAGGAACGTGCCAATCGATCGACTTTGCCGACGACAATAGACCCGCCCATTGCACCATATTCTATTTGCTATTGCGGGGGCCATTGTCTATTGTCCAGGGTCTGGTCTGCACGTACACAAGTGGACGGCACGGCATTGGTTTCTGCCGTCGACAAGCCTAGAGGTTGTACTGGACTCTTGTTCTTGTGGTTTTCTACAGTGCTAACGAAAGGGTAGAGGGCAGGCGTTGGATACTGGCGTGGCTGGGGTGCAGGCGCGAGGGACGAAATGAGGCAACCGGCGCTTACTGTGTTCAGAAACAGACTCATTTCAGTTGTGTGCCGGGGCCACACTGCGGCAGTGCGTGCCGGGAATCGTTATATCTTACCCCACATCGTTAAGTCTTATTACTGTGCATTCCTACCATATCGCCGGCCGGACCCATTGTATGTTAAAATATAATTACGATCAACTCAACCTTGAGTATACCCACACAACAAACAGAGAGTGGCAGCAAAAAACAAATCGCACAACCTACGTACAGTATCGCAAGTACAAAGTAGGTAAAATACTATGAATAGAACTGGCCCCTACTTCTATATGTACGGCCAGCATACTTCAACATTGGCAATACTACTACACTGCCTGAGGGAGCCGTCATGGTTTCAGTGTATGGATCAATTACATACGTCCTCAATCATGGCATCGTGACACAACGGAAACCCATGAAAACGCACGGCGATGATAAAGGGCACGCAAAAGAGAAGATGCTAGAGACAGAGCGAGAGAGCGGGAGAGATACATATATAGAAGGGGGGTAGGATGTACCTGGTACTCGATATCATGCATGGCCGCAGTCGTATGACGGTAGATGAGGCAAGAAAGAGAGAGAGAGAGAGAGAGAGAGAGAGAGAGAGAGAGAGAGAGAGAGAGAGAGAGAGAGAGGGGAGGGGGGGGGGGGGGCGTACTCATTTGTTGCTTGCCTTAGTCATTTGACCATTGACCACGCATCCCTTTCGAGGCGGAGCACCGTTCCTACTCCTAATAGAGACACCTCCAAAAATTGGGTGCTCAATACGTTGTTTCCATACATTTCATGGGAACTTTTTGCTAATCTTACCCTCTTCCTATCTGGCCGCCTGTGGCCACCATCTATCGCCTAGGATAGCGATTGTTTTCTCGCTGCTACTCAGTGTATCAAACTCCTGCACGTCACATTCGTCTATTTCCCTCATCTCCTCTTCTAACACATCCCGTTCCTCCTTGTGTATTTCACATTCTCTTATTACCTGGTATGTGAGCTCTATTATTTATTGCTTTGCCACACGGGCACATCTGTGCATCTACTTCCTCCTCCTCCCGGCTACTGGTATACCTCTTTCTTCTTTCTGGCAGGTCCAGGTCCCCTACACGAAAGCGCAGTTTCAGCGTCTTCGCGAAGTCCATTGAGCCATGCTAATAGGTTTTCATTCCTATTCCTTCCCTCAATCCTCCGTATATCTCCTAGTGTTCTTCCGATTCCACCTTGTTTCTTAGCGCTAGCCTTTCCCTTCTTTCTATTCTTTCTGTTAATTCTGCCTTGTATCTCCCAAACTTCCCGGCGGACGTCATCTCTTATTGGTTTCCCCCTATATCCTTCCATACTTTCTCAACTACGCTATCCCACCTTATTCCAGCTCACCCTTTTGTTACTTTCTCCCATACAGCTCTATCAACTGTGGCTGGCAACCTCTTTTTTGACATGTTCCTTACTCTATATTGCCAGTTCAACTTTCTCTTGTTTCTATTTGTCTTGAGTGAGTGCATTGCCAGTTCTGCTCCTGATACTGTATTGCTACTTGAGCATCTTATAATAGGATTTTTTTTAGCTGTTGTCATTCGTACTGTATCCAACTGTTTTACGAGTTTCGTGTTCCCTTCCCATGTTTCTCCTGCATATTCTAGCTTTGCTACTATCACATTCATCAAGATACATCTCTTAATCCTAGTGTCAAGGTTCGGGTCTGTTAGGATCGCATCCATCTTGCCTACTTGTGCCTTACCCTTTCCTATTACTTTTGCTATATGTGTATCCCAAGAGCAGTCTTTTGAGATATCTACGCCAAGGTATGTATACTGGTCTACGATCGGTAATTGATCTTCTCCCCACTTCCAACTAAAATTTTCTGGGCTTACGTTATCTTCGTTGCAAACAACTACCATAATAGCTGTGCATTTCTTGACGTTTGCCATCACTCTCCGTTCCCTGGTGTATTCTAGCGCCTTCTCTGTTTGTTTCTGCAGTCCTTCGAGTGTTTCTGATATCCCCACGAAGTCATCCGCAAACATCAATCCCTACACCGTATCTTCCCCTACCGTGACTCCCTGCCTTGCTGCCTCAACAGCTACTATCAGGTCGTTAATATATATCTTGAATAGGTTAGGTGACAACGTACATCCCTGTGCAACCCCTTGTAAAATATCAACATACTTCGATATTTCACCGTCCAGAATCACAGCACTTCTCGCACATTCCGTCACTTCTTCTATCATTCTCCACACCTTTCCTCTGATTCTTATTTCCCACATTTTTTTCCACAATCCATTTCTCCATGCTGTGTCATAGGCTTTCTGCACATCTAGAAAGAAACAGCATGTTGTTAGCCCCGCGTCTTTCCCACCTTGAATAATCTTACCTAAGGTGTACACAACGTCTACGCAGCTACGGTTGGGCCTCAACCCTGCTTGCCCTTCGCTTACTTTGTCTTCCTTCTCCATCATCGCTCCCATTCTATCGTTCAAAATCTTACAAAGTGTTTAGCCTACTTTGCTTAGTGGCGTTATCCCTCTATAGTTCCCCGCTTCAGCCTTATCTCCTTTCTTGAATAAGTTTACTACTACTCCTTCCCTCTATCTCCTAGCTAGGTGCGTACTCTTTTTTCCATATCCAGATATACAACGTATAACCATAATAGTAACCATTCCTTCTCCCCCGTACTTAATATATTCATTCACTGTATGGTCTGCCCCTGCTGCCTTTCTGTTCTTACGTCAAGCTACACACTTCTTTACTTCTTCCCTTGTGAACTCTCTCTGTAACCCTCCCAAACCACTGTCTTTTCTTTCTGATGTATCTACGTTCGCCTCTGCCCACGTGTTGATTTCTTTCTCGAATTCTGCGTCGAACGTTTCGTTGGCTGTGGGTGTTCCTAGCTAACGGTAATGATCTACAAGTACTTGCCTTTTCCCCTTCGAACGACTAACCATTTTACCGTTCTGTGCTCTTAGAGTAGCTGTTCCCGTGTCTGCCTCTCCTGCTTGTTTGGCAAGTATCCCGTTTATCTCTACCCACATCTGCTTTATATTGCCCTCAAAGTCTTCATTCGTTTTATTTACTACGTCTTTCCATATCCTTTTCCTTCTCTTCTCTACCATCTCTTTTGCCTTCTTTCTAGCTATAACATGTTTCTCCCACCCTGTCGTAGTTCTACTCGATGTCTACCTTGCGTGTGCCTTTCTCCCCTGCTCTTACAGCCTCTTTCACTTCCTTATCCCACCATTTTACTGCTCTGTTGCATACTATCAACTTATTCCCTACTACTTTACTTGCTGTGGTCTTGACCAACTGCTCCCATCCTTATATTATCCTAACTCCTGCATCATCCCTATATATATCGTTCCTTGTTGTACCTATTCGTTCCAACAGCTGGAAGACTTTCCCTGCATTTTTGACCATCTCTTCTTGGAACTCTTCCCGTTTCTCTGTTACTTCTAGTTTATCTATTCTCCATCGGTGCAATTTCCTACCTCGTCTATGTTTGATAACTCTCGTCTGTTAACTGTCTGTCCATATTAGACAGTGATCCTTAGTTCCTATGTCCGCTGCGCATACATGTAGTTCCGTTTCCTTACCACTTCCATTTTCTACTACTATAAAGTCGAGGATAGAGCTTTCTCTTTTTTGTATGCACTGTCTAGTGAATTCCGGTTCTGTCTTTTCTACTCTGTCGTTCAACGTATTCATCTCGTTGTGCTTGAGGAACTTCAACATCTCTTCCCCCTTCATATTCTTTGTTACTTCCCCATAGTCCAATGTTCTCATTCAGCTTGCTTGACTTCCCAATTATTGAGTTAAAATCTCCCTCTAGTACTACTTCTCCGTGCCTCTTGTACTTCTGTACATCTACTGTTACTTCTCCAAATTTGCTATGTATATCTTTTATAGTATTCTTCGACTCTGGGAGCATATATATATGTTTACTCAGAAGTAATCTTTCGCTCCCCGCTCCCTGGTATCTTAATCCATGTGCTTTCGTCGAACTTAGTGTCTTTGATCACCTCTATCATATCACGCGGGTATTCTTTGACTAGGAAACCCCCGACCCGCCCCCCTATTCTTGGTATTATGTCCCTTCCTCTTTTTCCCTATCCTTGCGTACTCTCCAACTTTGCACCCTATCTCCCCTCCCTCTCTCTCCCACGACTCTCGAATTCCCACTATGTCTAGGTCGCGCTTACTTACTTGTTCGGCAATTTCGATTCTTTAGCGCTATTCCGTGACGAAGCCACATACGTTCAATGATTCTATTCTCAGCCTCCTTTTCGTTTCACTACAAGCTCTAGTCTGACCTGATATTCTTTGTCTGTTGTCACTACGAGAGTTTCTGGTATCTCTTCTTCCCGTTCCCGTTCCTGTTCTTGTCTGGTTGTTCTGCGCGCAAATATTTTCTCCCCCATTCCCTTTGAGCCGCTTGCTGTTTCCTGCCTCGTCCTACCTTCGTTCACCCTAGGACTACGTCTTAGTTTCGTTATTCCGTTAGCATGGGGGGGGGGGGGGGGCAGTCATTATCATGCATGGCCGTAGTCGTATGGCCATAGACACTCGCATCCCTACAATGCCGGGACGGAGCACGTCAGGTTTTCACCGACCAGGCAGACATTGCTAGCACCAATCGCGAAGCGCCGTGAGGTGTTGGGCGAGTTGCATGAAGGGTGAGCTGCATCCTAGTAACTACTAAGAACCGCTTTGGAGGCGGAGTTTACTGCATATCGACGGCAGCATCAATAAATTGATTTAATTCCTGGTGTGGCCACTTCCAGAGACAGCAATGGGTTTACGATGTAACTGCCTCGTGAGTGCATCACCATATACTACACACTATGTGATACGATCATCCCCCTTGCGCGGAGTAAAGATTCTCCCCGCACAAAAATGATTTAACTTGACCGTCAGCCGTGGTAATCGCAAAAACAAAACTGTACCCTGGCTGTCTACCTCACGCAGTGAGAGGCGTGTTTTACTACAGCGTCGTCGCCAACCGAGGCGGGGGGGGGGGGGGGGGGGGGAGGGAGGGAGAGAGGGGGACGGAAAGGGCGGGGGAAGGAGGGAGCCGCTTCAACCGCTGATTGATGGCTTAGGCTCTGCGGAGGGCTCCGATACCATCATACACTTTCCCCTGGTCTATCTCATTGCGTTCCTCAGCAAGCTATGATCCACGGACCAAAATCAACGTACCAGGTATGCTTTAGCTCTAGCGGAGTTCATTTGTGAAACACCGCGGCCCCGCAAGGCACCTTCAGCAGAGCCCCCCGGGGATGGTTTCGGTGAACTTCACCTTCAGCAGAGCCCCCCGGGGATGGTTTCGGTGTCTCAATCCAGGGGGGGAGCTTGGGTACTGACTTCGCGATCGGTTTCAGCTTCATCGAAACAGCACGCTGTTCCGGTCAGTGCACTGGCTATAGAGCTACTACCATGGCCCAGACCCTACACTGTTGAGGTTCCCCTTGGTATTGTTATTTAAGGGGCTGATTATAATGAGTGATCAACGTTGAAGCTTATGCTACGCACACATTGATTGGCGGGTGGCAAACGAAATAATAGTATACCACTCTGTCCCATAATATAATAACCATTTTACACTAATTGTTAAATCAAAAGTTGTTTATATTTCGGTACAGAGTGGTATCTGGTACCATCTATTAGAAAGGTTTCGAGGGACCGCCTTGGTTGTAAAATTTGTTGGCTGCAAGCAGGGGTGCAAATCGGGGGGGGGGGGGCTTGTTTCACAGTAGAGCCTTCCGTAGTCAGGCCAGGGGGGGGGGATCGTGATGAAAAAATCCCCTACTGAGCAAGGAAAAACTATGCGGCACTCAGGGTGCCTCCTTTCTTATGGGCGTCAAGATTTCAAAACGAATACGATGTTGTTTGTGCCCGGGTTTCGACGAGTTTTGTCGCCTCGCTACGGCAATACTTCCCAAACGCAAAAAAATCGGGGGCAGTACTTAAAATCCCCCCTCCCTACTATTTTATCTTCAAAAATTCAGGATAGGACCCGAATGGGCTGGACATTACGACTATGAAGAAGTCAGAATTTCGAAATCGTATATACCGTGTTGCGTACGAAAAGGCACAATATGCTGGGCAGTTGGCGCATGTTTTTTTGGCGCGAAGCTGTTTCTCAGCACGTTTGGGACTCAAGACATCAAAATTTAGCCGGATCGAAAGAACAAGACGGGAAACATGACCGCACAGCTCGTGCCTGATATAGCCCAGCCAGGTTTTTGCCCCTTACGAGTTTGCTGCTGAAGCACATCGCAGCAACCACCACCCGAAAACCCACACGTGCTGACAATGTACTGCCTTCATGCCTGAACTCTCGACCCTCTGGAGGCCCGAGTTTTGCTCGGATCGCTAATAATCTGAAAAGCTCTACCCCCCTTAAGGCGGCCAAGCGGCGTCGTTTAAGCGTGTGCGCCGGGCATAACTCCCTTTTTAAATTACTTTTCTTTGTGGACTCTGTTATTTTCGTTTTTTTTTTCAGGAATTTTGGGATGGTGTTTTTGTTTTTTTGTTTTTTGCGCACATTTTCTATCGGAGATAAAACGACGTGTCCCGCCGTTTCCCTATGCATTTGCTGAACAGCCGCGTCTCCACCGCAAATATCGCTTGATTGCGGAAGGCGCCAGTAGTATATTTACCGGAAGCTTCTTGTTGGTGTGCATCCAGGTTTTGGTTTTCGTTCGTTCACCATTGAGATTTTCATCGCATAAAACGTTTCGGTGTTACTTGAGCTGAGCTACCGGGGTAAAAATCGACCAATTGCTCCGGTATATATTTGCTAATAGAAACCTGATATGTGTTAATTTATTTTTCCCTCCGACGATGTACCGTATACGGTAGTAGTATTGATAGTACGGGGGACCATAGTAAACAGGACCAAATATTGTTAGTAAAAAGACCTAAATATATAGGCTTTTATGTATGCCATATGTCCTGTTAACAATAGACCCCCGTAATAGTACGAGTATACACCTTGAATCGAACATCTTCGAATGCCGACCGCAGCAAGTAGACAGCAGTACACCGGTGTATCTATACTGCTGTGGTCTCTCTTCCGTCACTCTGAATCAACTATTATAAACATCTCCCACTTTCATTGTTGAAGGCCCCTGCTGGTACCTCCCTCCCTCGGCAAGGGTCTTCTCTCTATCCCCTACTCCTCGTCAAGACACCACCCCGCCTGTGGACGTCATGTTGACAGCAGCACTCCATACCAGGTACCAGCATATATATATATATGTCATTTCGGGAAACGTTGATCAGGGATCAACGTTGAAGCCTGTGCGATGCGTGCCACGACGACAGGTGTGACACTTTTTTTAGTAATTGTTTTTTCTCGCCGACCGACGAGGTTTAGAACCGCAGTCCCGTGTTTGGGGACAATCTATTCAAGAACCAAGTTGTTTGTCCCCAAAACGGAACAGCGGTGCTATGAAATAAAAGGGTTACCCCAATATCGTTGGAATACCATTATATATTCCTACAGCAGTGTTTTACAATATTATCCACGATATACCTCATTATCCTCGAAATCATTTGTATACGCTCTGGGGCTGGTCATCGGGTTTTGGGCAACAAGACACGAAATTGGAACGTGGAAAGTGTGGTGAGCTTGAGCTTTATTTTTACCAATCCGCCAAAAAATAAATAAATCATCTTCTCTCACGATCAGTTTTTTAGGCCAGGTTTCAGAGGCTCTTACTGCTGTACCATATCCAACCAAGTGAGGACCCCCAGAAAACGTGGGTGCTATTGTATATCCCTGTACGTGTATAGGCAAGCACGCGTCTTGTTTGTGCTGTCCGTTGTGGGGGATGGCAAAACAAACGTGTCGCAACATTTTTTCGCGGGGAGTGCAATACCACGGCATATATATATGGGGGTGGCGGCTTGATATTGTCGGAGCCCCTCACGCGAGGAGCTCATCAACATCCTACTCCGAAACACGACCTCGCGCAACCCGACGAGTGAGTGCTCAGTGCTATGTACGGGTTACTCCTAATACAAACATTCGAGCGAACATAGTATACGAACCGGTGGTTGCTCGCTTGAGGGTTTCTACAGGCACCGGTCGGAATATATCGAGCAGAAAAACCGGTCCCAGGTGCGCTTTTTTTGGACTATACGGGTACAACGATCCGTGTTGATCTAATTGGTCAACTTCTCCCGTACATACGAAACACGTATTTTCTCGTACCTCGATAATACTCCGCATACCGTGTGAGGTGTTCGGGGCCACTTCTAGCGATGACGCGGTGTTGCGACAAAAAAAAGGTGTCGCTGAAGGGGGGGGCTCTCAACTGAGGGAGGAGCAATCTATGCACACCGAAAAAATAGACGGTAGTTCCTGAATTCATCTATCTCGAGTGAAAGTAACTACTACGGGGGACCATAGTAAATAGGACCAAATATTGTTAGTAAAAATGGGTAAATGTATAGGTTTTTATGTATACCATGGGTCCTATTAACTATGGACCCCCGTAACAACTGGCTCGTACTCGTACCGGCTAGGACTCTGCACAATTGGTGTACTCGTACTTTTGTCAAATATTCAGGTCTAATTGATCGCCCCTTCCATTAAGGGGGACCATAGTAAATTACAACCAAATATTTGTTATTACGGGGGTCCATAGTTAACAGGACCTATGGTATACATAAAAACCTATATATTTACCTATTTTTACTAACAATATTTGGTCCCGTTAACTATGGACCCCCGTAATAGTAAAAATAGTAAAATATACAGGTTTTTACGTATACCATAGGTCCTATTAACTATGAACCCCCCCCCGTAATAGTTCGATTAATACTACGGCGGACCACTTACAGCAGTAACAGTAAATAGGACCTACGGTAAAGACAAAAACCTATATAGATATACTTACTTGGATCTCGATCTCTTAGCGTGCTCGGTTGGTACATCCCTGGCCTCTCAGAGCTCCCACTTGGGAATCGCCTCCGTTTATTACTTGCCGGACCGTTCCAGCGAGTCTTTGCTTTCTCCATTTATTTCTCGTCGTACTTTCAGTCCTTCTTTCCTTTTTTCTTCTTTCGTTTCGTGTGCGTGCGCGTACTCCGAGCACGGTTGCAAGGGCGAACCCGGCACCGTCGCGGGTGTCAGCGGATGCTGGCGAGTAGAGGGGGAGTTGCAAGGAGCGCGGTCGCCGCTTTCGTGCCTAGGCGTCGCGTGTGCCTCGAGACACGAGGGATGCATCAATAGGCTCTGTCTGGCCTCCATTTGTGATTTTGAATAGAGTACGTACGAGTATTTAAGGGTCGTTCGGGATTTTAAGATAATACTCAAGCGGTGCTTATTTTTGCGACCGGGCTGAGAGTCACAAGAGGGAGGTACCCCGAATGAGCACCTACATTGTCGAGCTTGCGTCGAGGTCCACGGTGAGCACCGGGCTTCACGCGAGGCGGGCGACGGGGATTTTATTTCTTTTAGAAATTTTCGGTTTCATTTTCGTTGCTTTTGCTGTGTTGCTGTGCCGTCCTGTGCTTTATCTTTCGTACATACGACGAGTACACAAACACAGAGCATATCGAAAGAAGAAATAAGTACCCTACCTGGGGTATGTACGTATGTACGACGTGTGAGCGAGAGTAGCGGAAAACCGCCCGCGACGCGAAGCATATGTGGCGTCCGAGCTGTTTTCTCCTGAAGCATAGCGGCGGGACTCTTGGCATTATCAAGTCGCCAGTTTGCAGCTAACTACAGGGGCCATAAAAAAAACAATATTCAATCATGGGCCTCTGTCCGCTTCGCATAATTTGATGTTCCCTTCCTGAGCGAGCGTAGCGGGCGGCGTAGGCCGCCCGTGGAGCGAAGCGCCTTGTATTTACCTACTTTTACCAACAATATTTGGTCCTATTTACTATGGTGGCCCGTGATAGTGCCCTTTAATTATTGTGGATGATATATATGATCGGAAGAAGGGCTTCACATTGTCAGGCAACCAATAAATACAACAATGATAACCAGGACAGTTCTTACCGGTACATTTAAGACTTTTTTTTGGCACTCGCGCACATGAAAATGTTGATCGTTTTTTTTTTTCACCCCGCCAACGAAACTCCCGTGAATGTCACAAGTTTCGGGTAACACACGTGGACCTCCTCGCGCGAGGAGAGCTTGACAAAACTAAGCACCACACCCCCCCCCCTGCCTTGGCGTAGTACTATTACGGGGGTCCATAGTTAATAGAACCTACGGTATAGATAAAAACCTATATATTTACCTATTTTTACTAACAAAATATGGTCCCGTTAACTATGGACCCCCGTAATAGGTAGATATTTTGATGTGTAGTCAGACGCGTTCTACGTTTTAGAAGAGGTAAAGCACCTTTCTTTCCGCTAATTAATAAAGTACATTCTGGATGACGGGGCCCCTTAACCCAAAGGGATCGGAATGCCAATCTTACTTCGAAAAATGACATTTTTGTATGTATGCTCGGATCACGCGGGATTATTCATCGGGATGCAATTTATTTGATTTTTGCTGAGGTCAGTTTTCGGGTGAGGTGTGGAGCTCCTTAGGTGAGGAGCCTCGGAAGATTTAGGGTGAACTTCTATCGTAGAACGCCTCGTCACGCTGCGCCCGGATACCCGTATACGAGCATCTTGGTTTGGATGTTGGGGCAAACGCAAAGCGCGGATAAATTACGAATCGAGTCTGTCTTACTCGTAGTACGGTCTATTGTATATCCAATACATCATCAGAAACGATGCTGGCAACGTTGCTATTACGGGGGACCATAGTAAATGGGACCAAATTTTGTTAAAAAAAAGAGGTAAATATATAGGTTTTTGTGTGTACCATAGGTCCTATTTACTATGGTCCCCCGTAATAGAACGTTACTATTACGGGACCAAAATAAATAGGACCAAATATTGATAGTAAAAATGGTGAAATATTTAGGCTTTTGTGTGCAACGTAGGTCCTATTTACTATGGTCCCCCGTTTGAACAGAACGTTAATACAGTAGAACGATGTAGAGAACATACAGGTGAAGAACACCTCCCGTTGCTCAGAGGTACCCTCGAAGGCTGGTTTCAATAGAGTTGATTCCGTGAGTTCGAATCCCACTGTGGTGAGAGATTCGATGTAATCAAAAATATTTGAAAAAAATAATCAACTATTAATAACTGCTGACAGCGCGTGGCGAGAGTAGGCGAAACTCGTGGAAGAGGGAAGAATCATTAATGGCTGAAGTCTTCTCGCGATAACATGGAAGGCGGGAACCATAGTAGGGAGGGGGAAAGAGAGCCTACCTTAGTGGTGACCCCGGATCTGAGTTACGACTTTAGTCAGGAGAGAGAATAAAGGAGAACAGAAAAAAAATATATATATATAGAATGTACGGGCTACGGTAGAGTGCACCTACCCGTAGCATGTACATTGTTGCGTGAGGATGAAGTGACAACCCCGCCCACGTATCCGCTCCTTTCCGCTCCTGTCCTATATATCTTCTTCACCACTTGTCTTCTCTTCTCTTGATCTCTGAGATCAATGTTTTTCCCACAATGGCCACATAAGCACCCATTTCAAACCATCGTATTTCTTCCTCATCACACGTGATCTTCACAGAAACTTCGGTGACACCCCTGCCATCTCGCTTCACAGAGACAGAGCCTCAACGCATGCATCATTATTTCATGTTATGAGCCTCGTCACATGCATGAATATCTATTTATTTCAGCTTACGAGCCGCGTCACGTTCATCATTCTTTCAGGTTATGAGCCTCGGACTTTGACGTACACTTCGACTGGCACCCCGGAACGACGTCTCCCGGAGAGCCAGTCAAATTTACAGGAGCTCCGAAGGTTTTCAGGCTTTCAAGTGCGGGGGAAGAGCGTTTTCCTCGAACAATCAGAAGATCGCCATCGATCCGACGGCATCAACATCGACTCTTCTGAAGTAAATTCGTTCGTCAGGGTTCCTCCAAGGAGGACTGTTTTCACGTTTTCGCACGCGAAGCAGGTAAGGAGACTGCTGACGCGCATTCACACGCGTAGCACGTACGAGTAAGAGGTCCGGTTTCACACTCTCACGCGCGAAACTCGTGCTCGTGCGTACCAAAGTTGTTTTCACGCTGCAAATGCAAAACACGTCACACGACCATTTTCGTGACATCATGCGCAAAGCCTTGTTTTCAGTGAGGAGTCCGGTTTCACACTCTCACGCGCGAAGCTCGTGCTCGTGCGTACCGAAGTTGTTTTCACGCTGTAAGTGCAAAATACGCCACACGACCATTTTTGTGCCATCACACACAAACCTTTGTTTTCTTTTCAGTACAGTTTTCGATATGAACGCGCTAAACACGCAAAGTTAGTTCCCACACTACTTCCACGCTGAACGCACGAAGAACGTTACGAGACTGTTTACATGCCACCACACGTAAATTAAGTTTCGAGCTGGTTTTCACGCCATTGAGCCGAGGCGTAACGCATAAGCCACTTTTTCCAAGAGAGTGCTATATTCAAGCCCCGGCAGCGACAGCAAGCATAAATAAATGTCAGCTACATTTATGGCAACATTGGTCGGCTACAACTTCGACGGACTTAGGTACATACTGGTATAGAAAGCCATAGGCGTGCGCCTTGTGGTCCGGAGTATCTGGCATCTCGGAGGGGGGTGTCTTGGCCCAGGGTCCGATTGTGTTTATCCTCGATCATCATTGATATCGAGAAGACCTAGACGCGCTGTCAAGCGCGGACAGTTCGTTGATGAATCTTCAACTCTGCTTGACACGGTGGATATCACTCCTCCTGCCGCTGCATTGGGCTCTACTCAGCATGGCACGGAGGAATCACCTTCCGCCACCACGGAGCAAGCACCTCCGACATGGTCACCCGAACATGGGTAAGCCGCACAGACAGTATCATCGTCATCATCATCATCATCATCATCATCATCATCATCATCATCATCAGCATCAACATCATCATCATCATCATCGTCATCATCATCATCATCATCATCGTCATCATCATCACCATCCTCATCGTCATCATCGTCATCCTCCTCCTCCTCCTCCTCATCATCATCTATCTGCGAGACTCAGTACTGTTACTACAATTCTGCAATTACGAGCAGCGCTTCTACAATTATGTCTCCCCGCAGTCGGAAAATTAATAGCCTCTCCTTTACGAGGAATTGAACAAGTCAAATATCTGCGAGTATCGTTCCGGGTTCGATACTCTGGGTACCCTGAGTACTCGAAACAAGCATCACAGCTATGTTTTCCCCGCAGCAACTTCGAGCTCAAGGCCTTCAGCTACGAGTTAATCATCTTTACATCCTGGATGTGTCGACATTCGGCGCCACTACCGCAGCTACAGCTACCAGTGCCTACGTCAACAGCTTATATTTTCTATACTTGACGATTAATAGTAAGCTATAGCTCGTTCTCCCTGAGCAGCGGGACGAACATCTCACAACAAATTGTTTGAAATTTTCAGGGTTAAGGGCGGTAACGCTTTTGTAGGCCGACTCAGGCGGCGCGGTATTTCAATACAGCGGTATTTTTGGCGGTAGGCGGCTTTTCGTTTTTTTGACGGTGACGACTTTGGCGGTAGGAGGTAATTACAAATCTGGCGGTATTTGGTTCGGCGGTAATGCAACACCGCGGGAATGTTTTTAGCGGTAGACGGAAATTAAAATAACATGGCGGTATGGTTTCAGCGGTAGCCGGTGAGTACAAAATGTGACGGTATTGTTTCGGCGGTAACGCAACACGGCGGTATTTGTTTTGGAGGTAGGCGGTATTTCGTTTTTGGACTGTAACGTGATTATTAATCCAAAACTTGGGGGAAATTGCGGTGCCTACCGGTAGCTAGGTTCCCGGAGCCTGGACCTCTTTCCGACGGTACCCTTGTTCAAACCCTTCGAGCGGTTGGTTCGTGCGGCGATTTCGAGCGAGAATTCGAGGAAAAACCAAAGGCCAAAACCGCGGTTACCTATTTCATGAATGACATTGAGCGATTGAGCAACCTCAGGGCGAAAAGCTGTACCACCCTAACACTGCAAGAACAATCGAATGTCTTAATGTACGATATTATCGTATTATCAACAACAAATCTCAAAGCTCCTGGGGTATAGCCCGACGCTTGTTAAAATCCCCCCTCCCACTTTCCCTGCACTATTACGAGTTCTCCCCGCCTCGCCCACAAGGGCAGCTCGCCTACAAGACGCCAGCAACTGACTGTGACTCGTCAAAGGATAGCTATCACGGCTTGATATATTAACAATTCGTGACATCTGTAAGGTAAGGTCCACCACCATGCTTGACCTCACTCCTGCGCCGCCGCCGATTTCTGTGCACTTTTGGCTACCCTAGCTCGCGACAGTGCGTTTGCGGCGTCCGACTCGCGGACCTCGTTAACCATGTGCCTGTTCAGCCGAATAAACATCATGCGCTCGGCGTTATTTGCAAGCATGTTGCTGTGCAGGCGTGTGAGGGTTTGTGAGGGCAGGTGTGGCGGCGTTGTCCTCTCCCTGTCCACACGTCCACACAAATAGGCTCTACCGAAAAGGGACCCGAAGAACCAGCAATGAAGAAGTGAACACAGAACACATAACATAAACTAGAAGCCGCTACTTTTCACGCGGTATCCAGTGTAGGCGGTATACCTCTTGGGCGGTATCCAGTACCGCCGGTACGTTTTGGGTGGTTTGTAGAGTTGGCGGTATTTTTTCGGCGGTAGACGGTAAACACAAAATATGGCAGTATTGTTTCGGCGGTAGACTGTGCACACAAAATGTGGCGGCATTTTTCCCGGCAGTATTGCGATGCGGAGGCAGGGGAAAACGAGCTATTGATCTACAACGGTTGATGGCAGACCCCGGTCTCCGAGCGGACCTCCAAAGGGAGATTACCAAACTCATCCCCCCACCGCCTGGGACAATTGGTAGTGTCGATGATAAGGCAACTGCTCTAGTGGAGACCGTGCTGTCGACTGCTGTCGACTGCTGCTAAACTAGCGCCTCATACCAGTCGCAGGCAAGGACCGCTGGGTTGGTGTACGCCGGAAGAGGTAGAAACAGAGGTGCACTCGCGATGTCAGGAGAAGGAATATGCGAGGACGCAACTACGTGCTAACCCGATCGACAAAAGTCTACGGAAACAGCTCAAACGTGCGATGACGGACAGAGTGCAGAAGTTCTTCGAAGAATACGTCAGCCAACTCGAAAGTCGTGTCCAAGAAGACAATCAGTTTGGGTTCTACAAGCACGTTACGGGAATAGGTATGAAAAGGGAAGAGGAGTTTCAATTTGCAGCACATCAGGGACGAGGAAGGTAGGTTACTGCGGGATATCGGCCTCATCCGGGAACGATGGGTAAGGTGGTTCCATAAGCTGCTAAACACCAAGTCATCGACCCTCGACCCGACTATCGTCGACGAGCTCAAGGTCTGGCTCTCGTGCAGTCCGCTGGATGACGTCCCGTCTAGGTACGTGGTGAAAGACGCGATCCGGGCGATGGCAAACCGCAACGCGGTTGGGCCTGGTGGTTTCCCAGCTGAACTCCTGAAGGTCCTGGCCGACGAAGAAGACCCAGACACGTTAGGAAGCTTCGACACGAGATCATCGTCCCTGTATGGAGGGGAAGGGTCGTGCCGCAGCAATGGAAATATGCATCGATTAGGGTGCTGCACAACAAGAAAGACAGGATGGAGTGCGGTAACTATCGTGGCGTTTCCCTTGTCAGGCATACCGGCAAAGTGCTCTTCAACGTCATCGCGCGCAGACTCAGTGACTACTGCGAACGGGAAGGCATCCTGCTAGAGGAGCAGTGTGGCTTTAGGCTCGACCGTCCGACGCTCGACATGATGTTCGCGGTGCCCCGCTTGCAGGAATTGGCAAGGAAGAAGGACACCCCGCTGTTCATGTGTTTTGTCGACCTCCCCAAAGCCTACGACTCCGTCGACCGAGCCCTCTTGTGGACTGCCTTGGCTCGCTTTGGTGTACCACCTAGAATGCTCGCCGTTTCGCATCAATCCCACGATGGCATGCAGGCATGCGTGCTGCTGGATGATGACGAGTGCTCAGATATATTCGACGTGGAACCGGGTCTTCGGCAAGAGCGTGTGCTCGCGCCATTGCTGTCCAATATAGTTTTCACAGCAGTGCTGCGTGTGACGATGACAAAGTCATCACGGACAGTATGGTGCAACTCCAACGAAAGAAGGAAACATGGAAAAATAGGAGGGAAAAGGCACGGGGCCGACGGACAGGGGAAGGGTAAAGATGCCTAGATATTGTGGGCAATGCTGTATGCTGACGATGCGGGCATTGTATCGCGATCACCTAACAGCCTGGAGAGGATGATGATGGTGATCGTGACTGCATGTGCAGCGTTCGGCCTGACAGTCTCGGAGGCCACGACGGAGATACTCTGTCTGCAAACGAAAGATGGGGGGAACGTGCCGTTCACCGTCACCGCAACCAGCCAAGTGTACACACAAAGACTCGAGTTTGTGTATTTGGGCGGGATTATCAGCTCAAATTGGACTAGCAGAAGTGTCGAGGCAACGCGTCGACTCCAGAGGGCATGGGCGTGCTTCGGGCGGTATAAGATGGAAATCTATGACCGTCCGGGTATGCGCCTACGCTCGAAGGTGCAGATGCTGAGAACCGAAGTGATCGAAACGTTGCTCTGCCGATGCGTTATTTGGAGCCCGAGCAAAACTGATTACGGCAGGCTACGAGAGGCCCACCACTAGATATGCCTTCGATGCATCGGCTGCCGAAAACGAAAGCGCGAAGACCGCATCCTATCCCATGCCAGCGCGCTTCCCAGGACAAACTCTGAGAGTGTTAAGACGACGGTACCCAGGCGTAGACTATTATTTGCGGGCTTTGTGACACACATGGGAGAGGAGCACCTGCCGAATAGGGTGATGTTTGGGGAGATGGTCGGGGGTGAGGGCTACTCCGGAGGACAGGAGTGGGACTGGATGAGGTACCTTGAGGAGGGCCTCAAAGACTTTGGCATCAAGCTTAAAGGGTGGCGCGAGGCAGCGCGGGAAGCCTGCAGATGGTTCCGATGGGTCGAGGAAGAGGCGGAGGTCTTCATACAGAAATGGCTTAAGGATGAGAAGGAGGCATCGGCAGAACGGCACAGGATGGCTGTAACCGCGACTACAACCGCTGTCGTTAATGAACGTGCGCAGAATGGCAGGGAAGAGGGGGGGAGGCGAAAGGAGGAGGAGGGGGAAAGGTGGGAATGGGAGGGGGGAGCGGGGGGGGGCGGGAAGAGGTCTGCCCAACAGACTGAAGCCTGGGTATGACCATCATCGTCATGGCGGGCTCCTTTCTTTGGTACCTAAGTAGCTAGCATGGTGCAACCCGGGCAACTTTGGGTGTCTGTATGCACCAGTGCCTGCCTTTGGTATTATCTTTCCCCCCCGCCCCCTTTTTGGGCCCCTTTTTTTCGATTTTTTTTTCCTTTTTTTTTTTGCTCTTTCCTTTTGTCAATTTTGCCCCTTTTTGTGTCTTTGTCTGTATCTTCCTTTTTGCTTCTAGCTACCAGGTATCTGCTTTTTCTTTTGGTTTTGGTTCGTTGTCTTCCTTTTCGTTTTTTTTTTTTGTACATTAGTTTGTTTTTCGCTAACCTGGTGTTCCTTGGTAGCGGAGTAAGTATGTTTGTTTTCTGGTTCATATCTCTGTTCTACACCCCTCGCGTAGTTTGCATGCATGCAATCTGCGAAAATATGCGCATTCTCTTGTGTGTTTCCTTTCTTGCTTTCTTGCTTTCCTCCTTGAATTGATTTTTTTCTCTCTCCCTTCACTGTTTCGATTTTTGATCTTTTCGATTTCGATTTCGATTTTTCGACGTCGGCTTATTTAGTTTCATTCTGTGTATTTTTTCTGGGTAGTATGTGGTCCTCTCGGCTTCTGTGGCGACTTGTACAGCGTACCGCATGCACCTGATACGTACGTGCACGTGCGCGGGCCTCACCTTTTTTATGTCTGAGGTGTAGAGGTGCTTCAGTTGTCGTGTGTATTATTCTTTGCTTGTTTTTGATGTTTACCGAGGGTATTCTTTCACTCGAGACATGTTTAGTCATTGGAGCCTGTCCTGGGACCACGGACTGCATTGTATTGTTTATACTGTGGCGATGAGTTCATGCGAGAACAACAATAGCAACAACGGCGGTATTGGTTTTGGCGGTAGGCGGTGTATTTTCGTTTTTTTTTACGGTAACGACCTTGGCGATAAATTGTAATAACAAAATGTGGCGGTAAACCGCCCTATTACCGGGACCGCCCACCAGGGCGGTAATTTCATGACCCGGAAATTGCCGACCTCAACCCTGCAAAGTTTTTGCTTTTGAAGCCTTCAGCGCGGGACCTGAAACGACACCTTTTTACTGCCTACTCTCTAACCAGAAGCAAGCTCAACTTCACCTTCGCCAACACCTTCATCAAGTACGTGGCCCCCAGCTTCTGCAACGCACTATGGATCAGCTAGGTACTTATGGAGCTTTTCATTTGGCTTCGATCCTATACTTGGGGAACATTTTAAGGGCATTAAATTGTCGGGACGCTTTCCTCGGGGAAAGTTCGGATTTAACATGGTTTCAAAATTGTTTTTTTTGAGATTTTCGCGTGAGCGATGCCACTATGTTCGATAATATAAGGACCCTTGGCAGCAGCGATAATTTCATGCTGGTACTACCACTATGCCCGTAAATATAACGACTGTTTGGGCATTTATACGGGTATCAAAAATTTTACAATCCCGGACAGGGTGTTAATATTTTCTGCTGAACTTCTGCTGTTTGAAATTTGACAGGAAAAACGCGTCCTGCCACAAGTTTTGTTCGTGCTGTGGGCGAGGGCCAGAGCTCGGATTCACCGAGACGGAGCTACTGCTGCCGGTATTGTAGTCGAGTGCTGGTGTTGCTTTGGTCTGGCTACACGCACGCACTCAAATTTTGTGCCTGTTACCTCTGGGCGAATGAGGATATTTGCAGTGATCGCCGAGGTGTAAGGGTAAGGGCCGCAGGTGTATCGGGCGGCTAGGAAGCAGTGTTTTGCTTCTTCAGGGTAAGATCTTCTTATTGATGGCGAGAGCTAAGGAGGTGCTCTGGTAGAGAAGTGAAAATAAGGGGGGGAAGGGAGACTCGGCACCCAGATACACTCGTCCCACTCGCGCGCCACAAACTCTCCTAAGTTTCCCTCTCCTCATGTACTCCTATGGAGCTTTTCCCTGCTTGCCGATCGTTCTTCTGGTAATATAATAACTTCTCATTTCATGGTCTTATCTTCGGAGGCGTTCTACGATAGAGGTTCACCCTGAATTATCTGAGGCTCCTCACTTGACGAGCTCCACACCTCACCCAAAACCTGACTTCAGCAAAAATCAGATCGCCTCTCGATGAATAATTCCATGGTCCGAGTATACAATGACATCATTTTTTGAAACAAGAATAAGATTCTGACGATTTTGGCTTAAGAAGCCCGTCCTTCAGAAACAAAAAAACGGAAATGTGCTACCTAGAAGGAACACTACTCTCGTCTAACGGAATATCCGCCGGGATAATCCATTCCTTGAATTATTATCGTAGTCCTGGGACCGCAACACTGCAGATTATATTGTCGATATCTACATAGCCCATAAGTACTTCACTCATATCACATTAGCCCACCCTGAATAGTCGCATATGCAGACCACAAGATTCCTTGGATCATTCTGGCAGTCTTGAGGCCACGACACTGCAGACTATAGTGTCGATATCTATAGCCCATGAGTACTTCACTCATGTCACATTAGCCCACCCTTGGTAGTCGCATATGAAGACCATAAGATGGTCGAAGGATGATGGCAAAGTCCATCCGAAACGACCAGGGAAAAGGTAATCGAAGATGCGGCTATTCAAAACAAAATAAACGAGGCTTTACATTCCTCCACACCTCGTAATAAGACCCAAAGACCACGAAGGGATGGTGTTCACTGAGAGTAATCACTATAAGGGAGACCAAACGAGAAGGAGACATAACTCAAAGCGAAGACAAAAGGAGAAAGCAACCAAAGCGAAAACGAAAGAAAGACGGAAAAAAAGGAGACAGAGGCCGAAGCGAAGGCTAATGAAGAAAACTAAGACCAAAATAAAGGCACATATACATACGTAGAGGGACAGTAAGCTGCGCTGGCCCCGACTTTTTATCCTCTCACAGAGACAGAGCGCAGGCTCCGAGACACACAAGGCATATACTATCGGGGGGGGGACACCGCCACACCAGCGTTGTGTTGGGCCGCTCTCTGCTGCGTCGATTGTCTGAGTTTGTGAGCTGCAACAGCGGCCCCTCTCCTCCTCGCGAGCGCCATCGTCGGTCTTGTCTGACAAAGGCAGCGCGATCATGCTGCCAATCCCCGACGTTTGTCCCAACAAAACCGCTATATAACTCGTCTTTGATTGGTGCTTACTTGGCAAAATTTTCTAGACTTTTAAAGATGAATCCGAACAAAAGAGACACATTCTAGACGTAGATACATACATAAGCGGGACTCGAGACCATCTCTGCCTGAACGCTGCGCCGCGGTTCCCCTTTCTGGTCGAGGGTCCCTACGCACATCACTAAGGATGACTGTAGCCCCCCGGGAGAATCACCACCAGCGGAGCTCTCACCCACTGCGGACCAGCCCGGATAATCTCTCCGATAACCAGCCGGGGAAATTCCCCGCAAAAGCTTGCATTTTTCCCGCAGGAGCATACTAACTCGGAGACCTTCCAGAATCCTTCGGCAGCCCGCGGTCTTGGCTGTCTATGTGGCTAGGCGCGCGCGCGCGCGCGCGGAGGTTTACTCATATCATGCATGGCCGTACGCATATGACCATAGACTGCCAGGAGAATTCCCACAGAAGCTGACCAACCCGGAGACCTCCCAGTATCCTTCGGCAGACCGCAGTCTTGGTTGTCTATGTGGCTGGGGGGGGGGGGGGGGGGGGGGGGGGGGGGGGGGGGGGGGGAGGAGGAATTGGAAGACGCCACCCCTGGTCGGACAGCGACCATCGGGAATTTCGCTCGGACGGGCCGGCGAATCTCGCTGGCCAGATGCGTGCCGAGTACGATGGAGGTAGCACGTTCTGGTCTAGACGCTTGGTACGATAGCGCATGCCTTAAGGTAGCACGTTTTGGCGGAAATGTTTCTGATTGACCGAATCTCCCTACTGAGGAACTTCTCGGTATGTGTGTACACCATTTATCTGTTGCACGAGATGTTTTGTTCGCGCCTATTAATGAATGGTAGGCCATATGATTCAATAAATTATAGGGGCAAAGCCTACCTATTTCCTCAAAAGTTAATTTTGACTTACCAATAGTATAGAGGGACCAACAGAAAAAACGCAGGTGCCTACACACCCGCAAGTCTCGTAGCACGCGCCACGAAAACGATGCTGACTGGCGGAGCTCTTCAACTGGGGAGCGCCCCGATAAGGAATGCCTTATCGTTGGGATCCCACTCTTCATGCGTGAAAAACGTTTTTTTTTTTCGTTTTATACCTACAAGCACGTAGGGTCATGGGATGAATGATTTGTCTTTATTTTTACGTTCAGCCACTTTTTTTTAATGGGGTTAGGGTATGGGACCTCCTCGAGAAGCCTCAGAAACAATTCAGAGCTACAGACAGTATCCCTATCGCATAGTAGCGGGCGGTTTGCCCCAACATTGCGGCTCGGGGTGGTGTCCCGTTTGGGAGAGCAATGCGGGAAATCTTTGTTCTGTCGGAGTCGCCGGACGCTCGCGATATCAATGTGTCCATTTGTCCGCGCTGGTAGCGGGGGTGCCCAGACGGACTTCTGACTGCCCCTCCCGGGCGCGCGTAGTGTTCGTGGTGTTCGCTCCCGTTCCCACAGGCGTGACTGCTTCGACCAGGGACTCGCCCATAGTGTTCGTCTACCGTGTCGTCGTCGGCGACACGCTGCATGTTGGGCGATTTGGCTGCTAGATATATACGACGACTGTGAGTGTCGAGGTTTTCCATGGCGGTATGCGTCGATATAGTATTACCTCGTACGAAACGTTTTCCGTAAAACCTTGCGCGGTCGGAGGTCTTCGACGGAATACCTCGTTGAACGACTTACTTGCCAGCGGCCGATTTCTATGTCAACATCCTTTCAGAGTGAACTCCGGCAATGAGATTCTGTAACTGCGTTACGAGTGATTTATCACATGGATATTACATGACGGCTCACGTCGTTTACGTTGCTGGGGGATGGAACAGTTCCAGCTGTTACCTGCAAGTGGCTATACATTGCCCCTGCGCTGATACTACTGTAAGGCCGGCCAAACACAGAGCACGATTACCCCAAAAGGCCGGCATCACGTACTGACTGGACGCGGGTCGTTGGGAAGTTACCAATATAATAGCAGAAGGTGGCAATAGTAATATTTGTCATATCGTGCAGCTTTGCATCGTGATAGTCACTCCACAGGCGTACATATTCGCCACAAGCCGCTGGTGTGGACGCCATCGAACGTGGAATTTTGGACGTGGGGACGATGCCGTGCAGGACTCGCATCATTTCCGCTGCGTGTGACTGATCCTGATTCTTGCTGTTGGTATAGCCGAGCGGAAATCTCGGCCCGCCTCTCGTGACGGCGGGTTGTTTTCTTGGAGAGCCACGCCCCTATGTCCCTGATCGTCACGGTCCTCGTGGCACGTATGAGCTCATCTGTCGTCGTGTTCTCCGTGAGCGCTTGGTTTTCAACGATCCGAGACCCCGACTGTATGGCCAGCTTCCCCAGCTTTGATCTCCACGGCAGCATGTGCACCGACACAACGCTCGGCGGCTCCACTCCTCCTGTCACCACTGCTATTCCAGGGCATCTCTGAAGTAGACCTTCAAGATGCTGCGACCGCAGCTGCGATTCAAGACTTCGGCTACGCGTGCCTCCGCCCCCGCGATAGCGCCATCGCTTTCCAGTCTCGTTGACTCTGGCATGCTGCCACCGTGAGGGGTAGACGGTACGGCGCGATTACGGCCTCGTACATTCTCGTACGAGTACGAGACGTAGTATACTCCTTCCTTTTTTTTTCCGTTTTGATGAGTTGGTCTGCCCAGCAAGGTGGCGTGACAGCGCCCAAGTCACCACTTCGTCGGCACTCCGCACGTGGCGGGAAGCTTTCCTGGACGCGGCCATTGCCCGGCATGGTGGCGGGGAAAACACCTTGTTTATCGCTGTGTTCCTCTGTACGCGCGCTGCCGAATATCTTCACGGCGACACGAACTTCGGCAATCCGTCATGGACGTAAATATATGAGCGTACAATGATGTGTCGGTGAAACGAATCATCCACAGGACTACACCCACAACTCTGAACTCGGCAGGAGCCCGGGAACAGCATCGCTGTAGCACCGAGCTGCAGTAGGTGGTGGATGGACCAAGCTCAATAACAAAGAAAGATAGACAGTATCGTTACGTGCGTCAATAGTCCGTGACATTCCCAAGCCTCTACAGCGGTTACATGTTACGGTTCAAGTAAAACCACGTATACCTGTGAATCAGTTGAACAACTCGTGGATACGCCATGGGATGATCCCCAGAACCACATACTGCACCTGCAGTATTGGGCGTCATTGATGCTCTTGAGCATTGCCTGGGTACTGCGGTAGATGCATGATATTGTTGATTCACCGACGGACGGGCGTGCTCCCTGTCTTGCGAACTGCTCCTCCTGCGAAATCACCTGCGCCCCAACAAGCAATTTACTAGAAGTAGCGCGAGTACTCTGTAGCACAGCAGTACGTATGCATAAGTAGAGTAACATACGAAGACACGTAGCACTACTACTGCTTTGCCGAAGCGATAGGTCATCAACCAGTTTGGGACCCACGTGGACGGCAGTTTGAAACAAAAAAAGAGGGGTTCGTATCAACGCTCTGTATAAGTCTTAGAGCGCGCGGCAGCGTTACGAGTATCACCATAGTGCCGCGCACGTCTGGCAATACGTCACAACTCGGACACATCGCATACATTACTCCCCCGGCAGCTCGAGCTGCTCCGTCTTTTGCGTTATCATGTGCCCTGTCGCAGCCATTCTACCGCAGGTGCACGTAGCACCTGCTATAACGTCAAGAACGTAGTTTCCACAGCGTTGCGATAGTTTCTTTTCAGCTCGGCCCAAGCAACCGACCGACGTCGAGAAACGTTGTAGTCTACTGTGAGCCCGACACTCAATCCCATCTAACAGCCATTATTGTTGAAGTATAAACTGATCCAAGGACTACTGGGCACCTCTTCTCAGTTGAGTCACGTCCGTCCCCCCCTCGTTGTGCTCCGTCTCGAGACGGATGCGTGGTCAATGGCCAAATGGCTACGACAAGCAACAAATGAGTACCCCCGGCCGGTGATCAATCTTTAGGCTCAAAAATGCAACCTCTCCTCTTTTTCTAGCCTTTTATTTTCTTCGCCCTTTTTCTATCTCCCTCCCGGTCGCAATTCAGATCCAGAGTCACATAGCAGCCTCCCCCCCCACCCCCAAACGCCCGCCTCCCCTTCGCGCCTGTCATTTTCACGGGGAGAAGACTTCAGCCATTTTATCCCTCGTCGTCGAATAACCTACAGCAGCACGGGTCTGGCTGTAACCATCCTGGACCTATACTGCAGCTTCCCCGTTTCCCCCCCCTCTGAGCCCCCAAAGGGATCGACACATGAAAAAAAAAGAAAACGCTCGTAAGTATCTTCTTCGAAATATATGTAGAAGCTGTTTCATCGGCATGAGCACCGCGCTCGAAAGGCAATGCATTAACTGCTGTAGTTTCGGCCGTGTAATGGAGCAGGAATTTCAGACTCCATCTGAAAGCAGCCGGGCAAATAGTCACCCCGAGGGAACAAAATTCGATAACAAAGTCGTCCTCCATCGATCCGTAAGCGTCAACGGGGATACTGCAACCGTCGAGATAAAGTGTTTCGAGACAAGTTAAACCATGCCGTTTCCGCTTTTTCTCCTCACTACCACTTGTGTCCAACTATGAAGAACGTTTGTATTGTAATGTTCAATTCAAACGGTAGTTATATTTCGGAAAAAAACTGGCATAAAATAGGGTACGTCGATATTTCCCAGTCCCGGAGAAATTAAGCTATACGTATTGCCCCTGCTCCTCCGCTTGACTCTGTAACAGAGTAGATCCAATTCTCCTTTTGTCCTCCGCGTGGTACATGCATTAAATAAATAGTACAGGGCATCCTACTCTAGGTGTAAATAACAACCACTGAGAACTCAGCCTCGTGAGACTTGTATGGTGTATCCGAAACCCTGACGTCCGCGGCTATCTTAATAAGCTTGCTGTAAATAAAATCTCAGTGTAAAACACCCTAACTCCTTAAACTTAAGAACGAAGAATACAGCCTGAGAGTCCGGCGTACCCTATGATCACTACGAGTACTGCTGTCAAGCGCCTTACAAAGTATAGGGCGGGATTATTTTCGTTTTCTCTGTTGTCCCCTTTTTTTTCTCGTGATATCTTGCCATTGCCAGAGTCCACCCCTTTCGCCCACGCTCTCGCCTGGCGGTAAAAAAAAAACGCCTACTGCTCTACGTCAAAATCCCTTGATGGTCGGACCGATAAAAGCTACTATAAAAGCCGTGGCATAGGTCCACGAGGAAATAGCCACCCAACAACCAGAGAAAAGGTCGGGCAGGCCCCCTTATTGAGGGACGCTAAGGAAACAAATAGACTGCTCGCGCCACATTGAAAACACTAACTTGAATGTATTAGCCCACGCTCAAGGTTTGCTCAAGGCCAGGCCGTGTTGTCGCAACATGGCTAGAAGCATTAGCCCCGACTCATACTAGCCGTTTTTCCGGTGCCCCCATGCGACGGTCGCGTACCATGGCGGGGGTAGTACACAATTGTTCTGAGGCCCTCAACACTTGAGGAAGCTCTATCTATACCCCCCCCCCCAAAAAAAAAAAACAAATTGTCTTGAGAAAAAATGGGAGCTAAAAGCTATTGGATACTGCTATAAGTTTCGTCAGTGCCCTTACGGAACATTGTCAAGTCAGAAATGGCTGGGTAATTCCCCCCCTGGTAGCCGAACGTATGCTCTTTTTCACACTAATGGAGAAGGACTACTGCGCGCGCTCTTGGCATTTCCGACGAACCACGGCAAAAGCGCAGACGACCACCACCACCAAGCAAACAAGCGCAACACCAGCAGCGGACAGTATGCCCGCGACTTCACCACTCGCGAGAGAGGAGGAGGAGGAGGAGGAGGTGGAGGAGGAAGTATCTGTGGCGTTACCGTCGCCGTTGGCGCCCTGCCTTGCAGAGGGAGGCAAGGTGTTGGACAGGGCGCAGTCTTGGGCGGGGTCCAGGCAATTGTACCCAGCTCCTCCGCAGGAGTAGCTGCTGCCGTCGACGCACGTGCACTCGCAGCAGTCACCCCCGTCCCACCCACAAGCCGCCGTATTGGTGGCCTCGTCACACTGCCCGTCCGAAACGTACTCCACGGCCTCCTGGCACTCCAATTCAACGACCGTCGAGGTGTTCCCGGTGGTGCTCGAATCATCGACGTAGTAGTCGTCGTCTGAAGAGTTCACAGTGGTGCCCGAACCGTAGACATAGTCATCACCCGCCGGGCTCACCGTTGGGCTTTCCGTGGCGCAGTCGGTCGGAGCGGAGGGGTCCAGGCAATTGAAAGCGGTGCACTGGTAGTTCGATTCAACGCACGTGCACCTGCAGCAGTCTCCCCCGTCCCAGGCGCACTCCAGAGTGTTCGTCGACGTGTCGCAGTATCCATCCCCGAGCCACGAGTCCCGCCCGTCGCAGTCCGGATAGGCGGAGGCGATCGGACTCGGCGTCGGACTTTCGCTAGGCCCGTCGCAGCCGGTGGGAGCGCTCGGGTCAAGGCAGTCGTAGCCTTCGCTGCCGCACTCAAAGTTGTAGAAGCCGGTCGAAATGCCGCCGTACTCCCGGCACGTGCACTCGCAGCAATCACCCCCGTCGTAGCCGCATTCCTCGTTGTTCAAAGCGCTATCGCATATCGAGTCGTGCATATCGTCGAGATTCCCGGCGCATTTCGGGGGAGTCGAGCCGCAGTCCGCAGGCACGTCCGGGTCCTGACAGTCGAACCCAAATCCCTCCACGCCGCACGTGAAGGTCAGGTCGTCCTCGCACGTGCAAGCGCAGCAGTCACCCCCGTCGAAGCCGCACTCGACGTTGTTGTTAGCCTCGTCGCAGTAACCGTCCCGGATGTTGGGCGGGTACCCCTCACACTCGGAATAGCTGGATGAAGGTGACGAACTCGTCGCTATCGTCTCGCAGTCGGTTGGCGCGTCCGGGTCCTCGCAAGAAAACTCGGCCCCGGGTTCGTCCGCTTCGCTGCACAGAACGCCTCCAATGAAGCAGGTGCACGCACAGCAGTCTCCCCCGTCATAGCCGCAGGCAGCGGTGTTGGCGGCAGCGTCGCAAAATCCGTCCGCGATCGAGCTGGTTTCTTCCTCGCAGTCGCTGTAGTCGGCGCTGTTGCTGCTCTGATCAGTGCTGCACTCGCCCGATCTCCGCAACAAGAACAACACCGCCGCTAAGGAGGCTGCCCAAACGAAGCTGGGCCGAAGCATATCCGCTGAAGAAGTGGTCCGAAACTAAGTTCCTCAGCGGTCCGCCCTTACCCCGTCCAATCTGCTGGGAAGTGAACAAAACCCGCCGCGGGCACAACAACCGTGACGTAATTGACTTGTACGGAGGCGTTGTCGCATCGTCAGGTTTCACTAAGCACTGCCTCTGCACACTACGGGACACTATTACGTGGAAACATAGTTAATAGGAACTGCGGCACACGCAAGAAACAATATATTTCAACATTTGGTCCTACTTTGTCCCCCGAAATACTGTCATATAATTCGTGCGGTTTACGGGTGCAGTGATCAGAACTTGGATCAAATGGCCAAAGGAAAAATTAGTCAATAATTTGGCGTGCTCGTAGTGTTGACAAGATCAGAGGTGGGCGAGCATTGGGGACGGGGGTCGGCAGAGGCGGCGGCGTCGTGCTGTGGATCGCCGCACTGTTGGCTTGGAGAGTTGGGTGAAACCAACCAAAGGGGACATCAGCGGTCCATCCCCAAGCGAAGACTAACCGGAAAACAAACACCTGAATCAGGGGACACAAACGGCCCATCTCCTGAAAACAAATGCGTACGGTATGAACAGAAACACCCAACCTACCGGACATACTGTTGTGCAAGCCGGCGTGGGGGAGTTTGTCACTGTAACCCCGGATATCGGAGCCAAAAAATGCGTAACTTCATAGGGCGACGAAAATACACATACCAGTGCACATTGTAAATGCAGGATAGGGTTCTAAGAACTAAAGACGAAACAAGCGTTTCAAACACCGAAACGGTAACCGTTACAAATGTACGTAGAAACGCTTGTTCCGTCAGCAAAAGGGATTAAGATGCGATGGTGGTGTTCAACTGACCCCTCATAGGCCAATGGAAAACTGCCCCCCACCAATTTCAAGAAATTTGTCGCCAAAAACGAGGGTGTCGTTCCAAAACGGGTTACCGCCGCTCATTCGAAAGCGTTCTTACTACTTACTGTAAATGTTACAGTAGTACAGAGACTACATACACACAGGGTTTAGCTACCAGAACAGGGAACGCAGGGGCACACGCGAACCTGGATGCCTTACCCCCCTCTCCCCGCCTGGTCCGTGAGAACCCGACTTGCTCAGCATTATGGGACGATATATTGGTGAAGAGATGCACTCGTTCTTGTACCAAAGCCCGACCTCAGGTCACGAGAGAGGAGGGAGGTCGATATGGCAATTTTTCAATCATTAATCCTTCCCAGACACATGAAAACCCCTCCTGTCGGTTGCACAATTAAACCATGTGTACTCTGAACTTCGAATAGGCAACACGCCCCCACCAACTGCAACAACTTGTGTAAAGTAACTAGCCCCACCGTACGTATATACATTTTCTTTCGTCCTCCTATCTTTGAATGCATCTGGTTAGCTGACGTGTGAATGTTGTGCTTGTCGTATCCATTACGATGGCATAATATTACATTGTCCAATCTCCTTACTTCATTGTTACAATGTGTTGACCCAAGCGTCGAAGTTTTGTAACCACGGAGATTATATCCCTCCAAGACGAAAGGTCAGCCCGGACACTGAATGTGCTGGATGAGGCACGGGTATAATGACTGGACGGATGTAGGCGAAGAACACACACACGCATACACACAAACGCAGGTGGGCATCCCCGGTCGTACCTCTGTGAGGACTCTGGGCCTTCGTCTCGAACAGGAAGCCCAGCCAATGAATCCTCACCCGTCCCCAAGCGTGTTGTAAGTCCGGCCCCAAGAAGGTTTGTGTATCAGCTGCTTCTACGTCCTCTGTCGCAATACCGGGGTAGGCAGAGGGGAGGAGAGAGTTCAGCTGATGCGCGGCGCGACATGAACTCATCCGGGGGGGAGGAGAAGCGTCACACGGCGTTACTGTAGTAGTGCAGTGAACTCACTGTAGGTTTCTGTGCGCCAGCGACCTTTTTATATCATCGCGTACCGTATGAGAACAGACGCGCAGCTGCCAGGCTGAAAGAGGAAGCCATTTATTTTGGCATGCGGCGAAATACGCCAGGTCGCAATGGAGTCCAAGCCAGAGGTCGACCCCACTGATTGACGCAACTTGCTACTACTGTAGCACATGTTCGTTTAGAGCTGGCGCATAGAAATGTGGGTCGGGTAGCGTGAACCAACTTCTTCGAAGTCATGATTCGGGGTGAGATATTGATTTCCCCCGGTGAGGAACTCGGCAATTAGGGCACCACCCCTGCATGCCGTGGGACTGCTCGTTGGCGAAAACGGTTGCAGTGGGTACACCGATTTAAGAGCGCCCATGATAAGAGCACTCCGGCTTTAAGGACGGTCTAATCGGCTTGTTCCGGACAGTCTAATCGGCTTGTTCCGGACAGTCTAATCGGCTTGTTCCGTCTATACTAACATCTATGTATTGCCCACCATTTGATCAAGTGTAGTGTAGTCAACAGTGCTTGTTTTGGCTTGTCACGGGGAGCTCTTAAATCGGGGTACCTACTACTGTATTACGGGGGGCCATAGTAAATAAGACCAAATATTGTTCGTAAAAATATGGAAATATATGGGTGTTTGTGTGCACCATAGGTCCTATTACCTATGGTCCCCCGTAATGGTATGACCGATGGGGCTCCTCGTTGACCGAGGAACTCTACCCGATATCGTTGAAATGTTGTTACTAATAGTGTAATAGTGTTGAACACTACAGTAGGTTTCGCGGTGTGCCTCAGCCATGGGATTGTTTGTCTTGACAAATATGTTGTCAGTTTTGGGGGAACCGAGGGCTCATCCAGTGAGCGAGCTCGCGACTATTAGGAGATACTGTGGCTGTGACGATGTCACCTGCGGTACTGAACTATACGGGTAAAATATCGATCAATTACCCAGCCCAGGGTAATTAATCCTCGCAATACCCCCGCCCCATCCTATTATATATAGTATATATGGGTTGGGTTGGCGTCGGTTGGCAACGAAACTGTAAAACTTGCCGCTCACTACGTGAGCTAGACATCCAGGGTATCGTTTTTTTTTTTTTTTTTTTTGGCGGTCGCCCACAGCTGGTCGTCGAGTTAGATCATTTGTGCGAAGTAAAGAACCTTTACTCTGCACAAGAGAATTGATCGTATCACATACCAGGTAGTGTTCAAGGTACGGCACCCAAGAGGCAGTTACATAGTACTCCCATTGCAGTCTCTGGAAGTGGCCACACCGGAAATTAAACTAACTCATTGAAGCTGTCATCCATATGCAAGTCCGCCTCACAAGCGGTTCTTAGTAGGATGCAGCTCACCCTTCATGCGACTCGCCGGACACTTCACGGCGCTTCGCGCTTGGTGCAAGCAATGTCTGCCTGGTCGGTGAAAACCCGACATGCTCCGTCCCGGCATTGTAGGGATGCGAGGGTCTATGGTCACACGACTACGGCCATGCATGAGATCGAGTACCTCTCTCCTATCGAGTACACCCCCCCCAAGGGTCTATCGCCATACAACTACGGTCGTACATGATATGAGTACACCCCCCCGTCCCATGTGAAGAGGCGGGGTTTTCAGGGATGTAACGGCACCGTGTACGGCCGTGCGTTGATCTACACGCTTCGTTTAAAAATACCTGGGGAACGGGGGAGATGTGTTCTTTTTAGGGACGCATGCGCACGCTTTTCTTTGAAAGGAAACGTTCGAAGTGGGATAATTCGAACCTGTGTCCTCGACGACGCCAAATGTGATGGGGCTGCCTGCTGAGCTGTAGACGGCAAAGATCGATCGACTACCCAGACCAGGGTAATCCTAATAACTCTACCCCCACCGCAGCATGCGTCGTCCATGAGTGTTTAGGGGTTGACCATGGGTCGCCCATGGAGTATATATGGCCCACGAGGTTCGAGGGGCGGTCCATGCTCTTGGGGCGGCGCTGGGTGCTGTATCGGGGTCACCCACCCTTTTGTCGCCCAGGTCGCCCATTCGTCGTCCATGAGTAGGCCAAAGGTTTAAGGCTTTTCGTTCACGCGTCGCCCATTTGTAGCCCGTGAGCTGCCCAAGCGTTTAGAGGGCCGGCCCATGGGTCGCGTGTAGGAATCTCGCTGGTCCACGGAGCAGAAGTCCATCGGTCCCCCAGGCTTCCCCCATGTACCCCCTCCCCCTCCCCCCTCAAGGGTTTCTTGGTAGTAGCCCATGGGTCGCGCCCATGGGTGACCCGTGGTCGGGGGCCCGTGCGTCACCCACGAGTAAGCCATGCCTCGCCCATGGGCATGGGTGCATTATAGTGGTGGTCCATGTCTCGTCCTTGAGTTGCCCCCAGGGTGTGTGTCGTGTGGCACTCCATATGGGGCTTCAGAAAACCATGATCACCCATCCCTGTGGCGGTTTCTGGGTGACATAAAACCGGCGGGCCGTAAGGACAGCCTCGACCAGTCGCACGACAAGAGGATCTGTGGTGGTGCGCTATGCTCTCAGGACCTTGCGATGCATTTTTCGTACGTCGTCGACGTTGTGTTTATACCGTTTTACCTATGTTGTCTCCACACTTGACCGTTCTTTCTACTAGTACCCAACTACATCAGTACACCTAAAAGGGTGGTGTCCGTCCTGATTCCTTATCCTAGAGAGATACATGGTACTTATTTTTGTGGTCAGACTGTGAGACAGATAAAAACAAAAACAAAAATTATCGCACATCAATGGATACCAGTTTGCAGCCGGCGTCCCCGGTGGCTTGGTAGGCGGTCCGCGTGCCTGCTGAGATCAATTTCGTGGGTTTCACTCTCCCCGAGTGCACACTCGTAGGTCAGGATTTTGTTTTGCACAAAAATTAAATGGCGGAAAGCGCGAGAGCGCGAGCTAGTAGCATTCGATGAAAATGGATGAGCAGTAGTGGGAACGCTGAACGCTATGCGCGATAGAAATGAAGGCACGTACCGGGGAGGGGAGAGGGACGACACCTGTGACCACGGCTTGCCCTTAGGGTAAAACTTCCTATTAATACGAGTTGAGCTAGAAAGTGGAAGTGATGATAAAACAAACAAAAACAAAAAGTACAAAGCAAGTGAAATAGCAACGTTTAACCCACAACCCAGGCACAGAAGAAGAAAAAAAAAACCTGAAAGGAACGGTTCTGAAATGAATCATCAGGTATGAAATACAACACTGGATGATTCCCCACTTGTGGTAAAAGCTTCGTATTATATTTTTTTTATCATTATTTTGAAATACGTCAGCTGTGAGTTCGACTGATTAAATAGTTGATACTCAACTTTGCAAGCTGCGTAATACGCCTCGTCTATATTCCATATTATAAAAATAGGGTTTTGGCCAAAATCAGGTATACCTGGCCACCTTTCGGCCAAAATCAGTTACATTCTAAACACAAGTACAAAACACAAACACCCCTGAGGAGCCCCCCTACTGGCCAGCCTGACATCGTACTGATTTTGGCTCGAAAAGGCCAAGGCCTGACTTTTTTTACTCTGTTTAGGTTTTAACTGGTAGAGGCAATTTCGCAGTGTTGGGGCCTGAAACCTTTGTGACGTAGGCCAATCACACACACTAAAACCAACCAAATTGTGACAGAATTCGTACGCTGATTGGATGCTGATTTGAAGAACCTATCTTGTCAATTCCGCCGCCCATCGCAGCACGGCACACCTGCCACAGCAGCAGCGTCTGCAGGAGAAGCGCCTCATGACAGATAGAAAGCTCTGCTCGGCTGGAGGGAGCATCTGACGACCGCGCAGCAAGCAGCTAGCAGCTGCGACACGCAGCAAGCACGCCGCCCACAATCGTGTGATGCCACCGGACAACCCCGAGACCGGAGACACAGATCACAGCAGCAGCATGCCCAGTAGAGCGATGGCAAAGCTTGACAAGCGGTTGCGAGCGAGAACAAAAACATCCAAACGTATAAACGAGAGGCAGAGCCACTTCGACACCCCGACAGCAAGCATATACATCTGTTGTTGGAACTCGTACGATCACAGGGACTAGCTATGTCGTTGCTGCTGCTATTGCAGCGTCTGTGCAGCAGCTGTTTGTTATTGTCGTAGAGAGAGAGCGCCTACTCCCCCAAATCCGAACGTGAGAAGAGACGAGGGAGGGGCTTTGGGAAGAGCGTGGCGGAGTTGTAAGGACCGTTGGGGCATAAATATGAAGACCAAACGGTCGTTACATTATTGCATCAGAATGGCGCATCAGCGTCGTGGATGGCTGGGGCCATATATAAATATCCCCCATGCTCCGACGAATTGAGGTGGTTTAAATGCCTATGATGTAGCTCTACACAAGATCTTTCGAATGTGGCTATTGTCACGGCGAGGTTCCAACTACAGCGCTCTCGTGGTGGCGTCGCAGCAGAGAGCACATGCATGGCACGGGCAACAACACAAAACTCGAAAACTTGAGCGACCCGTATCGAGAATGCCCGCGCAAGCCTTGGAAATGTTTCCCTCTCCTCTTTTTTTTTCGCCTCTCCCAGGCTTCACTACTAGAAAATTGCCGATTTTGGCCATCTTTGAACCAATCAGAGAGGCCATACGTACACTATTTTTTATCTCCGTATGCGTCTGCCCTCCCTCGGTTGAAATTCTTCTGTATTGCCGTATAAACTCTCTGTACTCGTACGCCGCACGTAACATTACGTATTTTACATGCATGGATACATGCGTACGCTGGTTTCACTTTTTCTTCTTTGGAGTGTGCGATGTGCTTCATCAATTAGTTGTTGTGATGTGCACTCTGTTGTTTTCTATCATCACAGCCGGCGTCCCCGGTGGCTTGGTAGGTGGTCCGCGTGCCTATCAAGATCAGTTTCGTGGGTTCAAGTCTCACCGAGTGCATGCTCGTAGGGACCTTTTCTTGCATAAAAAATTGATTAGCGGAAAGCGCGAGAGCGTGAGTTAGCTACATTCGATGAAAATCGACGAGCAGTGGGAATGCTGAACCTTATGCGCGACAAAAAATAAAGGCACGTACCGGGGAGGAGAAGGGACTACACCTGTGACCACGGCTTGTCCAGAAGATCGCTGAGGGTAAAACCTCCTACGAGTTAGGCTAGAAAGTAAAAGTGATGATAAAAAAAAAGAAAGAAAAAAATATATAGCACCATGGTCAGACGGCATTCATCTGCACCACCCCGCGTCGAGGTGGTCTCACGTTTGGTACGGCAAGATAATTTCGTGCCGAGCAGGCGGTTCTGCGAGGACGGTCTAAAAGCTTTAAAGCTGTTACCGGAGGGGGGGGGGCGCCAGAGTAAATACTCTAGGCGCTCCCGCCGTGGCGAAACAAACGAAGTACAGCAGTATTAGTGGCTCTCTGCAGGTCCAAGTGGAGCCCGTGGTACCTACATCCTAAAGAAAAGAAAAGAATTCAGATTTTGGAGGCCATGTGGCACGCTTAATGCTTCAGGCGCATTCTTTTTTTACCGGGTTTTCATGGACATTACACCGCTCGTGGCGCGCGTTTTTACTCGGTTTTAGAACGTACTTTATTTTGGCTCAAAGGGATCCCGTATACTGGATTTTGGCATTTGCCTCTGCAGAAATACAAATACGTGCAACGTCGGAAAATCGTGTTTATTATTTGGGCATCAGCTAAAAATAGGTATACCTACGCCTTTTGGGCCACTAGTAGGTACAGTGCGCGTTGTACCCCGGAAAAAGCTTCCTGGCGCCGCCTGATATTTGGCCTGCCTTCCATCATACGTACGAATGGCTCAAAAGGCCAAGGTATACCTACTATTGATATCAGCTATTCAACTTCCGTGTCACGTAGGTTTGGCTTCAATTGCACCTATAAATAGCTCGAACGATCACTCTTTCGCTACTGAAATATAAACAGTTGGCCACACCAGATGCCGGGACTGTCAACCAGCTGACCGTGCATGTGTCAACACAAACGCCCCAAAAGACTGCGGAAACAGCACGAAAGCAGGTGACGCCGGAGGCAACACAGGCCACCCATTTTTCTGAACCTGGAGCTTCATACCAATCCACGTATGTATGTATCCAAACTTCTTATATTTATTCGAGAAGCTCAGCTTGCCTCGTGTTCTTATGGTGCCCTAGTTCCTAACACAGCTGGGGGCGGCACGCTTGTTGTGTAGTATAATATTAAGAGTAGAAGGGTCTTGCTAGTGTGTGAATTGCCCTATTTTTGGACTGACGCCTTTTGCTTCCGCCGCCACGCCTCGTCATGCAGCAGCTCACGCTAACCCTGACCCACCACTACGTGCATTCATCGTTTACCCATACCATCCTATCTGGGGCAGTGGTGGTGTCGGCACCGCCGCCGCGCTAGACGTGCTCATGACAGATGAAGCTGCTATGCTCGACTGGTGGCATGCTCTCTTGTCACTAGTATTAGTGGTCAGGGTTACTACGCCCTGCCCATACAGCGGCATAGGCACAATGCGAATAGTCTCACCATGACAAAGCTCGGAGGCCTTGCAACGCCCGGCTCTCCCTATGGTCCGGCTGCTCGCAGTCTCCCGTGCCAAGCCAACTCGTAGCTAACACCACCACCACGAAGCCACTATTCTCGCCAATAAGCGGCCAACCGCACCTTGCCCGGCCCCAATCTAGCCCGCAATCATCATCGTGTATTCACCCACCAACGCTTGCTATAGAATGTTGGTCCGGACCACGCCAACGGTTGTGTAACTCAGACCCCCAAACTGTAACCGTATACTAATACGCTGTACACGTATATACCAAACCTTTCTCCTGCTCTGCACGGACGTATTCATGCATGCATAAACTGCACAATTATATGTGTATTATAACTTTAATTTTCAATACAACGTCCATGTGTACTCTTTGTCGTTACTGCCTGTGTTTCTCAGCACCGTGCTCACGACATCACACGATACATGTACCGCCAATAGACGCATGCGGCCGAAACGAAAAATATCGGAAGTGTGACCGCGGGCCTCCATCGGTAGGCTGTGTGCTCTGAATACACTCGCGTCCTACCGGCAGTAGGACAGCACGCCACGCCCGAGCGTACCTTGCGAACTCGCGCGAGACACAGGCCGAAACAACCAGAACTCAAACACATGAAAAGCGTAATCATACCTGGCTAAATGGCACGAGTCGAACGTCACCGCATGAACTGCGCATGCATGTATGCATGTGTATGCCGTCCGAGACGCGACATCGTACTCGACAGAGTATTCCAGATCCAGAGGGCAGTCGGACTCCTACCGGTGCACCGGCCGCCACACCATCCACGCTGTCTCGAGATGACAGCCAATCGTATCAATACACCACTGACACTTAGGAGTGATCACGCATTACCTACGAGCGAGATGCCGTATCCTAAATGCAGGCATATGTACGACATCCCTCTCACCCACACACACACACATCGTCCTCCCATCACCCACGACGACTTGCGGCTCCAAGTAACTTGCGCCATGTTTGTTCATCACAACTATGCTACGCGACAACACCACGCCGTACCCCAAACGCGCGTCATTAGAATTTACACGCCAGTTGCCGTTGGGTCGATGTTCACTAAAAAGTTTCTGTACCCTGCCGTTGCGCAGTGCTTTCTCCTTGTCGTGTGCGGCATGAAACTCGAGGCCACGGTCATACAACTGTGGCCAAAGCATCTACGACAAGAAGCATCGTGTCGAAAGTGGCTGATAATCGGCGTACCCTGGCCTTTTGTTTCGGGGTACCGCCTGATATATGGCCGGCGCTCCATCGTACCTACGAATGGCTCAAAAGGCCAACGTACACCGACTATCAGCCACTTTCGAGAGTGGCTGATACCTTTTGTTTCCGGGTACCCCCCGATGTAAAGCCTGCGCTCCATCGTACCTACGAATGGCTCAAAAGGCCAACGTACACAGATTATCAGCCACTTTCGACGCGGTTCCTCTTGCCGTAGATTCTTTGGTCACAGTAGTATGACCGTGGCCTCGAGCCGGCATTAGCTTCCATGCCGCACCCGGCAAGGACAAAACACTGCTCAACGGCAGGGTAGAAAGAATTTTTAGTGAACATCGACCCAACGGCGACTGGCGTGTATATTCTAACGACGAGCGTTTGGGGTACGGCGTGGTGTTGTTGCGTAGCACAGTTGTGTTGAACAACAAAGCACGAGTTGCTTGGAGCCGCAAGTCATCGTGGGTGGTGGAGGACGTTGTTTGTGTGGGTGGGAGAGGGGATTGCAGTCCTAAAACCAATGACTAGTATTACAGTGTGGGCCCGCCAACAAGAAATACCTAACATGAGCAAGCCTGAGATTCTTATCGTAATGTCATCTGTGAACAACCTTGTGAGCATAGGCAATCGTACAGGATGTAGTATATGTTCCCCATTGAGCCGTTTTACATAGTTAGATGCTTTTTTTTTTTTTCGCGTTGTCCAAAAACTGAGCCTTTTGTTCTAGTTAGGCTCTTTCTTATTCGTGGCTGGACTACTCAAAGTCTGTTTTCGGACGACGGGACCGATGCATATCATACATACGTGTTGTACGCGTACCATCTAAAATATAAGACCTGGTACTTACGTGCACGACGTAACATGTATGAATGAATGTTTACAGATAGTTATTGTCGGTTATTGTTATTCTCACATCAACTCATCGCCGCACTACGACGCAAAACGTCCAGCAATCACTGCCGAATCGCGATTGAGTGCGGAACATACACTGCTTGTTGTTGCTATGTATAAAAACATATTTTCTCTTTCGATTATATATACTATGCTGGCGTCATATACTTTTATTCTTGACACCCGACAATGTGTAGCATGAACTTCAAAGTTGATACTATTTCGGGGGACCATAGTAAATAGGACCGAATATTGATAGTAAAAATAGGTAAATATATATATATATTTTATGTATACCATTTCTATTTTTTTTTTCATCGTCACTTTCACTTTCCAGCCCACTCGTAGGAGGTTTTACCCTCGACGATCTTCTGGACAAGCCGTGGTCACAGGTGTCGTCCCTTCTCCCCCCCGGTACGTGCCTTCAGTTTTTATCGCGCATAGGGTTCAGCATTCCCACTGCTCGTCGATTTTCATCGAATGTACAGCTATCTCACGCTCTCGCGCTTTCCGCTATAATCAATTTTATGCAAGAAAAAGTCCCTATGAGCATGCACTCGGTGAGACTCGAACTCACGAAATTGATCTTGATAGGCTCGCGGACCACCTACCAAGCCACCGGGCACGCACACCCCTTCTTTATGCCTTTTTTTTTGTTTCGGCCAAGTTCTTGAGCCCAACTTAACTGGACCGCGGCGCAAGAGGGGCCAAAAGGATTCCTCCTTTTGACTATTAAGTCGGGGGGGGGGGGGGGGGTATAACCGCGCAAAAATGTATTATTAATAATAAATGTATCTACCACACACAGGTGCACTGCCCCCAATTGACCACTGCCGTTTCCAACCGCTTTACCGAGCACAATCATTGCCCGCTCTGATCCCTCTTGACAGCCTGAAAGGGGACTGTAATTGCATAATTACGTATCCACGTCACCTCCCAACAGCCCGAAAAGACCACGGGCGGAGGAGCATCCAAAGTTGCGAATAGTCGCTATCATTTGTCTCCGAAAAACACATACCTGGTAGCACAACAACTAACTATTAGTACTATAGTCTACAGCAGTGTACAAACATATCAATATATTATATTGTGCGAAATACCTATCGGGACAACTACTGCAGCAGTACAGCAGCAGTAGTTTTTTTTTCATAGAGGAAATTTAGATAACGCTTCCGTCTTTGAGAAACTTATTAGCGTGATGATCACGGAATCAGGAAATGAATATAGACGGTGCGTTGGTGGGTGCTTGGTGCTTGGTTGTTGGGCGCTCGGCGCTTGGTTGTCGGGCGAGAAGATGCTGGGTGCTCGGTGCCTGGTGGTCGAACAGGCGGGATGATTGGGACAAAAAAACACGTAAAGTGCAACGCACGCACGATCTTTGTGGTGCGTTTTCGTATAGACTATAATAATGATCGCGACTATTCGCAACTTCTGGAGGGTTCGCCCATGGTCTGTTCGGACTGCTCGGCGGTGGACGTGGATACGTACTTACTTGTGGTCCCTTTTTAGGCTGTCATGATTGGTCAAGGAGGGGAACGTTTCAGTCAACGGGGCAGCAGATACATTTATTACGAGGGACCATAGTATATAGGACCAAATATTGTGAGTAAACATAGGCAAATATATAGGATTTTATCTATACCGTAGGTCCTATTAACTGCGGTCCCCCGTAATAGTAAATTTGCGAGGTTGTACCCCCCCCCCCCCCCCCCCCAACGTTTTAGTCAGAGCGAGGGGTCCGTTTGGTCTCTCTCTTGCGCCGTGGTCCCGTCAAGCCCATGAAGAACGTTACCGAATAAAACCAAGCAGGGGTGTGCGGGTTCGGCATATGGGCTGCGGGCGTCTTCTCAGTGCGTCGGAATAGCATTTGGGGCAGGTTTGGGCTTGTGGGAGTGCCTGCCGTGGGCGTGTTTTGCCTCTACGCCATTGATCATTTCCCTTTATCAGATATGTATGTATGTTATTATGTTACGTATGTATTACTTCGAATACAGCGGTGCTGCGCGTGGCCGACAAACGATTCGTCTCCGAGGCAGCCATCAGAGACATGGTGCAACTCCAACGCAAGGAGAAGGGGGAGAAGAAGACGGGGACGGCACGGGCTGGCAAAGCCGGCGGGCGGAGGAAGGAAGAGGAGGGTCATGCGTTGTGGCGAATGCTGTACGCTGACGATGCGGTCGTTGTTTCTCGATCACCAAGAGGTCTGGAGAGGATGGCGACGGTGACCGTGCCTGCGTGTGCGTCCTCCGGGCTCACCTATTCTCGGGGATCAAGGCGGAGATTATGTGCCTGCAAACGAAAGATGGGGAGAAGGTTCTTAACAGGAACTCTGCATTGGGCGTGTGGTGCGTGGCTCCTGAGTTATGTCAGGCAGCCCGCGGTGGAGGTAACCACCATCAGCTGAGTTTTGCCAGCTGTTTGCTGCGTGTAATACGCTCATCAAGCCCAGATTAGCATATTACAAAAGAAAGGGTCTCAGGCCTGTTGTATCATTATGGGTCTTGTCCACCAGGACAGGATGGAAGAAGAGAAAGGGAGAGAAGTAGAGTGACAGAGTGCGCGGTGCAGTCTCGCTTGTTTCAGCTCAACCAAAGCAAAAACAAAACACGAATGCCCTACATCAACCTGTAGACATAAAAGCAAACACGAGGACCCCGGGGATTGAACATCAGTTCGATCATCTGGGGTTCTCCTGAGTTTTGGTTTTTTATAAATTTTGAAATACGTCAGCTGTGAGTTCGACTGATTAAATAGTTGATACTCAACTTTGCAAGCTGCGTAATACGCCTCGTCGATATTCCATTTTTACCTAATTTTACAATGCATTTCAAAATTTATAAAATTATTGTGATAAACCGAGCGCGCCTATTCTATATGTGATTCCTTGTCAAAGATGTAGGCCAGCGGCTCCCCTGGATGCTGCCCGGGTCAACAGGACAATTTTAACTAATCATTCTGCGCACTGATACTATATAACCCGAACAAGGGATATTGATATGATGTTGCAACATGTTGAAACCTTTGCATTTCACAAATATTTATACGTAGATTGATTGAATGTTGTTGATTTGGTTCTAAGTGTGAATAATGCTTTCGGAGATGAGCTGCTGCTGTTCTTGCTACTGCTGTTTTTGTTACTTCTGTTGTTTTAGTAGTATGGTTCTAAGTGTGAATGATGTTGCTGTTCTCGCTGCTGCTGTTTTTGCTACTTCTGTTGTTTTAATGTCTAGATATTATTTTATATGGCTTTTTGTGTGGATTCGAAAGTAGTGTATACGAGATATGTATGTATGTGTCAAGATATGTCAAAGATCTACGCCAACTGGCGGGATCTTATTTGAATAATTTTAGCAAGAAGTTATATATAGTTCAGAGGTTTACCTACTTTTTCAGCAAGAAATTATTTTGGTTCAGACATATGTGTGTATCTACGAGTATTTTACTTTCGGCTCTGAGCGAAATGGGAATGTATGTACAAGGATGTTCATATTGAATTCTCGTGTTATTACTGAGGCAAGTTTTGTTTTTATAATTTTTGAAATACGTCAGCTGTGAGTTCGACTGATTAAATAGTTGATACTCAACTTTGCAAGCTGCGTAATACGCCTCGTCTATATTCCATTTTTACCTAATTTATCAACTATTTAATCAGTCGGACTCACAGCTGACGTATTTCAAAATTTATAAAAAATATATATATATATTGTGATAAACCGAGCGCGCGTATTCTATATGTGATTCCTTGTCAAAGATATAGGTGTTTTTTTTATAATTTTTGAAATACGTCAGCTGTGAGTTCGACTGATTAAATACTTGATACTCAACTTTGCAAGCTGCGTAATACGCCTCGTCTATATTCCATTTTTACCTAATTTTACAATTATTGTGATAAACCGAACGCGCGTATTCTATATGTGATTCCTTGTCAAAGTTATAGGCCAGCGGCTCCCCTGGATGCTGCCCGGGTCAACAGGACAATTTTAACTAATCTGAACCTACCCAAGCGGCATTTGATCATGCCGCATATCTACTCAATCGGCATATAACACACCGCTCTGCTGTGTGTGTTCTTCGCCATAGCACCCCGTTGTGCTGCTGTGGTCTACTTGCTACAGACGGCTCATTTATGTTACCGATCAGCGACTCGATATAGGCTACTGGCTACTGCTGGGTAGCATGGTAGCTATCCATAATAAAGGTGTCGTTCAGCGTCACTGCAGCTGGCCAGGTGTACAACGGTAAAAACTAAATATAGACGAGACGTAAAACGCAGCTTGCAAAGTTGAGTATCAACTATGTAACAGGTGACGTATTTCAAAATTTATAAAAAAAAAAAAACAAACAGCCGAGCTTGTGTACTTGGGCGCGGGGTTGTCAGCGCAAACCGGAACCTTAATACATATCGAGGTAAAATGCTTCAACCGCCCCGCTGGCTACCCGACTGTACAGGTTTCGACATGCCATCGGACGTGAGGGGATGGGCACGCTTCGGGCGGTATGAGATACAAATGTGTTGCCGCCGGGGTGGGCGCTTGCGACTGAAGGTGTGCATGCTGAAAGCTAAGAAAATCGAGTCGATACTGTGCTGTCTGTGTGCGTTCTTCTTGTCACATTAAAACGAAAAAAAACAAATCGAAAGAGAAAAAAGAAGAAAACAAACGTACCCCCCCCGCAGGGGATGTGGCAGACACTGTATAAGAACGAGCTGAAGAAACAATACCACTACATCTGAGGGTCATTCCTATCGGAGATTATAATCTAGGAAAATAACACCACAACTGGAGCTCAACATAAAAAATCACACTCCAGGCAGCCGCAGCAGTTTGTGGTACAGGTAGCATATAGCCAGGTTCTACCTACAAGTCTGTCTGGTACCTTGCTACCCTGTCTGTCGTCTCCGTCCGGAGAGGATTCGTGAGACAACACAAAGCAAGTAAATCAGGCTTGTCATTCACCCACGCCACAAGACTCCTGTCATCAGGAAGGATAAGAAGGAAGGAAGGAAGGAAGGGAAGGAAGGCAAAACAAACAGGAAAGTCACGGAGGATCAAACGCAAAAATAAGAAAACGCAGGAAGACCACGTTCGAACCAGCTGCACAGCAGCTGGTGGCGGCACGAGTATAGCATAGACATGTTCTAGTTAAGATCCTGCGGGCGGAGGAGTAGCATAACATTCCATTTACTACTGTGGTCGGCCTGGTGCCTTGCTACCCTGTCCGTCTTCTCCTTCCGCTCGTCACCACGTGGTGCCCGAAACCGGCCGACCACGACAGGCTTTGGCGGGTGCACCACTTGATGCTCCTTCGATGCCTCAGCTGGCTCAAGAGGATGCGCGGAGACCATACTGTATCCCACGCCCGCGCACTTGATAAGGCAAACCTCGATCGCATTGAGGCGACGGTGCGCAGACAAAGGATAAAGTTTGCGGGTTTCGTGGCGCGCATGGGAGAGGAGCGCCTGCCGAGGAGGGTGACATTTGGGGAGATGGTCGGGGGTAAAGGCTACTCGTTTGGACAGACGAGGCGGGATTAGCTGGGGCGCTTCGAGGAGGACCTCGAGAAGTTCGTCATCAAGTCCGAAGGATGGCGCGAGACAGCACAGAAGGCCGGCAAAGAGTTTCGAGGGGTCGAAGACGGGGCCGAGGCTAACATGCAGAAATGACATCCTGCGGAGAAGAGCGCTCCAGAAGATCGATACCCGACGGCTGCAACAGCGACACGGGGCCGTTGACACTAATGCACCCAGGGAGGGCGGGGGGCGGGGGGGGGGCGGGGGGGGGGGGGGGGCGGGGGGCGGGGGCGGGGGCGGGGGGGGGGGAGGGGGGGCGTTCTGCCCAAAGTCTTCTTAACTGGGCATGGGCTTCATCGTCACGTGCGTGCGTGCTTCCCACCATGAGTACCCACCGTGTAGGGTAGGGTCGACCGGATTCCCTCCCTGCCTCCGGTGGTTTTCGGTTTTCGCTTTTCCGTTTCTTTTTCTTCTTGGCTCTTTTCTCTTCTTTTATTTTTGGGCCCTCTATATTTCTCTGTCCTGTTCTGTGTATTTGTTTGCTGCTGTAGTTCTTTCGCTTCGCTTTCGCCTCCCTGGCGTGCGTTTTGTTTGTACGGGTGCGTAGCTCTTTTTCCCTTGCTGCTTGATATTTGAGCTGTACCCATTAGCTTTGATTTGATGTGTCATTTCATTTCATTTCGCTTGACTTCTCATTTCGTTTCGTTTCGTTTTTCGCATCGTATGCCGCTCCGTTGGATTATAGGTTGTAACTCGCGCGAGGAAAATACCTCTTCCCAATTTGGTGAGGTGTAAATCATTCCTCACTCCCAGCTATGATGCGGTTAGTATTGTTTGATTTTCGACTAATTTTGCACTCGGAGGTACTCTTCCGTTCAAGTTTTTGGAGCCTGCCATGTGCACCACGGACCCAATGTTTTGGATACGAGTTAACGTACTGTAAGAAACAATAGCATGATATATATACGCAATTTATTATCCGTAGCCTAAAAAACGCGATTACTCCTGCATGGTATCTACGCGCATATTTTATGGCTATTACTAGTTTTTCTCCTGTACGTACCTGGTAAACAAAAAGAAATACTATGTTGTACCGTACACCGTACGATATGTCACCGGCAGCCCCGCTGTGTTGTTGTTTCGTTGTTACCTTCCATATCAAACATCAAAACCGTTCGTTCTCCTCAACCGCACCACCACACACACCTATCTGCTATTATTAACAGCATCACACCCCCGAGATCCATGACCCGAAATAAGAAATAAGCGTCCTGTGTATGATGATAAAAGTGCGTATACTTGGTATTCCCGCCATACGTAAACTCGTGCATGTAAACCGCTCTACGCGAAGAGTCCAATAAACACCAGTGCAATAATACTCTGTTGTAAACAGTATGTATGTATATATGCATAAAGATTACACAGCACCTGTCGACCATGACAACACGCGAGCCAATATACTGAGGACCAACGCTCCAACGGGTAGGGTGGGACCGTATCTGGACCATGTCCAGCGGGAAGGCGTCATAGCTTCCATAGCTTCGGTTTTTGTTAGTGGGTGAGCTCGCGCAAGTCCCACACTACCCGGAAGAGATTGACTCTCCCGGGTGGCTGTCTCCACCGCTCCTGCTCCTCTCGGGGGTCAGGTCGGGTCAACGTGCCCAAAGTCCAGCCGTATAACAGCAGCCTGTTTTGATGTTGCAACGGCTGCTATTATATTGTATGGGTTAAATTGACACACGACACGGATGTGAACGTGGAAGTGTGGTTTAGAACCCCAGTTCCGTTTTGAGGACAGTATACTTGGAATTAGAGTGGTTTGTCCCCAAAAACGGGACTTCGGTTCTAAAGGGGTTGAGCTTTATTTTTACCAATCCGCCGGAGGAAAAAAAAAACAAACAAACGAAACAAAGTATTACCAGGTATGCTTTTTTTTTTATTAATAGTACGTACGTAATAATGCGCGGGCTCCTGTAAATTGTTCTTTCTCCAGCCTGTCTTCGCCTTCATTCAGTCCGCACGACCACGCTGTACGTATTTTTTATACCAGTATTATTTTTGACCGCAAGCACTCCGTAAATGTTAGGGACGGACATAGAGCAGTGTCACAACAGGAGTACAGCAGGAGGATGCGTTTGGGCCGCTGTATAGGGTTGCCTTCTCAATGCCCGAGGAATTTTCGTGCTTGCCCTACCTACGCACCTATGCCTGTGCCTTCTTCCTGCGAAGGCATCCTACTGCTCACTGCAGTGCTGACTAGTAATGGTACAGAAAGGGTATACTATTAATACTACTATTACAGGGGACCATAGTAAATAGGACTTACGGTGCCCACAAAAACCTATAAATTTCCCTATTTTCACTAACAATATGTGGTCCTATTTACTATGCCCCCCCGTAATACTGTGAACACGTACCACAGGTACGGAAACACACACACTCCTTGGGCGAATTTCGACGCTCAGTTTTTAGACAATATATGGAGAGGATTCAAAAACGGCGAGCGACGCATCTATCTGCTATGCGTGAGTCCGGACGGGATCTTTCCAAAGTCGCCTCTGTTGTCCACGAAATCGTCCCTGAAGCTCATCCCAGAGGGCGTGGATGATGAGTTCTATTACGCGTGTTGCGTGCTATACTTGAAGGGTACCAGTATATACACGGTGGTGGTCTACAATACCTGGTATAGTAAAAAAATACCCGGCAGGTGTTGTTGCTGTTGTTGTTGTTGTTCTCACACAAGCTTCTTGCCAAAAAAATAATAAAAAATATGTTGTTGTTCTCACACAAGCTTCTTGCCAAAAAAATAATAAAAAACAGGGCCATGTACATTATTGTCATTTTTCGCGACATGCCTGCCGTCAGCCGTTCTATATTGCCCCCCGCTTGCTTCTCTGTGTAGTACGTACTGCTTCTGTTGTGGTGTGTGAGCTATTGTTCTTTGTACAAATTTCATATCCCCCCCTCGACAGTAGTTATGTGCGAGGATAGGACACCCACAGGCAGTGTCCGCGCTGATTCTTCATCCTCGAGAGATACATCGACATCCAATAGATCCAGTGTCCGCCACCCTGATCTTTGATGCTACAACAACAACAGTAGTAGCAGCAGTAGCAGCATTGAATAATTAGTCGAGACTGAGAAATACACAGGCTCTGTGGCCGCACACCACGTGGCATACATACCTGGAAATTGTGGGAGACAGAGATAGCAGCGCACACATGACGTCTCGACTTCATGAATAGAACATATACCTGGTATACATTTATGCTCGTACGTGCCTGGTCTATGTAAAAGGAAGGGTACAGCAGACGACTATTATACTGCTCTATTCCATACCTGACGATACCTGGTATATTTCTATTTCACATTTCCATCTCACCTGCCCCCGCGGAGACACCCGGTCGGGTATGGTGTATGCACCCCTCCCCCCGACCGAGAGTATCGAGGAAGCTCGTACTGCTGTTGTTAACACGAGTATACGGTATAATATTATCGGCAGTACTGCTGTACCGCTGTACCTCACTTTTCTGTGGTTGAAGATCCTCTCCTTTTTTTTAGGGCCGCTTCACTCTTCCTTTCTCCTCCCTTCACCTCACACCTGGGAACGCCGACGAGGTGCGCCCCTCTCTCTCTCTCTCTGCTGTGTGTTGTAGAACGCTGCAGCCTGCTGTGCTCTCTGTGCTCTTTGTTGTGCTCAGTGACGCGCTGGAAGAACTTGGCGGTTCTGAACTCTCAACCATTTGTGGTGTCGGTTTTGATAGGTAGCAGCGTCGGGCCTTCGCTCTTCGCTGTGGCCCTGTTGCTGGTGGCTGGGGTTCTGCCATGCCATCAAGCTTCCCATGCTATGAATACCATCCATCAGCGCTGTGACATGCTGTGATGCTGGCATGCCACTAATATGCATGATTGACCACGAATGAAGGAGGAGTCCGTGCAGTGACACTCGAACAAAAAATACATTTTTTTTTATGATACACCAATAATATCTGTCATAAGTACGAAGTAAGTACGATGTTATATCATACGTACCAGGAACGTACATTCAAACGTACATTTCAGTATCAACTACGCGTATTGATATTATTACGCAGCTTGCAAAGTTGAGTATCAACTATTTAATCAGTCGAACTCACAGCTGACGTATTTCAAAATTTATAAAAAAAAATATAATAAAACTGCTCTCTCTTAACATTGAAAACGAGATAAATTAGTATCGTGTGTGTCCAACATGTGTTATGTCCGCGCCGATCCTTCACAATCCTACGCGGAGATGAAAGTTCTGCGGTAATAAAACTACGCCATAGATATTCGTAGTGCATTGTTATCCAGCAGTAGTGTGCAGAGTAGAAAAGTAACGCCACATCATACTGGATACGACAAGCACGACAGACACATTCTATGGAAGAGAGAAAAAAACGAAAGACAACGTACCATGTAGGCAACAAAAAAAGAAGACAAAAAAGAAAAAGAAAAAGAAAAAGCTGTCGTGTCCCCGTCGCAGGGGATATGTGGCAGACACTATGATACTGCTGTATATTACGGGGAACCATACGTAGTAAATAGGACCTACGGCAAAGACAAAAACCTATATATACAAACTAACGCAGCAAGACCAAGAACGAAGGGAAATAACAGGCAGATCGAAGCACAACAAATCAGCACCCTCCAGGTAGCCGTAGAACTTTGTGGTATACGGGTACTCCTAGCATATATATAGCCAGGTTAGTCGGTCTGGTACCTTGCTACTCTCTGTCTGCCGACTCTGTCTTGCTTCTTTCGGATGCGTCAGACACTAAATACGAAACAAGCGGAGCAGCCTCGTCATCCAACCTCGCCACAAGACTCCTTCTGCCATAAAGACAAGAAGGGAGGAGGATGACTAGCAACCACAATAATAATAATAGACATGCTCTACACTTCCAATTTAATAGGCGAGCTGATACCTTGCTGCCCCGTCTGCCGTCTCCTTGTTACTTTCGTCCACCGCGGTTCCTCCTCCCGTTGCCCCTCCTGCCCCCATTCCCTTGGTCGGGTTTCCTTCAACCCCACCTGTTGCCCCTCCTCCCCCCATTCCCCTAGGCACCATCTACGCCGGAAGCGCGGCGCTGCCTACTCAGCCGTGACTCATCCTCGTGCTACCTCACCACGAACCGTTCGGCTGCTTCAAGGACCGCCCGGTGCCTCTTCCCCGCTTTTGTCCCATCGCGCACAGCAGAGGCAGCCGAAAGACTTTACAATCGCCCAGCCAAGCTGTTCCTCCGTGGCTGTTTGTCGTCGTGTACATGATAGGTTATTATTAATATTTTTTCACTCGTAGTGTACTCTGTATAATGTTGCAGTACAGCAGTGCCATCATATTCAGAGCATCCGTATCATACGTATAAATCGTTTGCATGCGTATGTATGATAAATCAAGAATATCGAGCTTATTTAAGTTAATAAATACGTACTCTGGTAGCTGGTAGCTGTCCGCGACGACTCGACCTATCTATTATTAGACGCACGAGAAGCGGCCTGCGCAAAGCTTTTGTTTAATGTGCAGGGTGCGGGTCTTATTGGTCCAAAGGTGCGTCTTTCGGCCCCCCGACGTTTTTTTTTTTAATACGCCACGATAACATGCGGCAGAGACCTCCCCTCGTGACCTCCCCTCCGGACCTCGAGCCCCCCGAAGGGTTTAGGTACAGGTTGAGGTTAGGGCTAGGGTTACGGTGAGGTCTGGCGCTGGGTTTGTCTGGGCCGACGTGGAAGGTTGAAAATTGACGACACACGCCCTGCACGAGAAAATGTGCAAGACATTGAAAATTGACGACACACACCCCTGCACCAAAAATTGTGCAGGCGGCTCCTGTACACAGCGGGAGCCGTCGGCGACACTTTCATACAAACGGATAAAATGCTCCGCGCAGATATTGCGACACAGCATGCAGAGATGGGCGGGATCGTGCCGGCGTATACTTAAGCAGACTGACAAATACGCCCGCCCCCACCAGAGGTATTGACGCCATGGACCATGGACACACTGACTGGTACCCAGGCATTAATAATATATTTACTGCACGGTATTTTCCCCCTCAGACAGTCAAACTGCTCCGCGCAGATAGGTAAACTGCTTCGCGCAGATAGTTGCACTTTGTTTGATGTTGATGCGTTGCGTTGAGTTGGCTGCTCTTTTGTCCTTGGTCTTCTTCTACCTGTTGTTCCCTGTTCACATCGCCGCGACGTAGTCAGAGTTGCAAGAGCCGTTCTAATAACTCCGCAGTGAAATATTGAAATAAGGGCGGGTATCGAGTCTCACCGAGTGCATCCTCATGAGGACGGGTTCGAACCGGTACACGAAAACTTAAGAAACAAGTGTGGACAGGGGTTTCCTCTCGCTCCCCGTGGCGTTTTAAAAAAAAACTTTACTGTTGCATAGCAATTGACTAGCGGAAGTACGTAAGTGTGAGCTAGCAACATTCGATGGCAATCGACCAGCAGTGGGAGTTAATTTTGCTGAACCCTATGTGCGACAAAAATGCAGGCACGTACCGAGAGAAGAAGGGACGAAGAAGGGACGGCACCTGTGACCACGGCTTGTCCAGAAGATCGCTGAAGGGGAAAGTAAATGTGATCGGAAAAAAAAACGATCGCAAACACGAAACCAAAAAGTGGAAGACGTTCGTTTTCAAATTGAATCGTTTCCAAATAGACTTTGTTTTATGAATCGAATCGATTTCTAATCGATTTGCCGGTGGGTTGAATTGGGCTTGTGACCGTCATCATTTTATTTGAGGAGCCACCGTCTGGGTGACGGTGTGTTATGGTCTGTAGCCGCGGGCGCGGCTGCTGTTGCCCTGGTAACCACACACACACGTTGAGGTTCACGATTCATCGCCTCGTCGCCTCGTCGGTAGTGGTCGTCGGAAACGCCCAAACATATCTGGATTGCCTCGGGGGTGTTACCCCAGTGGGAAAATGCCATGCAAGTTGGATGGACTCCTCACATCCGCATCGATTTTTAATCGATTCGATTTGATCTGCACAAAAGAGAAGAAGAGTATTTTGTGTTTTGGGACTCCTTTTTCAATTTATTCAGATCGACATGTCCTCGCCCCAAAGTACGAACGACTTCTTGGTGGTCCGTTTTTTTACCAATCAGATGAAACTTCAAGTCCAGTCAGAGAAAGGGTCGCCTTGAAATCGATTCAATTTGCAACTTCTCTACGGGCGCAAATAACCGATCAAGAAAATCGAGTAAAACGTGCACGTTGTACTCCGTAATACCAGATCTTATTGAACCCCATCAATCATCATCATCAATCATCATCACACACCTCAGAGCTTTCCTTCTTTCATCATTCGTCCAGCTTAACTCTCGCAGGAGGGTTTACCCTCAGCGATCTTCTGGACAAGCCGTGGCCACAAGGTGTCTGTTCGTGTATAAAGGTTAGACCACTGAGCTATTCAGCCAGCGCTGACTGAGGAGCTCAGTGGTCTATCCTTTATATTGCGAATAAAAGAAGTACCTTTGGGCTCGATACGGCCTCCCGCCGACAACATCCATCGGGGTTGATCAATCCCCTAGTCAGCGCCTGGTTTTCCTTCATATTGTCTCCCTCTCTAGTTGTGTATTCGTTTTACTCAAGCGGTTCACTCCACTTGATTTTCCTTTTTCTACCCGCTGCAGAAAAAGCGGAAATACGACGTCTGGCGGGACTCGAACCCCGGACGGCATTGTTCGTTTTGTAAAGGTTAAACCACTGAGCTACTCAGTCAGCGCTGAATTAGTAGCTCAGTGGTCTATCCTTCAAATTGCGAACGAAATCTCTGCTTGTCTCATCCGATCGTGCGATCACGATGCCATCTACATAATGACCAGTTCTACCTTGCCGTCCATAACCATGCGAAACACACACGGGTCAGACCTACACTGCTCCATACCGTACTCTACCACGGTCTCTACCAATAGTCCGGCCCACTGCCGTCCGCTCTGCTTTAGCCCATACAGTAATCTGCTCAGGCGGACGATCTTTCCTGACATGTCACCACACCCACCGGGTAGTTCCATGTATATCTCGGAGTCGAGTTTCGCGGGAACAAAAGCTTGTGCGACGTCTAGATGATAAACCTTTAGACCATGTTCGTTGGCAACAGCCGCCAGAATTGTAACTGACGCCGACGATGGAGTTGGTGCAAACGTTTGAAAGTAGTCTTCATCCCGCACCTGGCTAAAGCCCTTATCTACAACTCTGGCCTTCGTCTTCACTATTAATATCAGGCCATCCTTATCCGTCTTGTAGTTAAACACCCACTTCGCACCGACAGGTTTCCGCCCTTGTGGCGGTGTCGCGACTTCGTACGTACCGGTCGTTTTGTGGCCGTCCAACTCAATTTTCATGGCCTCATGCCACGCCGCTTTGTATTGAGAACGCTCTGCATCTGCTACGGACTGAGGGGCCGGTCCTACGTCTTCCGGTACACTCGGCATGCACACGCTCAATTCCCCTTTATTCTCCACAGCAGGTTCTCCGGCCATCAAGGCCACTGTGTCCTCCGTCGTCCAGGACGTACGATTCAGGATACTCCCAGGCCTCGTCCACCACACGTACTCTTCCGCAAGCAGCGCGTCTGTGGCTCCTTCATCCATCCTTACCTGGTGCACAGCAGCTTCACCTTCCAGGCGTTGGCTCTGACCCCGGGTCCGGCCCCGTATTGTCGGAGGGAGCCGTACCCAGCTGATGAGTTCGTGTGCTGGCCTCCCCGACAGGACCGCGGGGGAATCCTCACCGTTCCCTTGGCCGGTGTTGGAGGCTGATACTGCGCCCGGGTGGCTTTCGACCCTCCCTGCCGGGACCGAGGAGGCGACCACGGCGCCCCCTTGAGACGAACACATCGTCTCGGGGGTTTCGTAGCCAGCCTCGCCGGCGGCAGGTGCCTGCTGTCCGCCCTTCTGCATAAACGCGTCCAGATCGAAACCCCACGGCACGTCGAGGTCGTTCAAGTGAGCCAAACCGTCGGTCAGCTCATCCATCACCCCCCTATGACCTCGATCCATCGTGCTCACGTCGTCTGCCTCGGACCCCCCCCTTTTCCGTAGACAGGGAGTCATTCGCCTGCGCAGGTACAGGTGGTGCAGGCGACATGCGTTGCCAGGTGACATTTCGCGTGATTAGTACAGTGCATTGCCTCGTCAGTACTCGTATTGAGTCTCGGAGGTAGTTAGGTGCAGGGCCAAGGTAAAGGCACTCTTGTGCTTTCGCCTGTGCCTTGTCTTTCCTCTTCACCTTGCAGTAGCCAGGCTTGAGGAAAGGTAGTAGCACTACCGGGGGGTAGCTAGCAGACCACATCTCATGCGGCGACTTGCTCTCAGGGTTAGTTGTTGTTGCTGTGCGGTTCAAGGAGTCACACGCCCAGTGGGACGCTTCCGCCCACAACGACGCAGTGGCCGGGAGTTGCGCGCCGGGAAAAATCTCTTGAGCCTGGATTCGGCCCCCTTTGCGGCCGTCTCAATCAGACCTAGCGCGTGTTCTGCTACTCAATAGAATTGGGGACTGTCGGCCGTCGTGAGTTCCTGCTTGATCCCTCGTGATCTACACAGGTCGCCAAACGTCCCCCCGCGAAATTCACCACCCCCATCAGATCGGACGATTACCACCGTAGAAGGGACACCGTCTGCACGAGAATCCGCAAGGAATTGTTCGAATAATTCCGCGGCGTCCGACTTGTGGCGCATAAACTACAGCTACGTATACCGTCAAAAATCGTCGCGCACGATGAGAGTATACCGCTTCTGCCCGAGAGACTCTACCACCTTAGGTCCACTCAAATCCACAAAAACCCTCCCGAGCTTCTTAGCTGCTCGTGTGTGTGTGGACTGCTTGATAACGTTGCGGAGACCCTTCGCCTTAAAGCACCCTTTGCACTCCATCAGCTCTCCGTCGAGGACAATCCCTTGCTGCTCCGCGGTCTTGCGGTGTAGTACCTCGTGGGAGTGTCCAGCCGCGCAGTAGAAGTCGTTGATGTTAATCACAGATTTGTGGGGCAGTTGCCCAGGGGCGAGTACAGCACAGGCATGTTCCCCACAACTGCGATCGATCCGGTAGCCGTACAGGCTGTACAGGGCCCCACTCAACGGAAACACGATCGAACGCTCTGACTCGAGTCTGACTAGAGTTGGCAGGGAAATTAAGTGGTACCGGAGATATGGCACGCGCGTAACGTTCGTTAGTATCACTTGCACGAGACCGTGTCTAGACCGACAGACAACGCTTAGGTCGCCGTAACCTTCTATCGATTTAGGGGATCCATCAGCGATTCGGAGTGTCAGATTGCATTCTCGACAAGTGAGCATGCACTCTGCTGATGGCGTCATGTGGGTAGACGCACCACTATCGCGTATCCAGGCCTCGTTTCCTTTTTGCCAAGCAGGCTCGTTACCCCCCCAACCATCACTCTACTTGCCTGTCCCTGCAGTCTTGGAAGCTGAGGCCTGGACCGTACCTTTTTGCTGGTCGTCGTCCCTTGCCTCAACCCCTATCGCCAGCGCCATGGCAGCTTCTTCTTTCGATGAGGGGCAGACATCAGCAGCGTGCCCCAGTCCGCTGCATCGATTGCATCGATCCATGGACGTGGGACAGACATCCGCAGAGTGCCCCCGTCCATGGCATCGGCTGCATAGCTTCGCCGTGCTGTCGCTCTTCCGAAGGCCCTTCTTGCCACACCTATGGCACTTGCCCACTGGAGTACATCCGCTGGTGGCTTTGACGCTGCTGCCATCGCCACCAGCAGCCGCGGCCGAGCCACCAATGTCCTCGTTGGTGCCTCTACTGCCTCGTCCGTGCTGTCCCCTTCGTCCGCCTTTTCCCCTGTTATTGCCTTGCCTTCACCTTTCCCGCGACCATCGCCACCGCCACCGCCTCCGCCGTCGCCGGCGTATATAGCATGGCCTGCGTGGCCAGCGTTGGACCCCTTCTTCCTGTTTCCAGTATGTCGGTGATGCCGTTCTCGGACAGCCTTGATGATGTCCTCCGGGATGATGCTGTCACGTGATGCCAAGTTCGGAGCCTCCACCTCGTATTCGACAGGCAGAGCGTCAATAAATATGGTGTATAGCATGTGGTCGTCTACTGGCATTCCTGCAGTGTGCATTTCCGCGGAAAGATCCTCGATCCTGCCCATCTCCTGGGGCGGGTTGCTCCCCGACGCAATCTTTAAACTATTAAGGCGTCTAGAGAGGTCTGATTTGGCCCCCGTCGTTTGAGGGCCGTACTACGCAAGGAGTGCGTCGCTGGCCTCGGCGAGGTACACCTGTGCAGAATACTCTTGTCGCTCTTGCTTTTGAGGGCCGTCGACAGAAATTTTCACACCAGTGTATGCATAGGCACACGTTCGCGGCTAAACCCCCTGGCGACAAGCATCGAGGTTTCTGTGTCCAATTCCCCTACAGGAATGTACTGCAGTGGATCCGACACGAAAGCAGACAAGGCGCCAACTCCTTTGGCGTAACACCGAGGGTCTCTTGTCCAGGGGGTGAACTCAGGTTTCAGCCCACTTAACGATGGCATGAGGAGTGTGTTTAAAGGCCAAATCGCGCGATAGAGGCAGATCAAATCTACCACCCAACTCACCGCTAGGGTATGCACCCCGTTCTCCAGTCCTCCCACAGGCTGGTCTGGCTGACCCCTCGGTGGACCAACCTCGACAGGCAACGCAGTTCCTCCGCGTCCAGTTGATCCCAAATCTGGCGAGGCGCCCTCACACAAATGTGTCTCTTATTCTGCTGCAATATCCCGTGCCATGCCTACAGCAGCAGCAAGGGTCTCTCCCACAGCAGTAGGTGCTGCCCCACGCGGGATCTGCCCAACAGCAGCGCTGCCAGACTCCGATCGGCCATTATTCCTCGTGAACTCGACCATCATTTCCCTCATGGCGTTCATTATCGACGCCTGGTTGTGCTCCAACGCCAGCTTGACCTCGGGTCTCAGCTCGTGAACTTCACCCGGAGAATCGTGCTCTTCTTGAGCCGATACCTTCGAAGGCATCGTTGGCTTCTGGCACCAGACCTCAAACGTTCAAGACACTAGTGTGTTCGTAGAGTCCAAGCCTGGATGCCCTGACCACCACGTGGTCTGATGAGATTATTTATAGTCGTTGTATTAAAGGACAGAGGAGGAGGAGAGAGAGCGGAGCCTAGCTCGTAGCTCGGACCGGAGAACAGAGTGCTCGAACTCTCCTCATGAACACACGGCAGAATTCACAATAACGCCTGCGAACACATACGCAACCCTCTACAACTTGTAACCGTCGCTGCTGGAACGATCCGAACAAACATCTTATCTGGCTCTTCACAGCAGTGACGAGATCGAATAGACATGCAAGACATGCTAGGACCTAAGAACAGCCAACGACAGTCCCACAGGAGGAAACCCGGTCACCGGGTCCAAACCCCCTGTATAACACATATACTCCAAACCATTGCAATTGAAACAACGGCCGCATTCCAAACGATGACCATGGCCAGAAAATAAAATGTCAAGTGGTGCCCTACTCCCCCATGCCCCTCAAAGTAGCGCAGGGTTGGTGACCTGACAAATTATTCCTCGCATCACTCAAACATGGTACTCATCGAACAATGTTCATACTCCCCTCATCCACCCTCCAAAGGCAGATTTAATAGGAACCTACGGTGAGACTTAAAAGTGGTCGCAGCAAGAGCTATCGTAAATAAATCCGCGTGCTGCTCTTCCGAAGCTACCAATTGAATGTGGATCTTCTTAGCACGAAGTAACTCTCTGACAAAATGAAAATGCACGTCGATATGCTTGCTCCAAGCAGAAATAAGAGGGTTTTCAGCCAATGCTATGGCCCCCTGATCATCCTCGAAAACCCGAACACAATCCGCTTAGCTCTGGACAAATTAACGACAACACCGCGCCCGTAAACAAAGCGTCTTTCATCCCTTCACCCAGGGCGACATACTCTGCTTCTGCTGTGGACAACGTAGCACACCTCTGCGTGCTACCTGCCCAGCTGACGGCCACACTCCTTAGGGTAATTACCGTCCCCGATATCGAGCGCCTATCGTTCGTTACCAGCATAATCAGCACCCCTATACGCAGCCAAATCCTATCCCCGTACAAATGTCAATCCCATAAGCCTGGTCGCGTGGAGGTAAGCTATATTATTCAAAACTGCATTTCAGTGCCTCTCCGTAGGGTTGCGGGAGTGGCGCACCACAGCACGCACAGCGTTCGAGATGTCCGACCTCGTCAAGCTGCCCACAGCCTCCCTGTACGGCCGGTCTTCTCCACGTTCGTCCCCCTCTCTTGGACCTAGTTCCACACCGGGGGTGGCGGGGATGTCAGGGGATGAGTTAACACCAAAACGATTCAGCTTGCTCTCAATAAACGCCTTCTGCGTAATCTCCAATGTCCCCGATTCCCAATCGCGTTTGAAAACACAACTATATAGTGTACCAAGTCAGTTCGCCGAGGTTATTCGTTGGAAATTTCGTAACTAGCGCGGCATGGAATGAACCGCTTGAGTAAAAAGGACACACGACTAGGGAGGGGGACAATATGAAGGAAAAAACAGGCGCTAGTTAGGGGCTTGATGAACCCCGGAGGATGTTATCGGCGGGAGGCCGTATCGAGCCCAAAGGTACTTCTTTTGTTCGTAATATATAAAGGATAGACCACTGAGCTACTGAATCAGCTCTGACTGAGCGCTGACTGAGCTACTACGTCAGCGCTGACTGAGTAGCTTAGTGGTTTGCCCTAAATATTTCGAACAATAAAATCCGGGGTTGGAGTCCCGCCAGACGTGGTATTTCCGCTTTTTCTGCCGTGGGTGCAACAAGGGAAATCAACTAGAGATAACCACGATAAAAGAACACTCGACCAGAGAGTCGAAAGTGGAGTAAACCACTTGAGTAAAAAAACACACGACTAGGGAGGGGGACCATATGAAGGAAAAACTAGGCGCTGATTAGGGGCTTGGTCAACCCCGGAGGATGTTATCGGCGGCAGGCCGTATCGAGCCCAAAGGTACTTCTTTTGTTCGTGAATGAAGGTTATAAACCACTGAGCTACTGAGTCAGCGTATTCAGTCAGCGCTGACTGAGTAGCTCAGTGGTCGATCCTTCATATTTCGAACAGTGTCGTCCCTCCTCCCTCCCGGTGCGTGCCTGTATTTTGCTCCATCACAGTTGACTGTTTAGTATTCCCACTGATCGTCCATTTTCATCGAACATTGCTAACTCACGCTCTCGCGCTTTCTGCTATTAATATTATAATATTGTAATGCAACCAAAAATCCCAACGAGTGTGTGGGTGAGACTCGAATTCACGAAACTGATCTTATTTATAGTAGGGGCACGAACCACCTGCCAAGCCACCAGACCCCGACCTACGTACGTGTCAAGTTCATATTTACGTCCGTATCAAGATATCGACATATGTAAACATCTTCAGATTTTAGATTCATATTTTCACGATAACCATACGCGATCGTACAGACTGTCGTCACAGCCACCCGGGCATACATACATACATACATACATACATACATACATACATACATACATACATACATACATACATACATACATACATACATACATACATACATACATACATACATACATACATACATACATACATACATACATACATACATACATACATACATACATACATACATACATACATACATACATACATACATACATACATACATACATACATACATACATACATACATACATACATACAATACATACATACATACATACATACATACATACATACATACATACATACATACATACATACATACATACATACATACATACATACATACATACATACATACATACATACATACATACATACATACATACATACATACATACATACATACATACATACATACATACATACATACATACATACATACATACATACATACATACATACATACATACATACATACATACATACATACATACATACATACATACATACATACATACATACATACATACATACATACATACATACATACATACATACATACATACATACATACATACATACCTTCGCAGACCGTACAGGCGTACAGGCCAGCTTTGGGAGTACAGTATTTTACGTTGTCCGAACAAATCGTCCAACAGTCTGGGGTCAATTCCGTGACACCACCAGGTAGACGTCTTCAAGCGACCTTCTCGCTCCGTATCAACCACGTCACACACCACCCGAGGTACAGCCTACCAGGTACTTCTATTGGATAAGCTATAATAGCTTTACCCGAACTCTCGCAGCGGGCAGCACAAGGCCTTCGCCTATCGCCGGGTCGTTACGAGGGACGATCATGCTCGGCCGAAAATATCGGCGAAACCGTGGCGATACAAGGCGCGTGCAGCGGCAAGGGAGGATAGCATCTGTTCAACGCATAACACGGAAGATAACACACCCCCTCGGCCGAGTTTCAAAACCGGTTTGTCCGACAACGGGGAACGTGTACAACCCGAGCGATGCGTCTTTGGGCAGATCCTCCAACAACATATTTCCAACGCCACCATTATCGTTGTGTGTGCCCTCCCCCCCCACCCCCCCGCTTAAGGCATGGTTTGGGGAAAACCGGCTCTGAAACTCGTCGGAGGGGGTGGGGTGGGTGTGTTATCTTCAGCGTTAAATACCTCGTATGGTACACGTTCTGACGCGCCTCGCCAGAGATCTATCGACCACCCCAACCTACCGTACTTTGATAAAAATAACTCTTTCCTACCGCATGCCCGATACGAATTCCTGTAGGCTATATGAAGGTATCAAACTCGTGAACCATGTGTGAAACACAACATCGGATCCGAAGATATTGGGCTGTGTGAGAGTTGAACACCTCCCCCCGTCGGTGGTAGATGTTTCAAGCTCGAACGTGCAACCCCCTACTGTACGCAGCACGGCTCAGAACCGGTAGGGGCATGATGCCACTATTTTCACTACCCCGTTGACGCCACTCGGGCGAGTGAGTGGCTCTGTTCCTCAAGTGCAATTGGTCATTGAAAAAAAACTGTCATCGCAGAATAGTAATCGATGCGCCCCCATGGCCGCGAATATGTCGCGAAAACCAAAAGCAAAAAAACACACCATACACCGCAAAGAAGTACGGTGTATGGTCACTCGGCCGAGTTTGTCTCATCGGGTGAACGAGTTGCACTCGAAACAACTCACCTGCCGCACGTAGCACCCGTCAACAGCAGTCGTTGATGTTCGTGGGGGTGTTCTCCTGTCTTCGACATACACGCTCCTCACAACTGTAGTGCTCTGTCCCTGCTACGAACCCGTTCACAGGTGAGGAAGGTAGGTTTGGGCCCAAACACCTCTGAGTGACGGGGGTGTTGCGAGTTAGGGGATCCCCCTAGTTAGGGGATCCCCTTGGCCTTAGGGGATCCCCTAAGCCAGGAGGGGATCCCCTAAGGCCAAGGGGATCCCCTAACTAGGGGGATCCCCTAACTCGCAACACGGGGGTCCTCACCTATTCGTACCCTCACATGACGAACTTTTTCTAGTCCTCTCCCTGCTTGGTTTTCAGCCTAAACATCATCTGTGATATTCCTAGCCACTCGTCGAGGGTTCACGCGAACAACCTTCTGTTTCATGGTCGACTTCTGGGTAATCTTGAGTAACCTCGTCGCTCTGAGTAATCCGAGTAATCCGAGCAACCTGAGGGGTCTCGCCCTACTGTCTCGTAGCTCCACGCACCTTATGTGGCAGGCGTGCGGTGCACCAGCCAAGCTGTCACCTCCAATACGCTAGGTCTGGTGCAGTGTGGTGAGGTGAGAGACCGCGTGCGCGTACGTTACACCGGGTCGCCTTGCGGCGTACTGGCACACCCGTGAGAGGGCATGGTCACAAGCAAACGTGTGCGATAAGGAATGAGCTTCAGAGCATCCCACCGCGATCAGGACTTCACAACGGCTGTGCTTTCCGCACGACCTTAATATGATCCCACTAGGATGAACACCTCGGCTGGCCTGGGTCGCTGACTGGCAGATGCAGGTTCGAATGTATCGCCAAAGACTTAAGAGAAACGACGGAGTCACAGCAGTAGCTATCAGGTGAGTAACTCTTGTTACCTTTCCCGGCCGCACGGCCGCTTTTATCTCCATGGCTGTCGATTCCCCCAAGCTTGGACGATGACTGCTGGGGTGTACGGTGCCGGGTCTTCAGCTGGTACATTCGAATCTGCCACGTCGGCAAAGGTAAAAAAATAAAATGCGCTACCGGGACAATACGTTCAACGAAACAAGCTTCAGTTTGGAGGAGCACAGAAACGAAGGTGTCGTTATATCTGCCATCCGGGGCTTAGAGGGGTTTCCACATCGGGGGGGGATGTATTCATTCTCATGGATGGCCGGAATCGTATGACCATAGATCCTCGCATCCCTACCATGCCGGGACTGAGCACGTCGGGTTTTCACCGACCAGGCAGACGTAGTTTGCACCAAGCGCGAAGCGCCTTGAGGTGTTGTGCGAGTCATATGAAGTGTGAACTGCATCCTACAAAGAGCCACTATTGAGGCGGATTTTTTTCCGTAGGGATGACAGCGTCAATTCATTTGACTTATTTTCTTGTGTGGCCACTTCCACAGACAGCAAAGGGTTTACTATGTAACTGCCTCGTGGGTTCCTTACCATGTACACACTATGTGATACGATCAACTCCCCTCGTGCGGAGTTAAGGTTCTCCCCGCAAAACAATTATCTATCTCGACCGCCAGCAGGGGGGACCGCCAACAAAAACAAGTGAAATTAAAACTGTACCGTGGTTGTCTAGCTCATGCAGTGAGAGGCGTCTTTTGCAGCGTCGTCACCAGCCGACGCCAGCCCAATCTGTGTATAATAGGGGGAGGGGCTACTCATATCATGCTAGGCCGTCGTCGTGTTACCATACACCCTCGCATCCCTGCAATGACGGGACGGGAGCACGTCGGTTTTCCCCGACCAGGCATCGAGGGAGGCGGGGGGTAATGGCATCTGAAACGTTGCAAAGCCAAAATATTGACCTTGAAGTATCAACCATAGCAATATATCACTGTATAGACGGTAATGCGAGGACGGTTCTGGTACCAGTGAGAAGTCCAAGCGGCCTTTACATTTAGCCCCAAAGTGGTAAATAGGATGTACCGGTAGTGGAAACGAACAAAACCTTTGTCGATTTTCAAGGATCTGCAGCCGTGCATCTGGAGTGACCGAGTCGCAGCCGGGAGACAGCGGAGAATGGTCGCCTACGGCCTACTGCTGGACGTCGCCATGTTCTTGGCAAACTTTGTTTTTACAGTTTCCTTCGGCTCAGTCGTGGTTGTACCTCGCCTCGGAGGTAGAGGTTCAACCTAGTTTTTCTGAGGCCCCTCACTTGAGGAGCTCCACACCTCACCCGAAAACTGACTTCAGCGATAATCAAACTGCAGCCCGATGAATAATATCATGTCCCCCAAGTACACAAAAACGTCATTTTTTGAAGCACGACTGGCATTCCGACGATTTTGGGCTAAGGAGCGCCGTCGTTCAGAAACAAGAATAACGGAGAAGTACTACCTCTACCGAAGAACGCGTTCTCGTCCGGCGTCAAACGTCCGACACACGCTACACGGTACAGGCGCACCCAGGTTTTCTTTCTGGGGCTCCTAGCTTGAAGGCCTCTGTACTATTAACAAGTCGCTCAAACACTGATTTTGACAACACAAAAAAATGAAAGCAGAGCCGGATGGCTTAGATATTATATGTACGACGAATATCCTGTGAAAACACAAACGGTGTTCCAATGGTAAAAGCAGAGAGCTATTTCTGTTTGGTTTTGTGCTTTTTGTTTGTTTTCGGGGTGCTTTTGAGTTATCACTGTTGAAGCTCATTCTGTACGTTGTTGGATGGCAAGAACAATGGGAATAATAAAGGTTGCCTAATGAGGCATATGCCTCACTGGATGGAGTTTCTTCCGGGAAGGAGCGCCCCCGGCAGTCGGAAATGTTTCGACCGAAAAATGCAACGTGGGCGATATACGAGTATTGAACAATCAATGCCTATCCCGGTGGGGATGGTGCAGAATTTTTCTGAGCTCCCAACATGAGCTCAGTGTTTCGGCCGAAGTTTGCCTTCGAAGGAAGTCGTTCGCCCAACCTGACTACGTAATATTTCTGAGCGCGAGTCCTAAAAGCGATCTATTTTTTCCGTAAAAGTATTTTATTACTGACCGGTAGTACGCGTTGTTTACTTGAGGTGCTCAACCGGTCAGAAAATGTTGCCTCAGAAGGCGGACCCGTCCAACCCTTACTCCCGGACGAGTCTCCACTGACATATGTCCTCGCCCTCCCTCCATACCCCGCTCTTAGCACTACTCTGAACGGAACCGTGATGACCTTTTGGACGCCATGCTCCTGCCCAAATTGTCCTCACATTTATGTCCAGAGGCGTCTGTTTATCAGGCTACTCCAATATCACGAGCATGACTCTTCGTATGAGTCGCCCGTCAACTCTGGAGCTATGGGTTATTTGGCTTCAATAATATTTCGTTGACTTCGAATATTTAGTGCCCAATGCCTCTCAATGTGAAACGGCAATGTCGCGGGTGCGTTGCAGCGCCGAGGCGCTAGGGTTTCGTGCGACGGTGCTTGGCACTACCGGAGGTCGCACGCGGGCGGTACGCGCGTACGCTGGGATGAAGCAACAACCTCATACCCCTGCCGCAGTGCGAAAGACAGCCGTGGGCAACGCTGCATACTACGGCAGTATGTTGACTTGCGGTACGAACAATCCATTGGTCAGCGGGGTTCGGAGATTTTGGATGTTGTGCTCCAGACAAAGAGCGTCCTTACCAAACACGACGACATTCTATGGAAGCTCATGATTAACGACGTAGAAGAACTAGGTTGGCTCGCGCGCCTTTCACCATGCATGTCTCGCTCAACTCATGGTGTGCATACCGTACGCGCACGCGCCTCACAGCAACATGAGACAACAACGGAGGAAAGAAGGAAGAGGTGGCGAGGTTGGTCGAAACGCTCGCGCTTGGCTCAGTCGCGAAGAGTACTCATAAAAACTACTTAGCGAAGTGGAACACCTGGGTGGAGTAGAGAAACGCGCAGGGTAAAGGGTCGTAGTTTCATACTATTCACGTTCCCAATGCAGCCCTGACTGAACTGCTCGAAATCATGATGTCCCGCTGTTTCGTGCATATCAACCGGCAATCGACCGTTAGAGGGTACTTGGCGGCCATTAACTTTTTCCAAAAGATGTTCTCAGGCTGGGAGCTACTTCTCTCGCATTGCATGATAGTTAGTCCCTGTGGGAATGGGGATAGACAGGGCGCACGGTATGTCTCAAACGAAAACCCAAGTCAGATTGCCCCTGACGCAGGCAATGCTAGCGGAAGGGCGACAGAGAGTTGTGAGCAAGACGGGGGTTACGTCATGTGGTGAGGACTCGCCGTGTCGTGTTTTATTTTGTGCCGAGCGTCAGAGTTGTGGGCGTACGCAAACGGGCAGGTTCATCCCGAGTTTCGTCTGACGTGGAAACTCATTATATTTCTTTCACAAGGGAGTGCTTTCACAAGGGAGTGCATGTGGCGTTTGAGAACAGAGCGATCGCCACAGCAGTGTAGGTAAAGCTTTGGCGTCCAAGTGAGGCCGAAAAAGGGCAGGGCGCACCATCACGAGAACGCGTCTCGTAAAGGAGAAGGAGTCGGGGGGGGCGTCAATGAGTGCGTTCGAAACTCTGCTCGAACTGCTTGATGTATACCCCCTGCTACCAGCGGAAGCACCGTTGATAAGTAGGAGCACCCCAGTCGGATGAACACTGTTTACTACCTGGTAGGTCGGAAGCGGTAGCGGCGCTGAGATTCATGGTGGGTTTCAACGGTACAAACCCAATGCAGTTCAAGTTGCACTCAGGAAGAATCGGGGGGGGCACCCAGCTTGCGTCCCAAGCAATCTCGGAGTTGCAAATTCAGCGTGCAGGAAGGTGGAAGTCTCGGGCGTTTGTGACGTACGTGAGGGAGGCAGGGGAAGCGGCAAACTCCGTTTCTGTTGCACTCGCAAAACACGTAGAATAACGGTGATAACATGGAAAAAGACGATTTAAGTGGTCTGGCTGGCCATATGGGGTGAGTGTTAGATAGCCTCGCAGAGATCGGAGCGGGGTCATCAGAGTTCAGATTAGCTTGATTCATGAAACGTAGGAGGGTTTCCATAATAGGTAGAAGGGAGGGGTCTAGCAGATTGAGTGGTCGTTCGTATCATACTTGGGGGTTTTACTGAACTTTGCACGATAAGGGTAGAGGTCTACATGTGAAAAAATATTCCAGAATTCTTGAATCAAAATAAATAGTAACTTTCCGTGGGGAGGTGTAGTTTGTGGAGGCGTTGTGGATATTCGAAGACGTCGGGCAGAATCGTGAGACGAGGCGAGATCAGACGTCAGTCGAAAGGGTCTAGCCACCAGAGCTGCTTGGTCTTGGACGGCCGCTGCGTGCAAAAACGAGAGCTCGTAGCAGTAGCGGGCCCAGACAATTGATTGCCTTTCCCACCGGCCCACCCTGTCGCTCAAGAGGGGGGTAATCATACTGCGACAAGTCGGCGTGATTGCTTGGGTGCTGGTTGTGAGTGTTAGTTAGCCTCGCAGAGATTGGATCGGGGCCTTCAGAGTTTGGGGTTGGCCTGATTCATGAAAGGTAGGAGGGTTTCCATAATAGGTAGAAGGGGGGATAAGAACGGAGCTTCTGACGGAGTGAGTTCCTGTTCGTATCAAAGTTGGGATTTTACTGAATATTGAACGATAAGGGTAGAGATCTACATTTGAAAATTAATTCAGAATTCTTGGGGTCATAACAAGCAGGGGGGGGGTAGGGGGCCCGTAGACCAAGATCAATTAATACGGCGAAAAAACAAAATTACGGACGGCTCAATCTGATTGCGGGAAGTTTCGTGTACTCCCGTAACTGCCATCACTGTTGAGGAACGCACTATCGTTTTAGGGGTCAGAGTACCTACCAGGTACCAGGTAGGTTACAAGAAAGCAAGGACGGGGGGTCTGTCGGCAGGGAGCGAGGGAGACAGGGAGGGTGGGAGGGAGGGAGGGAGCAAGGGGGGGATGGGGAGAGGGAGGGAGCCTTCGCGAGGGCTTCGACCTGATGCAGGCGGCATTGGCGTAGCCGTTTCGAAATAAAATGTCCGTAGGTGACCATTGCCTCGTATTGCCGTACCGCTTATCGCTTGCAGCACAACTGCTGTAGTTCAAAAATGAATTTCACCCAATTCCACGTGAAAATAGACTTGACACGAAGAGTGTTTCCACTGCCCTCGCGCGAGCGATTGCCGCTGCTCGACCCTTGGGATGCTGGAAGTAAACTCTGATAACCCCACGCACAGGGCAGCCGAAGAGGTGTGGTTTGGACCCTGAAGATCGCCTCCGCAGGGGCTTTGACCTGATCGTGCGGCAGAGGCGTAGCCGTTTCGAAAGAAATTTGTCCGTGGGTGACCATAGAGGGACACTCGTCCGACAGACAGACACCTTTTCTGAATCCTTTCTAGAGACCACAAGTGTGCCACTTGTGGAATAAATACCTATACTACTATTAGTACTACTACTGTAGTACTATTGATACCTCACCCATAAACTGATCCGAGAAAAATTAAACGCTTCAAACACGACAAAATTCCCCCGTAGCCTAAGTGTATCCTGAAGAATATAGCAGAACGCTGACGATATCCCAACGATATACGGTAAACACCTAGTTCCTTAGTCGCGGAGCGCCACCGGTCATATTTATTTCGGCTACACCGTGTCACCTCTTTCGCACCACGTGTTCTCGTTGGAACCCGCCTTGAAGAACCGTCGTTGAACTCGACGATGGGTTCCAGAAATTGACGCGCAGGTGATATAGGGAAATCGGTGTTGAGGGTAATGTCAAGCTAGCAACGCCTGCAGCGTGGCGAAGACTGTCGGACAGGGGGGCGGCCTGGGGTTTCGTCGGCTGTTAGGCCTCGGTCGGGTCCTGGGTGGGGCCGCGGGTTCACGGTGACGGGGAGGTGATTACATTGTAGGCGCGGCCACGAGTGCTCAGCGGCCGAAACCATGGTAGGCTGAGGTCGGTTGCGAAGGCTTCCGTGGGGCCCTGGTTAGGGACGCGGTTCCATGGCATCGGAGAGGGGATTCTCTTGATGGTGCGGCCACGAGTGCTCGGCGGCCGAAACCATAGTCGTCTGTGTCTCGGAGGGATCCAGCGACGGCGGCGGTGGCGCAACGACGGGTCCGATAAAAAGATCAGGTCCGGAGGGACTAAAACCACGGCACCAAGGGTAGATGTTGTGGAGACGACGGCCGGGCTAAAAACCAAGCCGGGAGGAGCTACGGCGCTCATGGCGCCAGTGGATGCGTGCTACAAGTGGACGTGGCTCCGAAGAGGTATGAGCCATTTCACATGAGGAGCTCTATTCTCTAATTGGTAAGTCACCCAACATCCGACTTTGAAAAAAACTGTTAGCGACGCCTGATGCGCAACGCCATGTGTTGAGATTCTAACATGGTATTAAAAAACTATTCACCGGATCCAAATATATTGGATAGGGCCTCATTCGAGAACTCATTTATCGGCCAAAAATCGGACACAAACGTCTGAAGGAGAGAACTCGAAAAAGTCAGTCCCTATCTCTCTGGTGGGCGTTGCAGCCGGAAGGATGTGAAATAGAGATAGGAAGTAAGGCGTAACAGTCACGCCGCCCCTCCCAAAGACATGCGGTACGGTAGTGCTTCATGAGCCGTCCCCGGACGCCTTCGGGTCTGCGCCTGACCATGAAGAAGCAATCAGTCCGTAGGTGGTAGACGGCCGTCATCGCCACTGTCCACCTCGACGTTCCGACCAGACAAGTGGGACAAAAATCGGTGGACGCACCAAGTTTGGAATGGGTGGGCAAGACTGCAACCGAGCCGCCACGGCCGCCGCCACTGGCTATAACCATCGATGGGTGTTTCCGAGAGATGAAAAGGGGACCTCGCGCTGCATAACCCCATTGATGTTACCTGATGCCATCAGCGTAGCGTCACCACCGCTGAGTACGCCATCAAACCTGACGGGGGGTGGGGGGGCTAACTTCGGGTGTTACCATCCGGGTCACTCCACGGGGCATGGTCGAGGCTGCGTCACCAAACGACATCCAATGTGGAGGTCACCAGGACGAAATTCCACTGCGGTCGCTGGCGCTACCGCCGCCCTCACTGCGAACCCTTGTCGCAGATAGCAGCACTATTTGATTGTACGGTTCTCTGCTGTACGGGGAAAGTGGCATCCGCTCAGCACAAGGGCATAGGGTAGGCTGACAGTGCAACCAACTCTACGACGGGAGGGCACTCGAACGCGCCAGAGAACGTGGAGTGGACCAAGCAAACCGGCTGGTAAAAGTGGGGCTCTGCGGGGGATGTTCGTGTCGAGAATAGTCAAATCACTTTCACAAGGCCTCGGGGGAGCGACGGCCAGTTCCCATGGTAGTATGCGATACTCGAAACTGGCACTCAAGAGCAGAAAAAAACACGTCTAACGCGGGAACAGGGGCGACTCGAGCTAATAGTACGCTCTCATGTAGAGAGAGGGGGCATCCGCTCGATGCTGAAGGATGAACACTATACAGCAACATTCGTAAGTAGTCTGTTCTCCGACGGCGGGCACTCATCTTCTGCTGTTTCGAAACTTCGTGGATGGTTCTGCACGCGTCTGCTGGCGAGGGTTGTGTACTTGAGTGTTCATGCTCACCAAATAGTGACGTCTCTGCTTACGAAATGCGCAAGTTTAGCATGAGTATTTGGGACAATACAGACGCCAGTTGGGGAATACCTGTAATTTGTGGCTGCTGCTGGACTTTCCGGCACTGACGTAGGGTACGATATGGATCCATGGTGCACCACCGCACTACAATAAGTACGGTAGTGGAGATCTACTCACGAACAATCTAAAAGGCCTCCGTGATGAACAACGGTCGACATAACTCGAGCACTTTACTGGGCGACAGTCAGCATGATGGGCGGCGATTAAATATATTTTCATGCGTGCATCCATCAATCTATCCACCCGTTATCACATCGTTCCATTTATGTATCCATCATTCCATGAATCCATACATCCCCCTATCCATCCAATCATTCGCCCATCCGACCAGCCATTCATATGTGTCCGTGTCCAGCACGAATGGGAAACAAATTAACCAGCTGAATGAAAGACAGGTGGTCAACACATTTATAAATATGGGAAACCAATTTATCACGAACACGAGGGTACACCGCAAAAAGTATCAGCCACAGCTGACAAGTATCACCGTTTTTTACAACGAGTTCCTAAGCCGCTGCCTATCACACCTGCCTTCACTGTCTCACGAAAGCCTACCGGGCGGTTGCTGACACCCCTCACTCGTGTCGCCACCTACGACACACAAAATACTCGAAAATAAAATAACATAGGACAAACGTCAACACAAACTAAATGTCTTGCCACGTGCGATGCGGCAACACGAGCGGTAATGGTGCGCTCCAGGTAGACCTTACGCTACAATACCCATAAACATACGCAGAGAACAGTATCCTTGTCTACCAGGAAATACAAATGCATAAATGGTACAGCGGCGAAAGCAACACAAGGTCCGCATCAGAGATACCAGAGGTCGCTCGAAATACGTACTGCAGTACATCTACCACGTATTGGTACACGACATTTATTTGGGCCTTCCGTATCGCTCATTCTCCCAGTACTCGCAGTCTTCAGGCCGCCAGTACTCCAATATACTTCGGGTACTCGGAGTACGGAATACACTCGGCACTCCGAGTATACTCGGAGGTTGAAGTAGAATATGTGGAGTACTTGAAGTACAACACCAGCAGCAGTATGTATTGCGGTGGGGGAAACTGCGCTGGACAACAGTAGGTTGGTGGCGGAGACGCAGTGAGCGTGCTATGTGCCCTGCTGTACGTCCGCCTCTGATGCGTCGTTCCGGGATGCTCACCAAAGAAAACGTTTTTGACTGGGAGATAGCTAGCGGGAAACCGTATATAGTTCGAATGCTGCTCGCGGCATCTCCCCGAGGTAGACGGTAATTTTCTGTCCAAGCCCGTTTTGAAATACACCCTTTATGCATGGAATCTCCGACTTGTCCCCGCTTTTCAACAGCTGGGTCCCTGGAAACCAACTGCTTGCATCGCGCGCCTCTCGAACATCTCGATATCGACTCTGTCCCCGCCAAGCTTCCCTCCCGCTCTATTTCTGAAAGCCCGGCCGGCCACCGTTCGTGAGATGCGCGGTACGCTGAGGAGCTCGTTCACCCACTGGATGAAGCGGGCGCTCGAGCTTTGACCTGAGCCAGTACTTCCAAACCATACGTGTCTTGAAAAGTAGATACCGCTTGCGTATCTACTTTTAAACCACTATTTAAGCTCATATTGCCGAGACGTCGATTTGAACTGAAGAGAAGGCAAGTCGTACCCCCTCAATCCTGCTCCCCTCGTGTCTCCATCACCACGCAACTGCTGGGCACAAAAGCGGGCAGGCCTGTCTTCCTAGCCCCCACCTTGAACGCCAGCGACTGCCGACGCTCGAAACCCGGTCTGACTCGCCCTCGCCGACGGGCCAAGCGGGCGTGCATGAAAATTCATACTTGTAGTGTACATCGATGGGTACACGGTATTAAAACGAATTAAGATTACTTGAAGTAGACGCAACTTGATATACTATTAATAAGAGTATACTTCGGTGGGCATCACAAACAATGGTATCTGGTACCTGGTACACGTTATTTATTGATAGGAATCAAGACTAAAAGTCATAGAATGTACTCTTAGTTTACGTCGTTGCATCACAATAATCGGTTTCACGAAACTGTTTTCCGATCACGAGGTTCCAGTCCGAAGCCTGGATAAATATTCTCACTGCCTTTGGCTTTCTTATTTCGGTGAATGTTTCTCAGTGGTCAAAGCTGAACCTAATGCCGCACATCATCGTATGTCGGGCACAATAAAAACAATCCTATACTACTATACCTTACTATTAATATGAAAGATGAACACTATTATGCTGTTACTTCGTGTACATTACCAAGAGGATGAGCACGAAGACAGCCAGCCCAGCTACAATTTAACAGCACAACAAGAAATCCATGCGTCGAAATACTGAAGTTTGAGAAAAATGCAGCACCCGTCCAAGAATAAGAAATCCTGAAAGCACAACGACCACGAAGTATTAAATAACAGCACTCCGTCACAAGGACATACCGACCACGCGACACGCAGTGAAGCAATTAAAAGACAGGCGATACTCGATTTTTAGAACATGTGTCGCCCGCCATAAACCAGGTTGTAAGCGGCCAGCGCAGCTAACATCGAGCTCTGCCAGGCATACCCCGTACGACTTCATACCGAGCTGGAAACGCCAAACTCTGCTCTAGACACATGCAGACGGGGACACCTGAATCTTGCGCAGGCGCCGATTTCTTCAAGCTGTGGGAGATTGACACAGTGCTCACAACGTCTCGACCATTTGAGCGTGCTATCAATCGCGAGTCATCAATGCCAATGCTTGCGGAAAAACCGTAGCACACGCATCCGCAACACAGGATGCCACAGAACTGCCCGCGTGTGTTTATCGGCAGCGGGAGGCTGGCTCTCTAAGACCGCCCGTAATTCGTGGTCCGAAACAGCCGTCAAACGGTTTGGGGCCAATTGCAGAACATGCCATCAACAGGCCGAAGTCTTGCAACGTTCTCCCTTCGTAGCGCAACTGCGTCACGACGCGAGCTACGGCCTCCCAATGTATTAAATAAGCTATTACGGGGGTCCATAGTTAACGGGACCAAATTTTGTTATTAAAAATAGGCAAATATATAGATTTTTATGTATACCATAGGTCCTGTTAACTATGGACCCCCGTAATAGCTGAAATCTGAAAGCTTGCAGAGGGCGGCACAAGGCCTCCCTCTGTCGCCGAGCCGTTCCGAGGAACGCTCATTGGCCAACAGCAACTATTGATAGTATTTAGGATAACACACAGTGTTTGCGGCGGTAAGAGGGGCACCTCTAGGACTTGACGAGGCTCTCTTGATGCGCTCTATACCCCCACCCCACAACCTACTTTGAAGGTACGATAGCTGAAACCCTAGTCCGATACACAATCCCATGAGCTAGGTATATCACTCGTGAACGGTAAGTAAAACACGCCTCGCTTAAAAATATATTGAGTCGTTTGAGAGTTGAGACCTACAAGAAAGTTATACCGTGGGGGCGCGATAAAGCGCAGCCCTCTACAGTACGTAGCTTGGCTCACAACTACGAAACGAAATCGGTCAAGATCTTAGTGGGGTACCCCATGTCTCTTCGACACACCCTACTTCCTATTGCTCTGAGCTAGGACGGGTCCGCCCGGACCCGTCCCACAATAAAGAGTACAGTTTAGGTCGAAACGTCCCTTGTTGACGGCGCACTTGACCTATTAGTCTCATCAGAGGAAATACTCGAAATATGTTCAACCCCATTTTCTAGCTAATGCCTAGCCAGTGAGATATTTATCGACGTTTGGATGAGGCATCAGAGCTCCTCGCGCACATAATTCTACACTTGTTGGTGTAGGTGCCCCATAATCCTATCATGGCTCCACGAAGAGTACCTGCGGAGCACCGAGCTTAAAGTACAGCGTGGCCTGTTCAGAGACCGCGTGCTCGTGCATCACACCGGGTCGCCGTGCGGCGTACAATTAATACAACAGCTTAAGAGCACACGGCCACAAGGAAACGTTGGGACACCTCCGCAATAATCCCACCGCAATCGAGATATCACGTGCGAACACTGCACTTACTCCGCGGTCTTGAAATTATTCCACTATGATGAAGGTCTCAGGTAGGCCGAGTCGCTGGCTGAGAGACGCAGTTTCGGGCGTTTGACCGTAGGCTCAAACTAGTATCGGAGCCACAGCAGCAGTGTTCAGATGAGTCACTCTTGCTACCCTTCCCGGCCGCGCGAGTTATTTCGGTGGCTGTCGAACTCCCCACGCTTGGACGGCGACTGCTGGGGCATGCGGTGCCGCGTCTTCAGTCGGTACATTCGGATCTGCAAAAAAACAGTTTTACGACACCATATGTTACACGCAAAAACCTTGAGTTCGTAGGAGCACAGGGCTGTCCAAAGTCCGTCCGTTCGGACTGAGGTTGTCGTCGCACTTTCCGCCCGAAGCTTAAGGCTCATCTGACGGTAGGCGTTTCCCGTTTAGGCCGGTGGAGCCCCTCCAGCGAGCAAATTACTGTAGTACAGGCAGTACGATGCTGTTATACTACGGTGATATGTACCAGGTACATATTTTTAGGATTAAAACAAGTGCAGGACATAGAAAAGTTCGCCGGGTTCCGCGAACAAACTTCTTTGAAGTCATTTATCGGGTGATGTATTGAGTTCCTCATGCGAGTATCTCAGAAACAAATAAGGCACCAACCCTACCGTGGCATTGCTCTGAAGGGGTTTCCACATCCCGAAGGCGGGTGGGGGGGAGGGGGGGGGGGGTTAATGGCATATTATACGCTGCATAGCAACGGCACTACCGTTGAAATGACAACCACAGCACACCAAGATAGTAACTCTAGACAGAAATGTGACGACCGTTATGGTGTGTATACGAGGGCAAAAGGTTCTTTTATGCTCGTTCGAAGTGGTAAGACCTACCGGTGTAGGAGAGGAACGGTACGTTTGTCGGTTTTCAGTACTCGAACCGGTGACGGTGACAAGGATCTGCAGCCATGCCTTTGGGGGGGGGGGGGGGTATTCATTTGTTGCTTGCCTTAGTCATTTGACCATTGACCACGTATCCCTTTCGAGACGGAACACCGTTCCTACTCCAAATAACAACACCACCAACAATTGGGCGCTCATTACGTTGTTTCCATATATTACATAGACACGTTTTGCTATCTTATCCCCTTCCTGTTTGGCTTCCTGTGGCCACCATCTATCTCCGAAGATAGCGATCGTTTTCTCGCTGCCATTCATTGTATCAAACTCCTCCATGTCACATTCGTCTATTTCCCTCATCTCGTCTAACACATCCCGTGCCTCCTTGTATATTTCACATTCTCCTACTATGTGAGTCCTACTCTCTACTGCTGTGCCACACGGGCGCATCTGTGCGTCTACTTCCTCCTCCTCCCGGCTACTGGCGTACCTCTTTCTTCTTTCTGGCAGGTCCAGGTCGAGGGGGGTAGTATTCACATTTCATCCGGTAGGATCTTTCCGGGTAGTTTCCGCCAGTCACTAATGGTGTGACGGGGAAAATCGTGGTCCGCCGGTTCGGAACAACACAAATAATACGAAATCGGCACAGCCGCGTTTCCCGCTTGTTCTGGGTTCGGTTTGGTGGCAGTGTCATAGGGTTAGGGTTGTAGGGGTTGGGTTGGGTCTACGCCCATACCTTCGTCCCACCAGGAAATGCTTCCTAGCCGGCAAACAACGAACAGACCGACCCCTGCAAGTTCTCACCGAATAATCGGTTTATTGTCACCGGAGTAAATTTAATCCTGGCGAGGGTGATGCCCCAGAAATGGAAGTTACGAACGTCTGCGAGATTTGACGACGTCCTCGGCATATATTCTCTTGAATTTTTGTATACGCGTAGCAATGCCCAGCTAGCCTAGACAGCAACATGACATTTTACAGTAGGTTAGTGGGTAGTGCTGGGCAACCGAGAACTGCTGCGATGTCACAAACTTTAAATCGCCGTTACTCCGATTTTCGACTAGTATATAAATTTAATTGAATCTCATGTCACTTAAAATATCCAGCGTCCAATGCCACTTGATGTCAATGTCAAAGTTGCAGCTGCGTTGCAGCGCTGTGGCCCTAGGATTTGACACAACGGTGTGGGGAGATCTACCAGTCGCACGCACGCGGATATATAGAGGGATAAAAAGTCAGCACATCAGCCTCCCGCGGCGTGAAAGACAGCCGCGGACAATGCCGCACAACTCTAGCAGTGCAGTAATGGTCCCTCCATAGTGCCGGCATCATATGCGCCAGCAAACAATACCGACACTACAGTAGTAGCGGCATTTATATCTACTCCACACACTGCCCTTACTGGTGGACTCTATCTGTGCCGAGCGATTTCGACAGGCACTATAGCGGGCAGCCGACACTACTCAACCGGCACTATAGGGGGACCACACTGTGGTAATATGAGTTGTTCCTCACCCCCCGCGGGGCGACCTCTTGCACACGAGATTCCTGACGCCCCAGAAGACGCAGCGAAGTATAATAGACGCGAATAAGGCAAGGATAACGAGAGACACCACCACCGACAAAGTGGAAATGCTGATGGGAAGACGGGAATAAAGCAAAGACACATGCACAGGCAGGGGAAGTGACGGGGTCAAGAGCGTAAGTCCAGAAGTAGTGATTTTGACCTCGATATACAGTAGAGGTGCACGTGATGTTTCTGAGGCTCTCTCCCTCCTGCGAGGGGCTCAATACCTCACCCAAAAATTATAGGTGGCAAAAATAATACCAGGTGCCTGGTATGCTTAACCCCTGCGCTGCCGCCAAAAACAATCCTAACGTAATCCCAAGCACCTAGTCCCAAACAAAGAGGTTGCAGACTCTAGGGGTTGGCACGATGAGCAATCCCAGCGCATACCATACAGTGTATGTATCGAAGTATAACACGACGAGCGATCCCAGGCCATGGCATACAGTAGATGCATCGAACTATCACACCAAGATCGCAAACGAATATATGAGTTCTGAGGAATGTTTCCATCACACAGCTTTGGTTAATTTTATGTCCATAATACGTGCCAGGTACAACGAGTACAAGTGAAAAGGAACACGAGTGGGACTTCGACGACACTGAGTCCAAACCAGGCCGGTTATACAGAAGCCATTAATTGCTCGCGTCAGACCCCAAGCGGGCAATATACTAGAGACGTTTCTCGGCCACCAAGTTTGGTTAAGAAACAGTTGCTAATAACCTTGTCGTAGCACTCAGTCCGCCATGTCATCCACTGCAGGTTTGAGGCAGCGGCAACTCGGACGGCCTGGCGGGATGCGAGCAGGACAGTACTCCTGCAAACACACGCGAGCGGACACTCTTCGGGCGACTACTCAACTAAGCATGTGTGCTTTCGCGTGTCGCTGCTCTGCTTGGGGGGTAATACATCACACGCGGCTTGCGAGTATGAGTTTCGGCCACATTCATCAATCTTACAGCTGGGGTGTTTGAGAGCTAAAACTAAACTACAAAAAACCTGGCACCGGTCTTGGCAAAACACGCATTGTCATTCACAGGCAGCTTGAAAACACAGGTTTTCACACACATTTATCGGCCTCACAGGCTATACATCTGTATTTTAGTACATGATCATGATCATAAGCACAAAAATACGAAAAACCTAGAGTAGGTCTCATTAATATATTGTATTACGCGGGACCATATTAAATAGGACCAAATATTGGTAGTAAAAATAGGTAAATATATAGGTTTTTGTCGGTACCGCAGGTCCTATTCACTGCGGCCCTCCGTAATACCTATATTTGCATAGTTCGCTTCATTACCGATATCCGACCGCTCCAGGAAATCGAAAATTCGAACGAGCGAAATTCTGAATGGCCGGAAAACGCCCGCCCCCTCCCCCACAAACCCCACACAACGCCTGCGTCACGCACCGGCGGCCCGAACTGGAGTTATCTTCCTCCGAAGCGTCGGTGGTGCCGTTAACGGCCGAAACGACGTTGGCACGACGTGCGCTCCGAACGTTGGCGGTCCGAGGTATACCGCGAGGGTTCTCGCTGGCGCCGCCGCCACCGCTGCCGCCCCTTTCGTCAACGCCTTCCACGGTGTAAACCGCGGTAGCTTCTTTGCTGTCCGGGCCAGAACAACCGCAGACAACCGATGCCAAGCCTTCTTCGGTACCTAGAGAGCCGTGTGCGTAAGCGTCGCGTAATGTCAGGAACCGTCGCCGGTGATGCAGTAGTGGTGGAAGAGTGCGTGAGAACCAACACATGCGGTGAGCTGAGCTGAGCTGAGGCAGACCGTTTCGCGCGCAGCACGAAAACACACGCCAGGACTGTGAAAAAAATATTCACAAATCGCATGAAGGGGGGGAGGCGCGAAGATGTACCAAGCGCCGCCCTCGCCCGTGTAAAGCACGCCCCTTTCTTTAGATTTTCTTTCTTCTTGATGTCGGTACTGGATAACTTCCGGCTCGTTCCCCTACTAGGGCTTACGCTCGCCGACCTTGTGCACGAGCCGCGGTCGTACAGTAGGCGTCTCCCCTTCTCCCGGTTCGTACCTTGGAGGTTCATTGCGCAGAGAGGACACCTGCCACGGTAGTGGTGCTCTGCAATCTACCGAGGCTTCTTACTCTATACCCCAGGTAAAACCCGGCCTTGAGAAATCTGAAAGTGCAGTCCGATGAGCACTTGCTTCGGCTCGGGTACAGGGGGCATTTGTGTGGAAGCACAACGATGATGGGCAGTTCCTTCGCTGAGAAGCTCCAAAGGGGTCAGAAAACACATTTGACCAATCAACGCTACCTACTCCTTTCGTAGCACACGTCAGGGGTTGGAACCGTTGACTACGCACGACTGAACTGCTGTTCCTATTCATAGGAGGTACATCAGAATATATAGTACAATAGTAGTACAGTATCAGGCAGTATTACGGAAGTAGCAATTTCTGAATTTTGAAAAATATGTCACAGCGATATCATACGTTGATGTACGGCAGCTCGTTCCGACCGCCCGTCGATAGCTTCGCGAACAGTGCAGACCGGGCTCCTGTATGCACAGTACGGACAGTCTTGCTCGATTTGACTCTTCTCGATTCCGTTTCTCCTGCCACACAAATAAATTAATATGTTGAAGATGTTGTTCGGGCCCCTCCATGGTGGTAATGTTTCAGGACCCTCCAGTACCGCATGCTTGTCTCTCGTGCTGCAGGATAGGAAGTACCGTACGAGTTCCTTTCTTACTGCTGTAGGATAGGAGATAATTACGTCTGTACAGTCCTGTGTCGTGTACGCCTTCCATGCCTTTCCACACCCCAGCCTCGATCAGCAGTATTTCGTACGTTTAATCGCCCCATCTGGTGCATCTTCGCAATATCAGTACGAAACAAGACTTACCCTGGCTGGGTAGTCAATTAATGTTTTTACCGGGTTAACCGGGTCCTGCATTTCCGTTCCCCTCCACATATCCTCTATAAGCATGCTTTCCTCTCGTCCCGAAGTTTCCAGCTCGCGTCAATGAGCAGGCGACGTCAGAAGTCTACAAATATGTTTAATGCTGTACGTACCGTATAAGCGCACTGTTAACATTATATTATAATTTTGCAACATATATTGTTGTCACTGACAGGGTAAGACGTATCGGTCGTAGATCTCGGAACACGCATGCAAGGAAGGACACCTCAAAGTCATACATAAAAGCTCCCACCGGGTTAGATATCGGGTTGTTAACGGTCCGCAGCATGAACCGTGCTGACCTCTCCCCTCAAGCAGACTACGAGGACCTCCAGAATCGACCCGATTAGGTGCGGTCTTTGTGACCCTCTGCGGTGTGACTCCAATAACATTGACCCTCTTGAGTCGGGCAATTCCTTGCTAAATACGAGAAAGAACTCTGCTCGGCTTACGTCGGCCAGGGACCCTCGCTTCGCAACCTCTCCACGACATCATCGGCTCTCACTGCGAGCACCGGCTTTGTATTGACTAATGACCACCGTGGGATTCGAACCCACGAGTACGAATACTTGACGTTAAAAAGTATTTAATACCAGTACCACTTTTTCGTCCCATCCTGTCCCATCATAGAACAAGCGTTCCTCCCCCATCGCCACAACGCATGCCAAAGGTGGTAGGGCAAGAAGAGCTCAGCATGTTTTTCCTCTTCCCTCGCAGTAGCCTACCGAGGCCTTGGGCTCGCATGGATGACCGGACGTCGTCAGACTCACTCCCCATGTAGACTGCGCGTATTGACATGGACTACTTTATCTGTCTTTTCCCCCGGCGGACTCGGTTGGCAGATCCCTGGCCTTTCAGACCCCCTACATGAACAACGCCTCCTGATATTACTTGCCGACGAGAGCCTTTATCCTTTCTTGGTTTGGTGTTGGTGTTTGTAACCGGAGCACAGCAACGCGGGCGAGCGCAGCGTCATCGAGGGTATCGGCCGGCGCTGGCGTGTAGAGGGGGGATTGAAATGAGCGAGGAGGCCGTTTCCGTGGTTGGGCGTGACGTGGTCCTCTAGACACGAGGGAATCATGAAGGGGTCCTGTCTGGCCGCCTGCAGGTTGGGATGAATCGAATAGGTTCAAATCTATAAGGGTCGTTTTTTGTGTAAAAAGAACAATCAAGAGGTGCTTTTTTTTGCGGACAAAGCAAAGTTCGCAGAGAGAGCTCCGCAGGCCGAGCACCAACATGATCACGAGGGCAAACGAGGGTCACGGTAAGTACCGGGCTGCACGCGAGGCGGGCCACGGGGTTCACATGGGCAGAGAGGGAGGAAAGCCCGACCCGGACGGAATCGATGGCAAGGTGCTCGCGAGAGGGGCGGGGAGCGTGCGAGGCTGACAGAAGCGCATTTTGAATACTCGTATTTTCTTTGAGCGTCGCTAGGAGCTCCAAGCAGGTGGGAAATAAGTAAATGCGTCAGAGGGGACATATTTTTGTTTTCAATTTTTCGTTTGATTGCCATTGTTTTTCCGCGGTACCGTGTCGTGCTGTGTCTTCTCTTTCGTGCATGTCAAAACATGTACACACCTACACATGCTACGGCGTCCGGGTTTAGTTTTCGTGGAGCATGGGGCTCTTGGCGCTTGCACGTCGCCCGCTTGCACCTAGAACGCTGGACCATCTGCTACGTCCCATTCTTCCTCGTGAGCAAACGAGGCCGGCGGAACCGCTCGCTACGCGAAGGACCTTGTGCAAATATATATGAAACCAAGATTTCTCTCGGTGAAGCACACGAATTCCGAGTCATCTGCGTGCTTCGAGGTCTTTCTCTCAACGCCACGGGGGTTATTTCGTTCGCTCCTTCGGCTACCGTGCCCGCCTCCCTCGACCTATCCCAGGGAGCGCCTTCACGGTGGCCTGCACGCCAAATCGACGGCTTATTGAGTGCCGTTTGAAAATGTACAGATAAGTTTCATCTGGCCGAGTGGCAAAACGGGGGCCGGGGGGTCCGCTTTCTGCTACGCGCGCAACGCGAAGGACCTCCGAGAGCCAAATAGGAAGGGCTGTTTGCTTCGGCGGAATAATGTTTGCCCCGGATAAGTTGCAAGCGTTCTATGACGTACGAGGAAATAATGAAGAGATATGTCGGTATTGTTTTTACTCGCTGCTGCACCCTACGAGGTGCCCACTATGTGCAGTTGCATATATTTTTGTGGAGGACGTTTGCCGTCGTTTTCAACCTTGCTTGGGACTCAGACTAACCCCAACCCTTTGGGGGGCTCAAGGCCGGCAGGAGCAGTCATATGCGGGTTCGCCGCGTGTTTTGGTGGCGTTTTTCCGAAAGAAAGCCGGGCGGCCGAAAGACCCGCCCTGACCAATAAGACTCGCATCCTGCACCAAGCTTTATGCAGGGTGCACAGCTGTACATAGGTGGAGTCACCCTACGAGGGAGTTCCTCAGTTTATCAAGGCTTGGATGTTGCAGTTTTCGCACGTTCGATTTTCCGCTTTTTTTGGGGTGCCTACCTCTAGTTGGGAAATGCTAGGAATGTAGTATCATGCCTACCTTACAAATCATCACGTGGAAGCGCCCACAGAGAACACATATTGTACCAGATCAGAATACGACGATGTGCACACAAACTAGAACACACACATATCATTACCAAACCTGTAGACTACTACCACTAATTCGGAAACATGCGCAGACCGTTCAGATCCTGACGTCAGATTCGGGAAAAACTTATCCAGATTGCGCCGATTCGTGTAAAGCAACCTTAGGGTTCTGTACAGCAAATCTCATACGTTCAACATGTGATCCAATCCCTAAGCTTCCCTCTCTCGAAGAGCTTTTGTCTTCTTGCAAGACACCCAAATGCAGTGACGCGGCGGTATGTACATACCTATTTAGTAAATACGAACATGCTACAAGTACAGTAGTATTGTGTTGTAAATGCGGTAGACTACTATTGTGGCCTACTGCTGACGAGGTAATTTTGTATCGGTCACATGTCCAGTCTTGCACGCTTGATGGCGACCTGATTGTCCGCCAGTCCTGCCCAGCCGTGCAGACCAAAGTCTCAACTTCCACCGCGATTCGCCTGTCGATGAATCCCGGTTCGCGAATCTGGGCGATCACCCCACCGCGGCACATCATGCTCCTTGTCTAAACCCTGCCCAGTTCAAGACAAGGGGCGGCACGGCAGTCGGAAAACAGGGTCACTGCAGGTCAGCATGGCGTAAGGTACAGGTCTGGATGAGGAGAGCATGGTGGGAGTACCGATTGGCGGGTAAAAGTGCAGCAGTTGTGATTGTTCGTGTGTGTCGACAGTGGGAGGTGCCTCGAACCTTTTGGCGCGGAGTAGGTGGGGTTCCAACAGCTGAAGCGGCGGCGCAACGGTTGTGCTTACTGTCGTACACCACACTCAATGTACAGTAGACTTATCGTCTACGATATTACGTTTTTTGTAGCTGTGTATTAGGGATGGCACCTTCAACAGCAGTGGTCAGTATCATATAGTCGCTGCTGCATAGCAAAGGATTACCAGGTACAACGTCATGTATGAAACACTGAAGCCTGTTTCAATGTCAATCAGATTGTAACTTGGCCTAAACCCAAAGTCCTTGTCAATAGCAGGAGAGACTCGGTGTTTTCGTTCCAGCCGTAGGACGCTAGCTAGGTGAGAAAAACGCGCAGATCTGCCCACGGTGCTCCTGCAGCTTGGCAGACCCACCGAAGCATGTTGCGCACTGAGCGGTCGACGAGCACAGCAGCAGCGTGTTGATTCGTAGCTCCAAAGCGGAAACAACAATCGCCGTCTCATCACAAATCGGGTTCAACCAACGGGCATCGGTTTTACAACAGCAGCAAATCTGCTGCCCCTCGGGAGGACATACGGCCGTGGTAGCGACGTGGTGTTTGGACATGGAAGAGTGGGTGTTGGAGTTGAGAACTCAGGTGACCTCAAAAACGAAGCCAGGGACGTTTTTCTCCTGTTGTGCCAGTTCCGAGATTCATACGTGCAAACTGCTGCTGTATTTGGATATATTTTTCTTTCTCACAAGTGAAGAAGAACTTATGATCGGAAATAAAACTCACAATTTGGAGAATCGGGCGAAACAAAACGACGTTGAGATCGACGTCGATGAGAAAGAGGACAAAGAATGCAAGACGGAAAAACAAACAAAATAATACGCAGACATGCAGGCTCGTGAGCACCGTGGGCGGGGTGAAGCACCGAGGCCAAATACAGAATCCGTCACCAAGGAGAACAAGGATCTGAAAAGAAGCAAGAAGACCATACAGCAGTAGTACAGCGAAGAACGGAAAAAAAGAAACAATTTAAACTGATATATACACCTTTCCCGAGGAAGTCTTGCAATCCAGAGTTTTTGGGGCTTGTCCTGCACGGAGAATAGTTTTGGCGAAAGCAGTTCCTTGGTACTTACTTACGGATACATGCGAGCTCGGGTGGCAGTTGACATATCCCTGGCCTCTGGCCTCTCAGAGCTCTCACTGGAGAAACGCCCCCCTATAGTACCTGCGGAACCTTCAGCTTTTCTTTGCGTTCTTCCGATTTTTTGAAAATTACACCCAGTTCATAGCGAGTTGCAGTCTGGCAGCACAGCGCAGCGCAGCGAAACAAAGCGCCGTGTACAGCTCAGTAGTGCAGCGCAATGCAGCGCCTGCTCAGCACAACAGCGCAGTGCATTCCATTTTTTACAAATAACACCCAGCTCAGCCCAGCAAAGGGCGCAGCGCAGTTCAGCGCTAGCTCAGCAGCGTAGCGCAGTGCACTATTAATAGCGATAGCTCAGCAGCGCACCGTAGCACAGCACCGGGTCAAAAATAAAATTGTTTATCAGAACTGGGGCCAGAAATAATGGATCTTTCAAGACATTTGGTGCAAAATCATGGAGATCCCACTACAATCTGGGAGGTAGGATCTTCAGGGTGGTAGGCTGTTAAGGTATTTTGATTCATGTTGGGATCAAGGTACAAACGAAGACCCAACCCAACCTCTGACTCTATTTCTCAAGTACGGACGACGATTCCGAGAGGTCCCCTAGCAATCTGGGAGAAGGGATCTAACCTTTAGGTTGGCAGGCTGTTCAGGTATTTTGGTTCCTGTTGGGATCAAGGTACGGGCGAAGATTCAACCCAACCCCTGACTCTAACCCTAACCCTAACCCTGACCCCAAACCGCAGCCAACCCTAACCCTAACCCTAACCCTGACCCCAGACCGCAGCCAAAACGGACCAAAACTGGCCACAAACGCGGCTCGTTTGCATCGAACCGGGAAATTTCTCAATTGCAAACGACGATTCCGAAGTGCAGACCGCGCTACGCAATTTTCAAGTCAAAAACACTCATAAAGATCCCTTCTCCCAGATTGCTAAACCTACTCACTGGAAATATAGACGAACCGTCCTACGACTTCGGAGAAACGGAAAAGTGCTCGAGAAAGCTCTCGGAAAACTAAGGGGAGCATCCTGAGGCCGTTTCCTATGCGGTTCGAGTTCGAGCTTCAGATTTGTATTTTTCGATCTCAAAATCGAATGACCCTGCTTATGCAGTCCGATTATGCAAAATCCGACCGGAATTTTTCGCTTTGAGAATCCGATGACCCAAATCCGACGACCTAGGTCATGATATTTTCAAATCGAAATGGCATGCTCTCTAAATTCAAGATATTATCCACGACAGTAAACAGCAGCGGAACGATCGATGAGTTGGATGGTGATTCAGCTGTATAGCGACGTTGCTTCGCGCCCGACGCGCGGATGGCGCGCCCCTCCGTGGCCAGACTAGAGTCCGCTGGCGCGGGCTCGGGCCTAGAGACCAAGAGAAGAGCACTCGGCGCGCGCCTCTCCGTGGGTACGTACTCGTAGACTACACTGCAGCTGTACAGCAGCAGCAGCAAGTCAAGTCACAAAATGAAACACAAAATACCAAGACAGGTTGACTCTAGCGCACTCGCCACATCTCTTCGCCACCAGACTAGAGGCAGTCAGCGTGGGCTCGGACGCTTGGGTCCTACGCGCAGGGCAGCGCACCCAGCGCGTCTCTTCGCGGCGCCAAATCACAAAAACAACAGTTGGTCTCGGCGTTTGCTCGAATCTCTACACGCGCAATAAATCTGATTTTTCCGCATAGGAAGGCCCTTTCGATTTGTCAAGCTCATATCTGAAAATGCCATCGGGTCAAAATCTGAAGCTCGAAATCGAACCGCAGAGGAAACGGTCCTCTGCGGTTCGATTTCTGCGGTTCGATTTCGAGCTTCAGATTTGTATTTTTCGATCTCAAAAACGAATGACCCTGCTTATGCAGTCCAAATACGCAAAATCCGACCGGAAATTTTTCGATTTGAGAATCCGATGACCCAAGTCGTCGGATTTTGGCGCAAAATCCGACAACCTGGGTCATCAGATTTTCAAAAAGAAAAATGGCATGCTCTCTAAATTCAAGATGTTATCCACGACAGCAAACAGCAGCAGAACGATCGATGAGTTGGATGGTGATACAGCTGTATAGCGACGTTGCTTCGCGCCCGACGCGCGGACGGCGCGTCCCTCCATGGCCAGACTAGAGTCGGCTGGCGCGGGCTCGGGTCTGGAGACCAAGAGAAGAGCACTATGCACGCGCCTCTCCGTGGATACGTACTCGTAGACTACACTGCAGCTGTACAGCAGCAGCAGCAGCAGCAGCAGCAGCAGCAGCAGCAGCAGCAGTCAAGTCACAAAATGAAACACAAAACACCAAGACAGGTTGACTCTAGCGCACTCGCCACGTCTCTTCGCCACAAGACTAGAGGCAGTCAGCGTGGGCTCGGACGCTTGGGTCCTATGCGCAGGGCAGCGCACCCAGCGCGTCTCTTCGCGGCGCCAAATCACGAAAACAGCAGTTGGTCCTCGGCGTTTGCTCGAATCTCTACACGCACAATAAATCTGATTTTTCCGCATAGGAAGACCCTTTCGATTTGTCAAGCTCATCATATCTGAGGGAAAATGCCATCGGGTCAAAATCTGAAGCTCAAAAATCGAACCGCATAGGAAACGGCCTTGAGGAGTCTACCGGTGTTTTTGACGGTCCCGTCGAGTAAATTGCCGATTTTCGGCTAGAAAACCCAGTGCTGAGACCCCTCCAAAATTTCCCAAAATTGTTGGTCTAACTCTAGTAAAGGGCAGAATAGATGAGCAAGTTTCGTGTACTCGTACGTACTTGTAACACTTTTTATTTTGCGCAGACACTATATTCCACCACTCTATTATTCATAAAAGACGGAAATACCACTTGATCTCTGGTGTCGATATCAAACGTTGGCTATAAATCTGGCCAAAGGGGTAGGTGATACCAACAGTAGTAGGAGAGGGCAGCACAGAAACGAACAAATTTCCGCCGCACGAGTAGCACCTCAGCGCCAACGTTCAGCCGCCGCCGGACTACTGCTGTAGATCAATCCTACTGCTCACCTGCGAACCAAAAATTCCGTAGGTGATGCCCTCGAGCGCCCCGGCCGTTGTGGTGTAGATAGGACCGTCATGAGCTACATGTAGGAAATATCTGTCCCTTTCATAGCAGCCTGCGATGGTAGCCAGACTCCCGGATGCAACGACCGTGAAGCATTCGCTATCACAAGTGCCGGCAGTGGTGGACTGGTGGTCTAGCATGGCGCCTGTGTTTCGCGAAAAGAGACAGAAGGGTGGAAAAAGAGACGAGGCAATGATGTGTCCGAACCCTCTCATGACCTTCGTGTGCCGATTGTCACTGCGCCCCCGAGCTATGATACCCAGGGCTGGGCACTGGCCGACCCAGTCAAGCCGCGAACGTACTGACGTCGAAATCGATCAGCACACCGGATTGCAGCCGTGTACCTGTCTCGCTTCTCTCCTGCTGACACTATGGATGGGCTATGGCGTTTTCCCTATTTATATGGGCAAATTTTATACGTCACGGGACAGCTTTCGCGGACTTTAATTGCGCGCGCGCCGCGCAATGTATATAAAACCCCCATTCTGGCAGGTACTGACTGCAGCAATGTATCTGTCATTCGTGATATGAGTGGATCACTCATCAGTCATGATGACTTAATGTGAAGAACACACACATAGATCATCAGATAGTTAACATGTTGCAGTTTTGTATTTTTTTTTTTTTTCATCATCAATCACTTTTACTTTCCAGCCCACTCGTAGGAGGTTTTACCCCCGACGATCTTCTGGACAAGCCGTGGTCACAGGTGTCGTCCCTTCTCCCCCCCCCGGTACGTGCCTTTAGTTTTTATCGCGCATAGGGTTCAGCATTCCCACTGCTCGTCGATGTTCATCGAATGTACAGCTAACTCACGCTCTCGCGCTTTCGGCTAATCAATTTTGTGCAAGAAAAAGTCCATACGAGCATGCACTCGGTGAGACTCGAACTCACGAAATTGATCTTGATATTAAAGTCTCACGAATAATACTCGTACGAGAACAATCCCAAGAATGAATGGATTAACCCGGCTGATATTCCGTTAGTCGAGAGTATCGTTCTTCTAGGAATTTTCCTAGGGCGGATGAGGGCCCGTCTTATCGAGGACTTTTGGTCGTTTCAATTTGGTTCTATTTTTTTTTTTTTTTGTTAAATTGTTAAATTGTAAATTTGCATCTGATTGGCCGGAGAGTGAACGACCAGGCAAGACTACAAGGGGCAAATTAGAAATAATCAATTTGAGTGAAAAGTCTTTTGGGACTTTTTTCGTGTGATTCTTCAATGGGGAATGACTAGGATTGGGGACTCACAGGGGACGTTTAAGCCCATCCCCCTGCAGCGACGTACATTATGTAAAAATGGCGTTCATTTTGTGTAGGCGTTACTGACCGGGGATACCAGAACTGAGCACCCGGAGTGTACACTTCATTCATTCGGGGACCTGGACCGTAGACGAAGCTGGACAGCTACAGGCGCCAATGGTTGCTCTATATGGGTGCTCTGCTGCCTCCTTCTTCTGCTGTGCCCAGCAAACCAGGCCCTGAAAGGTTTGGACGCGAAAAATCGAGAGCATTTTGAATACCATTTTTCGGGGCGAAGAATGCCCGATCTATCGGAGTCGTTGCTGTTAATATCCTATCCACGAGTGCTGTACCCGATCCCGTTCGCGGCTTGCTTCGCGTGCTCATAGCCAGGACGTCTTGTTAATGGAGGTCCCCTAGCAATCTGGGTGAAGGGATCTTTAGGTTGGTAGGCTGTTCAGGTATTTTTATATTCCTCTTGGGATCAAGGTACCAAGGGCGAAGGCCCACCCCAACCCCTGACTCTAACCCTAACCCTAGCCCTGACCCCAGACCGCAGCCAAAACGGGCCAAAACGGGCCAAACAACGCGGCTGCGCGCCGCGTTTGGATCAAACCAGGAAATTTCTCAATAATTGCAGACGACGATTCCGAAGTGCAGACCGCGCTACCCAATTTTCAAGTAAAAAACACCCCTAAAGATCCCTTCTCCCAGATTGCTAGACCTACTCGGGGTGTTAATTGGCGCAAGTTTCCGTTTGAGAAACGATCCTCCACACGATGCAAACTTGATACCAGGTATATATCTGCTTGAACGTTTTGTTCCAAATTGCGACATCCCGACGAGATGCGGCCCACAACCCACAACCCACAACATTCAAAATTCAAAATTCGCATTTCATCACTGATCGGCATCTGTGTCTGTTATTGCCACGTATATATACTGCCTGTACGTCCCCGTACCGTACAGCAATACGTATTCGTATACCAGGTACCGGTACCTGGTATACTATATATATAGATCACAGGGTATATTGCTATACGTACCAGGGGCATGTAACAGCAGCGGCTTGACGGCTTGACCGAATTCTCGTGGACGGCAAAATCGAACCGGTACCTGAAGGCGGCCAGTTTTTGGAGATGCCACAGGACGCCCTGGCCAGGGTTTTTGGGACGACGCTGCAGACAAAGATAGGGGAGTAGCATCATCAGTGAAAGCTTCCGCTCTGAGGGCGACGGCTACGACAGAGGGGCCCGTAGAGGGTGGGTCCCCTTGGACTATTAATAGTACTTCAGCAGCAGTAGTGCTGTTCGACAGGCAGGCATGGACGCCGCAGGTGACAACAACAGCAGTAGTCCACATATTTTTTTTCTGAGGTAGTAAGATGAACGAGTACGAGAGATAGAGGACTTTGTTTTGTCTCTACAGAGTAGTATCCCTGTAGAACCTGAACCCGCCGCGTTTTTGACGACAGACTTGGAAAAAACACCGGGCCGGTCATCCGGTCATCGATTTACACACCAAGCATCTGCCAGAGGGTAAATCTTTCAGGGCAGATATAAGCCTGATCTGTATAGTATCCAGCTCATGTTCGCGGGTGAGAGCCGTGTAACCGTGTAACCTGCTTGATCTACGAGTACGAAACTTTTCCTGTTTGGGATCTGTACTGTACAGATCTCCCCACATATCATAGCGGTAAGACCTAAATCGTCTATTATACTACTACTGGAGGTCGTAATCTATCCGACTTATATTTTTTTAAAGGACATGACGACCACAAGCAGTAATAAGAAACCAAGCCGAGATCTACAGGAAAACAAGTGAATCGGGAGCCGCTATAACGTACTGAATTTATCGTAGAACGCAACCTTTTTTCCAGGCTGAGCAGATTCCCTGTTTGTTAAAAGGTGGTCATTACCTCACTTGGAGTTACATGATGTGCACACAGATAATTTGCGCGAGTACAGCACAGTATGATATGAAAGGGACTTGAGAGGGTAAAGATATCGACAGAAAAAAATGACGATTATATAAAGTAATACCAGGTATATCAACGACGTCAACCTCAACCAGCCCGGGTCGCTGGGGTAGGTGTGCGACACTTGTTTAGACTGGTGATACTGTGAGGATAACAGGGTGGGAGACACATTGTATCTTGGCAGGTTTGCAAACTCTAGCTTAGACGCTTGGAAAGGTCTCAATGGAAACTCGTAATTTTGGTTTGTACCATTAATACAGCCGTAGTATACGGCAGTACCGGCCCTCTGATATGGAACAGATACATTGGTTCAAAGCTATTGGTATACATATTCACTTGAGAAGCGTGTGCCCTGCACAGACTTCGGTATATAGCATACCAGGTATCGAGTTTCTTGCTTCTCGCTTTTTCGAGGTCAAGTTTTTTTGGTGCTCTTTGCGAGGGGGGCGGTAGTGTCGATGCCACGGGGCCCCAAAAGCCCAAAGGGTTGTCGAACATCAATTGTGCGCGTCTGACATATCGCGCACTTTTGAAAGTTGAGTATCAATCACTACTTCAGTCGTACTTTTAGCTGACGTATTCGGTTCCCCCCGAGCAAGTCTGAGTAGCCGAACAACCAACGACCACGCTGCGTGTCACAGCCCGTTTACGTCTTCTCGTTATAGAAAACGGACGACAGCATCTCCAACAGCGAGTGCACGAGTACCCGGGGAGGCAAATGAAACGCGCTTCGTGCCAAGTGCTACTCGTATCCGCGAAAATTGTTTGGGAGACGGGTATTAGTCGCGCGTACCCGGATAACAGGTCAAAGGGATACACCTCTACTGCATCAAGTTTTTTTCATGGACCAATACATAATGTATTAATAGTATGCTAGCAACACGGCCGTGGTTTTCTGTAGCCCGATATCCCGCATCCGGTAAATTGATAAACTATCGCTGCATTAGTTGGCCATCTCAGTCATCCGGGGGGGGAAATAGATACAGTTGACACGCTCCCGTACATGGCCCAAACTACCTCTGCGACGGTCCCTGATGCCCACCTACCCCACCCCTCCCTCCCCCTTGCCTACACACCCCTTCCCTTCCCCTTTCCCTCCCTACCCTTTTGACTTCGCTGTAAATTTTCCAGAGGGTCATGGAGGCACCCGAGTTCAGTGGAACTCTAACGCGGAAGAAGCCCTCTGGCGATGCCGAGAGTGTTTCTAAGCTAAAAATAAGGACAGACCGTATGCCAAGAAAAGCAAGACCTCATGGCTTACGTTTTGACCTTGGCATGATTCATTTGTTTTATTGGCTTGCACACACGTGGTTCGGCATTGTTTCGCATATGATGCAAGCAAAAACAATGTTAGTATTCAACACGAACTACTTGACTCGGTTGGCGCAATCTCGGCTTACATTGTGTTCAGTTGTGTTTGCTGTTCTGAGGTTTACTATGTGGATGGGGGGGGCGGGGGGGGGGGCGACGGAGCACCGTTCCTACTCCTAATAGAGCCACCTCCAACATTTCGGCGCTCATTACGTTGTTTCCTCATATTACATCAAAAAAATTTGCTAATCTCCTTCCTGTTTGGCCTCCTGTGGATGGGGGGGGGGGGATACTGGGTTAGCGTTGGAGGGGGGGGGTTAGGCGTGGCGCACATAAAAGAATGATATCTACGTATTACCCTGAATGCTCGGTTGATGTTGCGTCATTGCTTGCAATGATGAAGATACACTGCTTGGCTCGGTGGATGTGTATTGGCTTGCAAGTCTTGTTAGTTTTTGTCCTGAGTGTTCTATCGGGGGGAGCAGGGGTGCTACTGATTTTGTCTTGCGCGCACGAGGTTTGCACCAACTTGCGTACGGTACAAAACCAATGAAACCAACTATTTTCACATGAAATGGTTGTCTCGGTTGATGCGCTTTCGGCTTGTAGTTGTGTTTGTTGGTATGGGATTTCATGGCGGGGTCGCGGGTTACTGAGGGGAAGCAGGTGAAATTATACATAAATACACGAACAGTGTTGGTTTGCACGCTTGTCTGATGTATCAGCATTTTATCAAAGGCAGTTGAACTGCTTATATCAGTTGGAGTGATTTCGTTTTGCAGGGTGGTGTATTTTCGCGAGCTATTCTGCTTTTTTTATCAGTGAGGAGGAAGGTGGGGGGATAAACAAAAAAAAACTACGAGGGACTATTCGTACGCTTGGCTGAACGTAGCGTCATAGTTTTCCATGCTTCGGTTGTAGTAGATACTTGAAGCATCACGGCGAGTCGCAAGGTTTATCTTAGTTATGAACGCGGCCTCACTGTACGTGTGTGGGGGTTGCGATTGCGACCACACTGTTGCATTTGGCTGGAGTGATACACATTGTTCTTTGGTGGGTTCCTCGTGCGATATTTTGTCGCGGAAGTAACAGTCGTTCAGTTTTACATATATTATCCTGTCATGTGACGCCGGAAAACGCAGTGTCTGGTAGTATCGAGAAAAACACAAGTATTGATGCACGTTCGTTTTTTCCCCCAACCTTACGTGTGTCAAAAGTAACCATCAAGAGCGGTGCAGCAGGTTAATGTGGTTGCGCCGAATCGTTTGTTTCTTGCCTACTAATATACGCTAAACACCGTCCTGACTACGGTCGAAAATACAAATACAGAATCAAATTAAGGAGCACGTACTTTCGTAAATTATTTTTTCTGCATCACAATGAGTCCACACAAAGCGTCGCAATTTTCGCACGGTACTCTCTCGGCAATTGTACGGAAGCCGAGCCATATCACAGAATGCCAGATCAGTCATCCCATACAATGTGTTATGGACTCGTAGTAAACATAAACAGAGCAACATAGTAACATGTATCAATCACTAAGATGAATCCACTCTACCTCATGCCCACCAGATGGGCCTACAGAAACTTACGAGGGGCGAGGGGGGGGGGGGGGGGCAGTGGAATTGACGGAAAGGCCTGTTGAATGTCGTATCTTTGGCACTGCCCCGCCAAATGTCTCCACTCTTCCCTCCATCCTCCTCCAGCCAGTTGTATTGGCGACCACGGCGTTTGATCTGATTTCGAGGCAAGACCCGCTATCTGCTATGCACGACGGAACGAAAAGTCTGCACCACAATTTAACCTTCGAATAAACAACATGGTCAAAATTACCCTCAAATAACAAGCGCCACATATTACTGCGAGGGTTCGGGGGAGGGGGAGGGGCACCCGAAAATTTACGAAGCAAGGCAGCAGCGACAAAAATCAGGGGGGTTGAAAGCACGACTGCACCGATCATCACAAACTACCTCGGCGTTATGAGCGATAGTGGCGTCAACAAACATATTAGTGCCCATCACCACTTACTGCTGTACACGACGACAAATATTATCCAGATCGAAGGCAGCTAGTCCGTCTTCTCGTCGACAACGACTTCTCCAGTGCCGGCCGCAATTTCCGTCGTCGAGGCATTGGTCGTGCCTTCATCAGCCTCCGAATCGGTATCCCGGCCAATACCCGGTGCCACTTGGCGCAAGAGCAATTGCAGACCAGACTTCTTAATAGAGGGTGGCGGTTTGACGCCACACTTCAAACTGTACTCCCGAATGTGGGCAACAGTCAAAATTGACAGGACGAACCTCTGTACCATGGCCAGACCAAGGTTCGTAGCTACCGGCGCCAGAAAGCTCTTGCGCCCCTGACATTTTTCCTTAACTCCTTCGGTCACTCGTGCAATGACGTGCCTTTCCGCGGGGAACCTGTCGATAATTGCTTCCGCCAGTTGGGCATGGCTCTGTATCACAATAGGAAAATATATATACCTGGTACAAAAAAGAAAAAAGACGACATCAACAGCGCAGTTGAATACGCCGACTTTCTGTGAACGAGTTGTCGTGGCTGTAAAAAGCTATGTCAACCGGAGCGCAGTGTGTCAGCAAACAAACATATTTCTGTGCAGCCGTCGCAAGCCGTAGTCTAAGTATTCACAAAGAAGACGTAATCACGTCGTCTACCGTAATAATGATAGTCAACGCCACGCCAGGAGTAAAACAATGGGGCGCCTTTTCAGCGAAAACGACACTAATATAGAGGGAAAAATCGGACTCTTCTTGACGAAAAAAGCCCCGGCGACACAGCAGACGCCCCCTACCCACCCCCTGCCCCTTCGAATTATTGGGGTAAACGCCACGGGGTCAAGTGGGGATGTGGTAGCAGGAAGGGAAACGAAGCCGTTTCCGATGCAAGCAAAGAGGGGTGCTAACATGTTGATACATGCTTCACGCATCACCAAAACTATGGTAACGGACGAGTTTGAGTGGTCATCACTACTGCTCGGTAGTAGTAGTAGTAGTGTAGTAACGTCGTTCGGATCGTCACAGCTACGTCGGTTTCATTCTTGAACGCAGGACAACGGCTCTATCGTGCGTCCCCCGGTCACTCGCGGCACCGCGGCCATTCCACGGTCACTCCACTCGGCAGCCCTCCGTGTCCCCGCCGAAGGAATTGGCGATCGGGGGGCGTAGGAAGGCGCCATCCCGGGGGGCGGGCCGCTCTCCCCGGTATGGTGGAGTATGGAAAAATAAACGGAACTCACAGTACAATACAGGAACAAGCGCGATATGAATCAATATGTCTACTGCTGTACGTACCGATGTAGTACATGGTGGGTGAGTTGGTGCGTGGGTGTGTGTGGGTTGGTTGGTATGTGGGCGAGTGGGTTCGTGGCTTTGGGTAGTTGCCGTGTTTTTACTTTTTTCGTTTTCTCCGCTTGTGCTTCCACCACTGGACCATGGTGCTGCTACGTACGAACTGGGCACTAATCTACTGCTGCACCTACTGCTGTACTGCTGTAGTGCATGGCGGGTGGGTGGATGAGTTGGTGGGCGGATGAGTTGGTGGGTGGATGGGTCGATGGGTTAATCGGAGGGTGGGTGGGTGAGTGGATTGGTAAAGGGGTGAGTGGCTTCGTGGATATGGATGGCGGCCGGGCGATTGTTTTTGTAGTTGTGTTTTGTCCGCTGGATGTGCTGCCACTATACCCGACCCACTGGCATATTGCAGCATACCCCTACGCAGAGTGCTTCCAAACTACGCCCCGACCGCATGGTAAACGCCCCGGGTCGCCTTTTCACGCTCGGAATATCACAAGCTCGAAAGAAATCACGCCCCCTGAGGCGTCCACTATCGTATTACGGTACCTTCGTATGCGCCTTCCCCTCTCGATCATCCGGACCGGCTTACGACGCTTTGGTCTCCGTCTCCGGTTCCCAACCATCCGAAGGGGCGCCCTGCAGTTCGGCAACAGCTGCACGTACTCTTCTCCCTCTCATCCTTATTCATCGTCGTCGATAATTATAGTATCTGCATGGAAAAACATCAAGAGGTAGCGAAGGGGTTGCTTCTCCTCTAAGGAGAATATAGAGGCATTTCGACGTACGTTAGCAAATCGTAGAGGTTGCGGTTGGCATGCCCCCCCGTAAGGATAAAACTTTGTAACCTACGACGTCGCGCGCAGTCCTTCGATGGTCAAACGAGTACCTGATCACAGATCGCGTATCACGACTAACCTCTGACCCCGTCGTCCTCGCTGACCCCGTCGTCCCCGCCGTCCTGTTGAACCATGCACTTCGCTTCGTCGGTTTCTGCAGCGTCCTGTGATCACAGTGGGAACGACATTGAAGGAGTTTATCTTAATTTGACCAAACGGCTTGCAACGTTATCTGCAGGCGCGGATCCATAGGTTTTGACTCCACCATAAACCAAACCTTGCGCACCCTGGACAGATCATCGATTCCCAGTTGATGATTTACTGTAGTTCTTTCAAGGCATATCTATTCCCAATCTTGTAATATCTACCTCATATAGCTGGGCCCGAGCTATAACATCTGTACGAGGGGAGTAGCACATGTTTCCTGGGTTGGATCTGTGCAATGCAGATCCTGCTAAACCTATCATGACGGCAGATGAGGAACTAGATGAACTACTGCTGTAGATAGATCATGATCAGTCCGAGGTGTGAAAAGTTGCACTCGACCTATCGATACACGACACTCACCGTCTCCAAACGCACGTCACTAGAACGATGAGCCGACCTCCTTTTTTTGCCTTCCCCCCGTGTGGACGCATTCCATCCACACACAGTCATTGGTCACTCCGTCGTCTCGCGCCCAAGGTTATCTCCAGCCCGGTATGTAGGATATCTGTGATATCCACGTACAATTAGTCGGTCGAGTCGTGGTTCCACATACGGTTAACGACACGCAGTTGCGACATCGCGCGAAAAAGTATGTACATTAACGCGCCACCACAACCTCGAAGTGCCCTTCAGCTGCTGCTGTGGTTTGATTTGTTCCGTAGAGACAGAAGGATGACAGCCTACATCTCATCAGTACGTACATATCTGGTACTCGTCCAAACTCGCACGAGTTTTGCTCGGTGCTGGTGAGTTTGTACTGCTGTTGTAGTTGAACATGCGGAAAGTAAAAATTTTGAACAATCATGCTACATTTTGAGGGCAACGTCTACCTTTTGGTTATTGTTGTTCGCTGAAAAAATGGTTGGAGAACATCCAGCAGTAGGCTGGCTGTCATATCCAAGAAGAAACGGTGAACGGGAACGTCAAAGGCACGAGGGCGGTGGCCTGGCGTCCAAACGATGCTGCTTCACGGCCTTGCGGCCGACGTAGCATTTGTCGATTTTCTTCGCTCACCTTGAACGATATCCAAGAATTCTTCGTGGATGACGTCGCCGACGTGGTGCTGGATGGTTCCTGACCCTTTGTGGGCACTGCGGTGGCCTGCTGCGCTGTCGCCGGTGCCATATGTGTGTAACCTTAAGGGATTTCCCAAAATCCCAGAGGCGTGTTTTTTTTTAACGTACGTCGCTGAAAGCATTCCTTAGGGCCCATCTTAACGGGGACTTTCGGCTCTTGCAATTTGACTTGATTTTTTTTTAATTTAACTTGAGGGCCCATCTTATCGAGGACTTTCGGTTCTTTCAATTTGACTAGATCTTTTTTATTCTAATTTATTTACATCTGATTGAACGAAATTTAGTGTTCCCCGTTAAGATGGGCTCTTACCAAAAATCTTGAGTGAGTCCCCAATCCTAGTCGTTCCCATTGGTGTGATTTTTCTAGTAGGATTGGGTCTAGTCATCCCCAGTTCCCATCACTGGCAATTTCAATTTCGAATTTGGGAGTTGGTCAGCCTTGATGTAGCATGTTCATGGTGGGTCAACACCCCCCGTGGAGTCTGGGGTGATTCTTGGCCGCTTCAGTGACCACCGTCGAGGCGATAAAACACGAACCTCAACGACTGGCGATCGGAGCAATAGCCGCGCCCACGGCCACAGACCATAGCACATTGTACCCCGGCGGTGGCGCCTCAAAAGAAATCATGGCGGCCGCAAGCCCAACTGTTCGGCCTGCTCGATCGCCCAACCATCACGAAAAAAAACCGAGCAAACGAGAAAAAAAAAACAGAGGATACGCTCGAGACCTCGATAGCTGCACCACCGTTGCTGTGCCGCACGTGGCGCTTGAAGGCTGCCTCCGCTCACCCAACACACCCTGAGAGTGATAGCTTCCTCTCCTGCGGCACCAAAAAGGAAAAAATGCTGTGGGCGCCACGCACGCGACAACGCAAACCTTCGCTCTCGTCTACGCTCGTCGCTGTTTGTCGGCTGGGCGTTGTGTGACGCGCTGCGTTATATTCCAGGTTGTTTCGATTTCCTTTTTGTTTGACAATGAATGCGCCGTTTCCCGATAGGATACAAACACGTTATTTTTTCGAAGTCAAATTAAAATTCATTGGAATTGAAATTGAAATTTAATTTCCAAATGACGAAATCTGGTGTTCCCCGTTAAGATGGACTCTAACCCGTCAGACGAGAGTAGTAGTAATGTTCCTTAACGCAGATAGGACCACGAAGTGAAAAATTCTTATTATATTCAGAAGAACTGGCGTAAAACTGGGAAATTTAGATGCGCACAGGCAGCCGTGGGACAAGGTTCAGCAACATAAAGCCGTGTTATGTCGTTAACGCTGGAAAACGTGCACGTGAAGAGCAGCAGAACATAACAAAAAAATAGAAATAATGGCGTTGTTTGGATCCTATAGGCTGTGGGGGTGGGGCAAAAAAAATAGCAGAAATCTGATCAATTTCGGCAACATGTGCTCTGTTTTTATAGTAAAGGCACCGCAAGAGGTGCATCATGCAGCTTGTTCTGTACCTGGTAGGGTAGAAGCAGCGTAAGATGGGCCAATCTGAAGAGGGGTGCAGAGATGTGTTGTTGTTGTTTTCTTCACATTAAACCGTTCTTTCTACCCGTCGACATTCAGCACAACCAGTCAGTGTCCGTGTCGATTCTTCAATCCTAGAGAGATACAAGTTCTGTGGTCATAAAGCTACGCCACAGCAGAGACACTACGTTGCCACGTATGCAATGCAATGCCATGTCGTCATACTGCATACGACAGGCACGACACACACACTCCATGACCTAGAGAAACGAAACGAAACAAATAGAAAAACAAAAACAAAAACAAAGACGACAATTCGAAAGAGAAATAGAAACAAGAGGAAACATATATATATACAACAACAAACCATCGTGCCCCCCCCGCAGGGGATCTGGCGGAGACTTGAAAAGAACGAGCTGGAAAATAAAGGAAAAAGAAGAAAACACCACTAGTCGTCGTCAACAGGGTAAGAACCAAGGGAAAATAACAGGCAAACCAAACAAAGCACAACGCATCCTCCAGGTAGCGGCAGAAGTTTATGGTACGAGTAGCACAGCCAGGGTCTCCCTGCTGGTCCGCCTGGTACCTTGCTACCCTGTCTGCCACCTTTGCCCAGCGTTCGTCAACTATGCCCGGCCCCTCGGAGTCAGACCATACGAAACAAGCAAAGCAGGCTCGTCATCCACCCACGCCAGACGACTCCTTCAATAAGGCTTATCAATCGGAGAAAGAAAGAAAAAGAAAATAAAATGAAAATCACATAGGGTCAGCGCAAAAAGAAGCAAACAAAATGAAACAGAAATATACAAAAACAAAAGGAAGACAAAGAAAGACCACGTTCGAACCAGCTGCACCAGTTGGTGGTACGAGTAGTATAGGCATGTTCTACTTCTTAGTCTGCCCGGTACCTTGCTACCCTGTCTGCCATATCCTTCCTACTTTCGTCCACTGCAGTTTCCCTTCAACTCCTTTCCCCCCCCCCCCTCTTCGCATTCCCGTGGTCGGGTTTTCTGCTACTCCTCTTGTTGCCCCTCCTCCCCCATTCCCTTGGGCACCACCCACGGCGGATGCGCGGCGCTGCCTACTCAGCTCAGCCTCAGCCTCGTGCCACCTCACCATGAAGCGTTCGGCTGCTTCGAGGACCCCCCGGTACCACTTCCCCGCCCTTTTTGCAGCAGTGGGCCACAGCGCGGTCTCAACTCCAAACACCAAGGGAGCAAGTTCCGCTGACCCTTTGGTGGCTCGGAACTCCCTAAGATCTTCGACTATGCATCTATGCCAAGTCTTAACCTGTCCGCCAGGTCTCGGGTTCTCTCCACCAGCCATCGTCCCGAACATTACCCGACTGGGTAAGTAATCGATCCTTGCTTTGCCGTGCCACCCCCCGTGAAGAAGAGACGCCGTTTGCGGATGATCGTTTCGATGCTCTCGATATCTTGAGGGCCTTCGCGTGCGAGAGGGTGGCATGGTCAGTACGAAGTCGGCGCTGGAAGCCAATGACTCGCAACAGGACTTGGTGGTGAGCCGTTCGAAGCTTGGCAAAGTGTTCCGTTCTGAGGGTCCACGTCACACACCCGTACAGCAGGGTCTCAATCACCTCGGTCTTCAGCATTCGGACTTTCAGGCTAAGGGGGGCGGTCGTCCTATCATACAGCTCCGGGCCGAACCGTTTGAGGCATGCTCGCATGAGACGGATCCGTCGGTCGATTTCGAGCGAGAGGTCTGCGTTTTCGTGGATAATGCCGCCTAGGTACAAGAACTGGGCCGTCTGCTTATACCTCTGGCCTGCTGCTTCGATAACGACCGGTGGTGCGAGGGTTTTCTGGTCTGGCGTTTGTAGAAGCATAGTCTCTGTCTTCTTTTCCGACACGGTAAGGCCTGCTGCTTCGAAGACAGTCACGATGACTGTCATCATTTTCGCGAGCCCTTCAGCCGACCGAGAGACAATCCCTGCGTCATCCGCGTACAACATGCCCCATGCAGCCCTTCGCACGCACGCCAACGGCTCCTGCTCCTTCGTCCCGACTACTCCAGCATCACTAAGTTGGACCAAATCCCTTACGATTGCTTCGTCATGGCTAAAGCGTACTAGTACGACGTGCAACGCAGCAGCGAAGAATACATTGAACAATAATGGTGACAGCACACGGCCTTGCCGCAGCCCCTGCGTGACATCAAACCATTCCGAGTGCTCGCCGTCATCCGTACGCACGCGAGCCCGCATGCCATCGTGGAAATTACGGATAATTCTCAGCATCTTGGTAGGTACGCCAAAACGTGTGAGTACTTCCCATAACAGCTCTCGGTCGACAGAGTCGTACGCTTTCTGCAGATCGATGAAGCACAAGTACAGGGGGATTTTCCTCCGTCTTGCAAGCTCTTGCAACCGGCGCACGACGAACAACATATCAATCGTTGATCGTGCGGGGCGGAAGCCGCACTGTTCCTCCGGGAGTAATTCCTCGGTCAGTAGTTGCTGAGGCGGGACGCGACGATTTTCAACAAGACTTTGCCTGCGTGGGCAACAACCGAAATCCCTCTGTAGTTGTTGCAATCAGTTCGGTCCTTCTTTTTGTGAAGGACCTTGATGATCGCATATTTGAGATGGATACCAGCGGATACAATTCGCAATTATGGTCGAGCCATTTGTACGCTGTGCTCACAGATACGTATACCAATGATGACGTAGTAAGTCACACCACCGGCATAAATACCACGCATCGAAGTATAAGGTGTCGGTACTGCTGCGTGTGTCCTATCAGTACAACAGCTTCTTTTTAGTCGTGGTAAGGGTCAAATCCCATACAACACGTGTATAAACCGGAAGATGCAGACAAAATGTCTGCGGACAAGAATGCGACAGTAGTTCCTCTACATTAGTACTTACTACGTGCATTCCCTGTGAAAGGGCGGGCATATCAAGGCGAAGGGGTACAAAGGAAAACTCTGCTTGGTTTGTGCGATGAGCACGAGGTCATTTGGGGGGTCTCCAGGTGCATTGAACGACGTGGTGTCACGTATCGGGGAGGTCATCTACCTCGTCATTGCACAGACGGGGTATAGGGAGCGGAAAAACAAACCCCGATCATACTTCTAATAGCACTATTAACAGCAGCAGTACCTATATATCAAGTACGTGGTACTTAATAAGAAAGAACGGAGCTTGTTGTACGTACTTGCATGTGCGATTTGACGATGCCTGATAAGAGGGGAGAAGCGTCTACTCACCTATCTATACTGAGAGGGGAGAATAGTCTAATTATGCCACTTAATAAGAAAGAACGGAGCTTGTTGTACGTACTTGCATGTGCGATTTGACGATGCCTGATAAGAGGGGAGAAGCGTCTACTCACCTATCTATACTGAGAGGGGAGAATAGTATAATTATGCCACTAGGCAGCTTATCTCGCTCTACACTATAAACGCACTCGGGAACGCATGTTTCGATAATAAAAGGAAACAAAGAAAAGAGAGCGCAAGAAGAACGAAAGAAACGAGAAGCAGGGAACAGCAAAAAAAATGAAAAGTTGAATTCAAAACCAGATGCCTCCCCGATGGGGATGGCTCACATGATCGTGAGAAAATCTAGAAGAAGCGCTGCAGTCCCAAGCTTGGCCAGAACATTCGTTGAAAGCGACGACGTCAGATGTGATGATCCTGTCGACGGCTGTAGGGTAGTGGTATAAGGGTAAGGGACGCAGGTGGTTCTGGCAGCTGGAAAGTGCTTCGCTTCTTCTGAATTAGATCTTCTTATTGATGGCGAGAGCTGAGGAGATGCTCTGGTAGAGAAGCGAGAGGTAGGGGGGAGGGACTCGACGCCCAGATATACGCGTCCCACCCCACGCCACAAGATCTCCTGAATTCCTCTAGTCTGATGTACTCCTACAGAACTTTCCTATGGCTACCGATCCGAGGCCGTTTGTGTCCTTCTTTTTTGGGGTGTGTTTGGGAGTATCATCCCCCCCCCCCCCCCCCCCCCCCCGTTTGTCTTTCTTCTTATCGCCTACGGCTCTGTGTAGCCTCCTTACGTTCAGGCCGATGACCCGTAGCGGTACCTTAATTTGCATTTGTGTTTGTACTTGACTAGCCTACAGCCAATTATCGGCGATATCACGCCGAGGTAAAATCGTGTTGTAGCCTGGGCTGTATCTTGACCCCCGTCGGCTTCGGCCAACCCGTGTTTCAGACGGCCATCCGAGCTAGTACTACATCGAGCTTCCAGCTCACCCGTGTTTTTTCCCATGGTTGCCAAGTAGGGTCCCGATAGCATTGCCGCCCCGGAAGGCCGCTGAGGTATCGGCCATACATGGTGGTTCGGACATGATCGATTTCTCCTGACCTGTGTCCAGCTTTTGGTCTGTTTCCTAGTCCCGATGGTATTTCGTTTTCTCTTTCCCTTTCCTTCCATTTTTCTTCTTGTTCGATATTCCGCACGCCCCTCTGTGTCTGGCAAACAACACCACGTTTGATGTCGCCCCGGTTGGCCGAGTTGCACACGCTAGTGTTTGGGCCCCGCGATATCTACCACCTCGAACTGCACGCATTAGGCCGATTTTCTTGCGGATTTTCTTGCCGCCACCGTCCTTGAGTTTGTTTTGTTGAGTTGCCTACCTTGCTACGTTTGCTGGTATTGTTCACACCACAAACAGGTCTCCGAGACGCCGCGTTGTTCATTCCGTCTCTCGGTTTTGGTAGTCCCTAGTGTACGCAGCCCTCATAGCACTCTATCTGTGTCCCTTCTGTCTCGCGTGATGTCTACCATGTTAGGACTTTCGCCACAAGACAAGGCATGGCGCCTAGCGGATGTATAAACGTTTTTGAATTGTGATCACTGTCTCCTTTTTAGAGTTTCCTCGTCCGGCAACCCGGTTCAGCGAACGACCGATTCGTACCTCCTTGGGCCCCAGACACTGGTTGCAGTAATACGTCTGGACGTCCTTCTTTTGCCTTCACTTCGGTCTTCGTTTTCTTCTTCAGCCTTCGCTTCGTTTTCTATCTCCTTCTGCGTTCGTCTTCTTTGTTTTCACTTTGGGTGATTTCTCTTTTCGCTTCCGCTTTGAGTTCGGTCTCTCTCTCCTTTATCAGTCTCTTTTTTAGTGGTTGTTCTCAGCGAACACCCCCTCTTCGAAGTGCTTGGGTCGTATTACGAGGTGTGGGGGGATACATAGCCTCATTTCTTTTGTTTCGAATAGCCGCCTCTTCGGCCACCTTTTTCCTGGCCGCTTGGGATGAACTTTGTCATCACCCTCCGACCATTCTGTGGTCTGCATATATATACGACTATCCAGGGTGGGCTAACGTGATATGAGTGGAGCACTCATGGGCTATAGATATAGATATTAATAGCATGTTGCAGTCTTGTAGTCTCACGAATACGAGAACAATCCAAAGAATGGATTAACCCGACGGATATTCCGTTAGTCGAGAGTAACGTTCTTTTAGGAATGTTCCCTAGGGCGGATAACCCGTTAGACGAGAGCATTGTTCCTTACCACAGATAGGACCACGAAGTGAGAAGTTCTTATATTAGCAGAAGAACGATCGGTAGCCATAGGAAAGTTCTGTAGGAGTACATCAGATACGAAGAATATAGGAGAGCTTGTGGCGTGGGGTGGGACGAGTAGATCTGGGCGTCGAGTCCCTCCCCCCTACCTCTCACTTCTCTACCAGAGCATCTCCTCAGCTCTCGCCATCACTAAGAAGATCTAAATCAGAAGAAGCGAAGCACTGTCCAGCTGCCAGAACCACCTTCGTCCCTCACCCTTACACCACTACCCTATAGCCGTCGACAGGATCATCACACATTCCCATTGACTAGAGCCAACTTTTATGAGAATCCTCGGTATACATCGATCGACAAAACCAACGACACCGTCATGAAATCTGAACGGAATGCGCTGGTTGAGGTCTCCGACCCAGCTTAGTGTCACAGTGCTCACACCTCGGTCGGTGATATGTGGCGTGGGCTGAGCAGGCGTCTGATAAAAAAAACATTTTGGCACTGGTCTGTATAAGACAGACAACAAAAGACATCTACCCCTCTCTATCGTGGCAAAAAAAAGACCATTTTTCAGGTTTCAAATTTGAGATCGATCGACAAACAAACCCAACGATTACGTCACGAACTCTGAATGAAGCGCGCTGGTCAGAGGCTTCGACCCACACTAGTATCACAGTTTTCACACCTCGGTCGGTGATATGTGGCGTGGGTGCGCGAGGCGTCTACTAAAAACATATTTGGCAGCTGGTGTGTAGAAAACAGACGACAAACACTCTCGATTCCTCTCCGATGGCACGAAACAGAACTTTTTGAAAGCTTTGACGAAGAGCATGGGACGCCGCGGCCAACCTCTTGCCCCCTAGATCACGGATTCCAATTATACCTCCCAGGCCATAATTAACACTCATCGGGTTTGCCCGGTACCAAGCTCGTTGACCGTGGGTGGATTATATGTCGAGATCGAAGGTTCATCGTCGCGTGACTGCGGGTGTGCCAGCTGCGAGCTGTGTCTTCTTCTTGTTTGTGTGCGGCGTGAGGTTCCCGTGGATGCGATTTTATTGGAAGATGGCTCCCGTCATTCGCGTTGTTTCAGCCAGACACACGCAAGGCTTATCACAGTGACTGAGAATCGTGACGGGACGGGCCGGGACAAATTTGACTCGTTTGGCGGGAAAAAAAAACATGAAGACAGGACGGAACGGTAAACTGAGGACAGAAAAAGTTGGCGGGACGAGACGATCCGGGACATCTTGTACCAAATTTCTCGACGGGACGGGACGGTAAAAGTCATCGGGGCTGATTTTCACGACGGGACGGGACGGTAAATAATTTTTTCCTCGGTGGGACGGGACGGTAAATATTTTTTTTCTCGGCGGGACGGGACAGAAAATATTTTTTTTCCTCGGCGAGACGGGACGGTAAATAGTTTTTTCCACGGCGGGACGGGACGGTAAATAGTTTTTCCCACGGCGGGACGGGACGGTAATTTGTTTTCTTCGGCGGGGCGGGACGGTATTTTTCTTCTTTCCGGACGCAAGGTCGGCGCGGTTGTACGTGAAAAATTTCCCGCACACTGCTCGTTCCGCGAAGGGGGCCGTCCCGACGCAGATGTTTTCTTCTTGAACCGCGCAGCGCAAGCCCCCAGGAGTGCTGCCACTACACGGGCGACGCCTTCTGATTTCTTCCACCCCTACCCCAAGCACTGTTGTTGCGTTGCCAGCTCATGGTGGCTGTTCTGATAGTTGTATTGCGCTGTGCTTCTGGTGGTTGTGGAAGCGGAGGTGGTGGCGGCGGCGGTGGTGACTCTAGCGCCGCTGCTGATCGACCGACCCCGCCCGTGAGATAGGCATCCATGGCGTCCGTGCCGGTCACACCAAATATGTTAGGAGACAGCACTTTCACCCCTTGACAGACAGCAACTTTGCATTGACATGGACATGCTTTGACTGACACCAAACTACCACGTTTTAATATGTAACACTCGGCCCTATATCCTTGACAGCGCACGTTTTGTGTCCCGCTTGATGGCATGTCTCCTGAAATATTTTTGGGCCATACCAGTACTGGTGTGATCGTGAGTTGAGTGGTCTCTGTGCTGTTTGTGTGTGGTGGCGAGCCTGTGGCAGGTGTTGTGTTAAGATACTCTGCTTTCAGTTGCGAGTGGAAATATGAAGTATGAAGATTCTTTACAAAAAATGAAAAGAAAACGACACCACCAGATATATATACGCTTACTACTTGGTAGTGATTTTCATTATTTTCCGTAGATGGTAATATTTGTACTTGCCTTCATTTAAAAGTATATAAAAACAAATCATCAACCAGCCGCCGATCAACACCACCAGCACAACTTTTTCTAGCAGAAGTAAATGTGGTGCCCAGCGATTTCATGCCACTGACCAGGTATTATATAAACGAGACGATGAAAATACGTCATCTGTGAGTTCGACTGATTATCAATTGAATACAGTTTGATTCCCAATTTTGCTAGCTGGGTAGTACGTCTACATACTATTACGGGGGTCCATAGATAACGGGGAAAATTTTGTTAGTAAAAATAGGCAAATACATAGGTTTTTATGTTTACCATAGGTCCTATTAACTATGTACCCCCGTAATACTATTCTATACGTATTTCACTTACTTGTAGATGGGAGTTGTGCACAATTTATGATAACACGTGTATGTGTATAGGAATTACTATTGTAGTTTGGTACAACTCGTCTCCACCTCGCCCCCAAGTGCTTCTCTAACCTTACCGAGGAGCGGGTATTCCTTCTGCCGTCTCACCAAGCCCGACACATCTCGCAATACGTCGATAGCCCGCTCCACCACCGCTCGTTCAGGCGGCTGCTTGCTATGCGGCAACCCTTCACCCCTAGAGATAGTTCCACCCGAGCTACCCCCGGGTACCGCCGTGGTCATCCCACGACCCGTTGGCGCCACCGCAGACGCAGTCTGTTTTTCTGTACCGTCGCCTCCTCTTGGACCCTGCCTGGCCACCCCCGTCGACGGCGACCGCGCCGACGCCGTGCAAAAAGGAGGGGCCGAGACCGCCCGAGGTGCCCGCACCGGTCCAGCCACGTGGTGGGGGGAGTGGACGAAGCCGCAGTCGTACAGAAGGCGAGGACGCACGGGTCGAACGCCGAAGCGCCGCCGCCGGCGTGCCCACCCCTACCGCGGGAAGCCAGTCGTGAAATGCGAGCGTGTCCAGCTGTCTGTCAGTCAGGCCCTCTTCCGCCGATGTCTATAGGGAGGTGGCGCCGTGGTGAGTCCGAGGGATGCTATCAACAACGTCTCCAAGCAACGAGGGCGCAGGGGGTGGGCGTGGTCTTGGTGTGCGTGGTTTCTGCGAGCATGGTTCGGTGGCGTGCGGCGTGATCATGACTCTCTTCTCGCGCATCCGTCCCGGGTCTACCACCCCTTCCTTCGACGGCTCGAGTTCTCTCAAAGGGAAACCATTTAACACCGGCCCTTGCGGCCATACGTAAGCGTCGGGCTCGCCGGAGGTCGCGTCGTCGGGAAATGAATCATCGATGGAATGCGCGGCTGGACCTGGTCTGAGCAGACGAAACTATGCGTCCGGGAGCTGGTGGGACGAGCCGGCCCTCCATCGTATGGTCATGTCATATTCGGCCAGGCGCCGCGACTAGCGGTACAGCTTGGAATTGAGGTTGTGGCTACGGAACAGCCATGTGAACGCGGAGCAGTCAGTAACGAGCGTGAACGGTCTACTCGCTAAATACGGACGAACATGAGCCACTGCCCACAGTACCGCCATGCACTCCCGTTCCGTGCCCCCCCTATGTGAATCGGTCGCCTACCGCCGGTGACTTGCAAAGGCGAGGGGTCGCTCCGTCCCCTCGTTCTCTTGCATTAGGGCGGCACCGCCCCCCCCATGGCGTTGGTATTCGTGTGCGGCACAAACGATCTGTCCCAAATGGGGACGGATAGGATGGCGAACGAAGTTAAGGCGGACTTGAGGGCCAGAAAAGCGTGTTGGTGCAGTTCCAACCACGGGATCAGAGAGCGTCGGGATCGTTTAGGGGCAAAGGTTTGGTTGCGCAGTATGTCGGTTAATGGCACCGCCAAAACGCTGTATCCTTCTACAAAGTGCCTCAAGTACCCCGCCATGCCAACGAACGCGCGCAACTCTTCGATCGTCGTGGGCGGGGAAAGCTCCGCTACCGCTGCAATCTTGGACTACACCGATCTCACGCCCTGACGGTCCACTATCATGCCCACAAACTCCAAACTCGCAGAACACCACGTAGACTTCGTGAAGTTCACCGAACGTCCCGCCCCTTGCAAGCGGGCGAGCATCGTTCAGTAAAGGCAAGGTGTCGATCGAAATCCGCTCTGTAGATCAGAATGTCGCGGAGATAGTTTTATACTATGTCACCCTTTACGTCTCCCAAGAAGTTGGCAACCTTGCAAGCGAAGGCTAGCATTAGTGTCTTCAAGCCGAACCCGCACCGTTTATATTCCCACAGCTGCTCGCACGCGTCCCGGAACGCTGCTTTGTCGCGATCCGGCTCCGCGATCGGGAGCTGAAAGAACCCCGACGCCAAGTCAATCGAAATAAACCACCCGCTACCGGCCAACCGCTGAAAAATGCCCTGAACATCGTTCGAGCCACCACTATCAGTCTTCATGCGGCTATTGAGGGGCGGTAGTCCTGGCACAGCAGCAAGGTGCCGTCCTTCTCACGAACAGTCACGCATCGAGCGGCCCACGCTGATGTGGACTTGCGAATAATCCCCGCCTCCGCTAGGTTCTTGACCTCTCTCTTAATGGCATCAGCCTATTCTGGCGAGAAGCGCTTTTGCGTTGTTGCGATCGGTGCACATTCCTCGTCAATCTGGGGGATTCGCAACGCTCTCATCGTACAAGCCCGGATTCTCTTCGTACCCTCCGGGAACAACCCCGCAACATTCTGGGGCTCCGCGCATTCATCAGCTTGTTCTTCTGGCCCACGCTAATCTGACCGATGTTCGCATCAGCAAGCACCACCCCGCGCGCCGGGGTCTCGTCGTTGCTCGGGTCAGGGAGAGGCAAGGAGATGTCGGAAAACTTCAAGAGTGGGTCAGGGGGGGGGGGGGGGAAGAACAGTGCGAGGAACCGATTTTCATCCCTTACGTTAAGCGTGATGACCTTCGCAATCGGATGTCCGCTTCGCACTACCACGGCCGCCCTTTCCGTGTTGACCACCTTGCAGTACAACGGGGTGCCCGGCTCCCACCATTGTACCCCCCTCGCCACCCCCACCACCCGCTCCGCTGTCCGTGTCATACTTCACCACCGACTGGATCAGGACCAGCTGTCGTTCGCTGGGCTGCGGGCCCTTTACGTACCCCTCGACCGCTATTACCACAAATCCCGCATCTTCCACTCGACTCGACAGTCGCAACTCCCATCGCAACGCCCTGTCGTCCTCCCATAATGCCTGGCCCACGGAACACGCCGGCAGCGATGGGGCTAACGGAGGGGTTGAGCCGGGTGTGAGTTAATCAACAGCGGGTTGCATTACTTAATACAGGTCCCAGGAATGCTTCGTGGCCGCGCTCCGCGGCTGGAACGGCATCCACGGGGCCCCGGGCCACGGCTGGAACCCCTTTCCTTCCCCGAGCGAAATGAGGCTGTTGTGCGGCCTAACCAAGCTTGCCCCCAAGAGACAACATTTACCGAGATGTTCCGGGCCTTATCCTCCGGGGGCAGCACAATAGACAACACCGTCGATCCCAAGATCTCCATGCCGGGGACCTTGCTACCTGCCGGGTTCGCAGCCTGCAGGGAACCCCTACCGCGACGGCCAAGCTTACGCCGTCCTGCGCTGCCTCCCCATGACTGGACACTGCTCCAAAACGCCAGCGAAATGTAATTGCCCCCCCCAGCGCCCGTGTCGATAAGTACTCCTACCGGGATGCGCCCCGCCACTCGCCGAGGGTTCCAGAGCCTGCCGTGGACCCACAACTGCTGTCCGTTCCGCTTCGCTGCCAACCTATCGTCGACCCTCGTGCCCGCTTCCGGCGGGGGGATTGGCGCACCCACCTTGTTCCCCGGGCGCGAGTGCTTCCCCGGGGCGCCTCTTCAGGCGTCACGATCGTCGTTTCTCTCGCCGCCTGCCGATTTCTTGTTCTCGTCGAAGTAAGCGGCTGCGAAGTCGACCTGTTCGTCTGACAGAGCATACAACCAGCGCTTAGGGCGCGACATCTCGAGCCCTCCCAACCTCTAGTTCGTTAAACGGTTCTTGCTGGCGTGAGCCTTGAAGTAGCCCACGGGGATCAGGGAGTTATCGTGGTCGAACGAACAGTCATGGCGGGGCCAGGCTCTCTGGAATGCAAGTGCGAAGCAAATCGTATGCCCGACAGGAACGCGGCACGCTCCTGGCGCGGGGCGTCCGCCCGTGGCAACTCCGATGGATCCGCTGAACCGGTTTATTTGCTTGCTCCCCCGGGGCGGCCCCTGCGAGCGGGGGGGGACCCTCTACTCCAAAAGGCACCCCGTGCTGACCCGGCGTGGAGGATGTCTGGTTGGCGATCGCCGCGTCGGCTCCGGGGTTCCACTCGTCGAAGCCGTTATCGTACCGGGCCATCGCGGCCAACACGTCCTTACTCTTGCCCTTCGAAGCTGCCCCCCTGAGGAGCGCGGGTATATCGCCGCGCGACTGGCGGAAAAGGTGCCGCGCACTTGCCATTAATTCGGCACCTACAGATGCGAGGTACTCTGACGTTCCGAAGTTTCCCCTAAATGAATCGCGGGGGGACTGCTGGTAAACCGAGCGCCGAGTTGACACGGGGGCGACCATTCCCACATAAAATGCCTCGGTCTTCAAGCCTCTAGACACCATTGGTGCACCCAAGGTGTTCAAGAAATCTACCTGCAGCGGGCGGATCTCTTCATGTATACCAGTACGCAGGAATCGCACGTGCACCACCCCCTGCAAGTCGGACTGGTCGAACGAGCTCGGCAATAGCAGTTGGACCAGGCGCTCCAGGAGGTCCGTCAGCTGCGCCTCCGTGATATATTTCCAAACCAATGTCGCTTCTGACATGTGAGGACAGACCGGGTCGGCACCACCAGCCGGCGCGCATCGGCCTTCCACGCCTCCGTGCCATCTACCGTCACGGCGTGTAACGCCGCTTCGGCTGCTTCCTTGGATCCCGACTGTTGTAACCCCTCGCGTACGAATTTTCTTAACCATTCAGTCGCGGAGACCTTGCCGGCCTCGATTTGAATAAAAGAGCCATCTATAGCCGGCACCTCGACCAATTCGGTGGACAAGAGTTCATCATACGTGCCCAAATGGTCGCCTAGGACGTTCTGCAACAACTCCCTGCGCAGCGGCGACATGGGGTCCAATGAAGAGCGGTGATGTGACAAGCCCGAGATGAAAGGGCGGTCTGGCGTGAGCGCCCAGACCCCACCGTCCGTCGTGCGAGCACCTTCGCTAGCTTGTCTTGAAACTGAACCACGTTATGGGTAATCGACAGCGCCTCCTGGGACGCCCCCGTGTGGATGGGCCCCGTGACTTTGCTGTGTATCTTGCCCCGAATTCGCTTGACTGCCTTGTTGGGATCTTGCAACCCCCTTGGCACGCGCATCTCACCTGCCCCCATCGGCGTGGCGTGGACCGCTGGTGCCGCTGGTGCTGCTGGCGACGGTACGCCGTAGTGGGCCAGGAGTTGCTGCACCTATAGAGGGACTTGCCGAGGAAGCGCTTGTTCTGTGAGGAGGGCCAAAGACGGTGTGCCCTGCGGTAGGGGAGGCTGCCACGGCTGCGGTGGAGGTCCCTGGGGTGGCACCTGGCCGGGAGGCGGCCCGCAGTAGGGCCCCTGCCGCGGCGGTCCCGGAGGCAGTGGGGGCTGCACGGGGCCCCCTGTCGTCAAATTGAGCGGGACAAGGAACGGCGACGTGCCTTACCTGATAACGAAGCGTACCCACTAACTGCTGGCGCTCGGTCTCCACGTTACTCAGTGGTCGAGTCAGGTAAGAGTTGGGCGATCCGCGTCATGAAACGACTTGGTGCTGTTTTGGTGCTGTAGCTGAAATCAGAATTTTGCTATACTTACCACCCGCCTTTGTACACTACCTGCGCAAGGGAGAGCACGAATATGCTGTACCCGTTGTAGCATATCCATGTATGATAATATGCTACTTACCACGGGTATGTCTCGACTAACTACTAATTTCTACAACTTGCAAGTCTACCCCTAAATCGGAGCTCAATCAGCCCGCCTCATCTCACTATAACAACAGCAAAAACTATGTACAGGTCGGCACATCTGTAAAGATCTGTACATCATGCAGGTACCGTGTTATAAATAGTATAAAGAATAACATCGCGCATGACAGGGGAACAATATGATTATCGCGCATCGGGAAGTTTCGGCGGAGGTGAGGCACACGGCATCGCAAACGTGGCTGCCACGATTCTAAGCTGCGGTCCCGGATGTGGAGGCACAGCATACAAGGCAGCACTGCGAACGGGCAATGCTGGGTATTGGTAGAAATGTGTGCGCGGGTAGTCGATACGGTGTGGCAATTTTTCCGTTTCACTGGGAACAGGTAATACCGAAAAAAAAAAATGTGCAGCACACCGGTGCGTAGTGGAGTGTTCGTACAGCATGTCGGTACAGGTCAGAGGAACGTACAACACCGGGCGTTTGTTAAACAGTTGTGCAGCATGCCGGTTCCTCGTAGAGAAAAGGGAACACCTAGGTGGCACACGCGGGTAACAAGTTCTCCACACGTTAGTACATTGTTGAATGTTCGTGCAACCTGAAGGTAACATTATTGTAAATGCAGCACTACATAGCCGGTACAGCATGGCCAGCATATGTCAGAGGAAAAGAGTGCCACTCGACGATGTAAAAAAATTGCGCAGCATGCCGGTAAATTTGTACGAGACGTGAAAGACTAGACCGCACACGCGGCTGACTAGTTCTCACGACGAAAGTTGACAAGACACGCCGAGCCTTGTTAATAATACTGCTGTACAGTCGATGCTTACACGGGCGAATCCCGAGCATGACTGCGTGCGTATCTACATGACCACCAAAAATCGAATCACTGAAACGAGCGAGCGACATCGACCCGTCCTTGCAGCAGTATGACACCTGATTACTGAGATTGTAGAGGAGGGCAAGGGTTGCCCTGCTGATCCCTAGGTGTTACCATTTAATAAAAATTTGGACGGAAGTGTGGAAATTCTATCGCGACTCGCGACATAGATATTTGCCTGGTAGAAGTTTACTGTTGTTTGAATATGCTGCATTATTTTTTTCGTTTTCGTGTTTTTGCCAATTCTTAAAAATTTTCCTCGGGTTCGTAATTTTTTGGTATTTTTCTAATTCGTGAGGTATTTGTTCGTAAATATAAGCTACGCTTGGCTATCCGAAACAACACGTACGAAAAGGCTCAGGGACCATGGGTAGGGGTCAAGAAATATATATAGATATAATATCAAGGCGTTTTTCTCGAGCGAGCTATAGTTCAAAACACTAAATAATAGTGGGGAAAAATAAGAAACAGGAATGCTGGTCCAATTCTTACTCGTGAAAGGTACGTTTGATACTCATTTCAGTATAACCGCCATCAAAGTTCGTATTTTCCTATTTTCTCTTACAGTGGGACCCTTTACCTGTGTTCTAGTAGAGGGCAAGATTTTGTTTTCAACGTTAAAAGTCTACTTCAAGTAATAGTGCGTATCTGTTCGAGATAATATCCGGTTGCCAAACGGTTTTTCTCGCTGGATTACCTGGTACTTTCCGGGTAGTCTGGCAGTGCCGGCACATATTTGTTGCAGGTGAAGGGTTGTGAGAGTGTCGTCACAAAGATAGGCAACAAAAAACTAGAAAATATATTCTGTACTACCACTGCAGCTAGCTGCTGTCCTAGAATTTTATCTCTGACGACACAGAACGATCACACATGAGATACTGACGGATGGAAGTGATATCTCGTAAAATATGCAATGTTGAACATGGATGCATGAGAGTTGTCTGGTTATGTAATGACGACGTTCACTGCATTTTAGACAACACGCCCAACGCAGAGTCTACGTCGCCCTCGGCCTTCTCCAAGAAAACAAATAGCAAAACACAGAAAACGCCACGACGTGTGTTAAGAAGAAGACGGTTTCAATAGCAAAACGCATCTTCAGCAGCAGCCAGCGCTACCCCAAATCCTGCACGCTAGCCCATATTCAGCGTCAGTGGTAACTTAAAAGACAATCACCTCTGCGAACAACCCAGCCATTAGAGTCCTCGTACGACCCACGGATCAAAGGGAACTTGCAAGGAGGGAATTCAATGTCCCTCTGCGTTTCGACGAATATGTTTTCCGTCCCTGGGCCAGAGTTAGCAGGCACGATACGTCCTAATATGGATCCAGGGTCGATCTGAGACCATCCGCCCTTGCGGTGTGCGCACTCGTGGCAATCTCCGGATTCCTCCATCAGTGTACGACCGCTATTCCCTCCGCCCACCCCCCCCTGGCGATATCCACCCGCAATGCGCGGACTCATATCTATACCCCTGCCCCCACCGTCCCGGCCGCGACCATGGATGACGCCAACGAATCTCGCTTTGAGGGGCTGGGAGGAAACGTTCGAGGCGTGGCCACGGCAGTGCTTAAACTCTTGGGCGGTGCTTGCTGAATCACCCCCCTGACGACCCCGCGGCGACTTTCATGATCGGGAGCCATGCGCGTTGTGCAAACACCGAAGCATGGCTTTGCAGTTGGCTGGCTATCTTCCTGTTGATGGAAATGGCGAAGAGGGTGCAGAGAAACCGGCAGTAGCCCTGAATATGAGGGACGCAACAACAAACCTCCTGAAGCATCAGGCGGTCAGCGCAGGAGTTATCTGGGGATGGGTTCAACAAGCGAGACGGACGACGGACAAGCGGTCGAGGCGATGTCGAGTCTTGGAGAAAACACAAACTGCGTCACTCGTTTAGACGAAACAGGCGAGTCTGCCCTTGACCACCGTCATAACATTGCTAAGTTGGCAGTTGTGCTGTGCTCTGGACCAAGCACGTATCATGAAAACAGAGTAATACAACCCGCAGTTCACCTGTGACTACGATAGAGTGAGCGGCTTCAAGCCGTTGCCCCCGTAGATCCTGAGCCTGGTCTCGTGGGAGAGCTCAAGCTGCCAGGTCAGCTGCTTCCTGCTGCTGCTGGTGCTGCTGCTGCCTGGTCTGCTGCTATAGCCTCTGCTGTTGCTGCTGCTGATGTTGTGGTTGTTGTTGCTGCTGCTGCTTGCTTTGATGGTGCTGGCACTGGTGTTTCTGTCTACAGTATCAATAGTAGCACGGCCTCCCCCTTGAAGTCGGCTGCTTTGCGGGTGCTGCTACTGGAGGCTGTTGGTACTTCTCCTGGCACTGCTCCCCCTCTTCGGCGTCTGGAGCCTGACACGGAGAGCTTTGACTGCCTGGTCTGCTGCTGCTGCTGCTGCTGCTGTGCCGCTAGTGCTCTGCTGCTGATGATATGTCGGCGCCGCGCGGAAGGTGCCGCTCGTTCACGAAACTTGACAGTCCAGTGAGCGTGATTCGAATTTCGGGGTGATTTCGGGGTGATTTCGGGGTGATATCGGTCTCTTGGTCAATAGAAAGAAATCCCCGCCTCCTGTCCTGCCTGAGTGGAACACCTTGCACCGGTCGAAAAGAACAAAAATCAGACGGCAGAGCTTCTCTCTCAGCCTCGTACGCCGCCCGCCCGTCTCTCGACCATCCCACCACCGATTCGGTCCGGGTAACGGTTTCCTCCCTCCCTGCCACAGTGAGCCCCGTCGCCTGCCTCGCGTGATGCCCGGTGCTCACTGTGGCCCTCGTTCGCCAGCTCGACAAAGTTGGTGCTCAGACGGCGTCGCTCTCTTTGTCAAATTTAGTTTGGTCGCATTATTAAGCACCGCTTGAACAATATTTTGCATATCAAAACGACCTTTATAAACTCGTACATCGTATAAACAGAGCGTCACAAGGAGGCCAGACAGAGCCCATTCGCGCTTCCCTCGTGGCTCGAGGCACACGCGACGCTTAGCCACGAAAACGGCGACCGCTCTTCTTGCAACCCCCTCTCTACCCGCCAGCCCCCACTGACACCCGCGACGGCGCCGGGCTCGCCGGCAGTGCGGTGCTTTGAGTACACACACGCGCACGAAACGAAATAGAACCTCTTAAGAAATATATATTACGTACGCTTGACTCGTCCCTGGTCATGTTCGTATGAATACGAGTACGACAAGAAGGCGCTTGATCGCGGTTTTTGTTCGTAATTAAAAGCTAGACCAGACATTGCTTTTTCACCATAGAACGGAATACCTTGACATAAAACGCCATCTAACTTGGGTTTGGTGCGCCCTGATCACCTCGTTTCTTTTTTTCGTACCGTAAACTGGCAAAATGACACTGGTGTACCGTTTTGGGTCATTTTTGTGAATTGGACGGACATGGACTTTTCACCAGAAAAAGGTATTCCTTGACAGAAAACGTCATCTAACTTGGGTTTGGTGTACCCTGATTTGCTGGTGTTCATATTTTGTACCGTAAACCGGCAAAAAATCACTCGTGTACCGTTTGTTGTCATTTTGTCCGATAGAACAATTTTTTCAATTTTGCATATAGATACCCTAGGTAAACCTGGGGGATGAGGTATCTTGCATGCTGCGGGTTCCTGTACGACTGCGAGCGCTTCCGTACACGAGTGGGCATCAAGCATGGATACGAAATATGCAGCTTGTGGACGGGTCTAGCGACGTTCGTGCGGTAGGTGGTGCCGGGAGCAGCGTATCTTGTTCGTCTCTTCTCGTCCCCCTTGTTCGGAGTGCTCACGTACTTGGTGTATGGATTCATGTGTAACGGTATTTGGGAGTTCCACACAGGAAATATGCGTGTTTCTATCCGCCGCTTTCTCCCTTCTTCTTGTAGCTGTGGTTACTTCATGTTCTCCCCCTTTCTTCCTTGTCTTGTGTTTTCGAAGCGATAATATATATATACCCTGGAGGGGCTTCTACGAACTGACTCAGGCTTGGCCTATCATATCAGTGAGTGCATCGAACACGCTAGCGACTGTTCCAATTGGACGCACTTGCTGGTTGGGGCTACGCCGGGAGAGCAACTCCCCGTTCGAGGACGAGCGAGAGATTTTCAGTTTTTCGGATGCAGAGGCCAGAGGGTCCTCAACCGAGCAGAGGCACTGGCGACAACGAGGTTGACAGAGCCAGGAGAGCTACAGGAGTGGCGATAACAGCGGCAGCAGAGGCAGTCAGCAACGCCGCGGCAGAGGCCGCGGAAATGGCTAGTAGCGCAGGAGCGCGAAACCCTGTTCCGCCAGAGGGCGGAACTGCTCCGCCAGAGGGCGGAGCAGAAACGAGTAGAAAGAACGAGGCTTCGCGGGAGGACGGAGCCGCAGGCCGCGATGATGAGATCGCCCGCCTGAAACGAGAGATGGCCGAGATGTCGCTCCGGCTGGAGATCAGAGAGGAGGAACGAACTAGGATGGAGAGGCTACAGCAGGGGGCTGGAGGAGGAATGCGTCCACCGGAGCCACATGGTCAGCCAGGCACGTTTCTAGTTGGTTTTGGTAAGCCTTCACCGAAACTTGACGGTAGCAACGAGGGAAATTATTTTAGATGGTCGAAGCAATTTCTATCATGGGCTGTTACGAACACTTGCGACGATGTTTTGAAGGAAACAAGCGACCCGATAGTCTTGCAGGGCCCAAATAGAAGGAGCCAACAAGACCTCGATTACCGTTTCGGAACGGCAAGGGTAGCCGCTGCTCGCAGGGCATACGAGGGTATCATCAACGCACTGACTAATTCACCTCTGTTATACAAGATCTATGACATAGGCAGCCCTAGTCTTGCGATGGCCGAGGTACGTCGGCACTACGTCCCAAGCGACGACCTCGACAAGCAGGCATACCAGAGAGAATACATCAATGCTCATATGAAAGAGGGGGAGGACCCCACCCTTTATTTCGAGAGGATGAGCATCATCCGAGAAAAGCTCTCCGAAGTAGGGATCCCAAAAACGGATCAGGAAGCCAACCTCCACCTACTGCAATGCCTGACGTCCGAATACGAGGTGGACAAGAAAATCCTGCAATACGCCCAGAACTTGACCCTCAACATGATCGAGGACCGGGTTCGCATAACGTACCGGGAGTTGGAAGCGAGTAAGAGGAAAATGATCGATGGCTCAGCACAGGTCTTGATAGCCACAGGTGGAGGTGGAGCAGGTGGACAGGGGAGTTTCCCCGGTCCCAGCCCTGGCCACTACACGGGCGGCAGAGGTGGCACGGCGAGTGGTGGCGCCACTGGGCACTGGGGGCAGCAACAGCAGCAACAGCAGCAGCAACAGCAGCAACCACACTATCAACATCAGCCACCGCGTCAACACCAACAACAACACCAGCATGGTCAAGGCTGGGCAGGCCAGGACTGGGGAGGGGCACGCTCGGGGAACAAGAACGGGAAGCCGAAAAAAAAAATCGGCAGAGGCAGGATTCGCACGCCAGCGGCGGCGGCGGACATCAACCATGGCCGCCATACGCCGGCCGCGGCGGAGGTGGGAACCAGTCGTGGCCGCAGGTACGCGACGCACGTTTCATCGGGCCCGGAGGACACCCACCAGGTACCGACCGAATGTACGACGCCGCCCGGTACCCCCCCCTAACCTACATCGGCCACAAGGCACCGAGCCGGGAATCCACGCCGCTGACCCCCGCCCAAGATGTTACAGGTGCGGCCGGATAGGCCATTTTGTTGCGAACTGCCGCGCTATCGTGACGTTGGTAGATGACCCGAACCCACCTCGTGAAGTTTACCCGAGCCACTTCGCGGCGAATACCGCGAATACCGCCCAGTCTACAACACCGCTCCTCCCCACCCCAGACCCCATTCCGCAGCAGCAGCCGCAGTACCAACAGCAGCCACAGCAACAGTCCCACCATCAATCACAGTACCAAGCACAGTATCAACAGCAGCAGCTCCAACAGCAGTCACAGTACCACGAACCTCAACAGCAGCCACATCTTCAGCAACCACCGCAGTACCAACGTGAGCAACAGCAGTACTACCAACGTGAGCAGCAGCAGTACTACCAACATTCACAGCAGCAGGCTCAACAGGCGCAGCAGGCCCAGCAGGCGCAGCAGGCGCAGCAGGCACAGCAGGCGCAGCAGGCGCAGCAGGCGCAGCAGGCACAGCAGGCACAGCAAGCGCAGCAAGCGCAGCAGGCGCAGCAGGCGCAGCAGGCGCAGCAGGCGCAGCAGGCGCAGCAGCCACCGCAGCACTACTTGGCTCCTGAAGAGCCATCACATCTACTCACAGCACAGTCTGCTTTGGTCGGTCAGTACGATGTTTTGGGAAGGGGGATAGAGAGTTGGATTGCGGACAACGGGGCGACAACGCACATGACCCCGGACCCGGACCACTTGTATAACAAGCGCCCCCCCTCCCCTGAGAACGCCAAAATATTTATCGGTGACGGAACAGAATTAGCAGTGGAGTACGTAAGCAGCGTGGATTTAATTTTTCACAGCACGGAAGACGTACGCGTAACCTTAGAGAGTGTTTCATTTATCCCTAGCCTAAAGGTAAACTTGCTGTCGCTGCACACTGTCCAGGCCAAAGAGGCGATCACTCTAGATGCTGCTGGTGTCCACCTAATGGGTGGCCGCTTATTTTTCCCCAAAGACAGAGCCGGATCAAGGCTGAACGCCACACTCTGTGCCGTTGTCCGTCCGGAAACACTTGACGTCTCCGCCGACGTCAGCCAGGAATTTTCGGGTCGCCGCGGTCACGTCGGCGGCGCTCTTGCTCTTGAGGGGGTATAGCCATCCCATGCGTGTCGCGTCATCCTTGAATAGGATCAGGTACAGAGCCCCCCCAGCAGACGCGATTTTCCTGGGGCCGGCAAGGTCAACAAAAACGCGCTGCAGGGGGAGTGTCTTCCGAGACGAACCAGTGAGCTTGACGCCTTGCTGCTTGGCCGTCTCGCGCAAAAGGCCCTCGTGGGCGTGGGCGTTGCACACGTCCACGATATGCATGCCCCCAAACTCAAACACTGGTTGGCTGCGAGAGGGATTTTGGAGTATCTGAAGGTGACGAGTAGCTACGGTATTACTTTCCAGAGGGGCAGTGGATTAGAGTTGGTGGTTTATGCAGACGCAGCCTATGCCCCCCGAGACACTAGGAGGAAGTCTGTCTCGGGTGCAGCCGTGATGTGTGGGGGTGCGGCGATTCAATGGATTTCTAGGACGCAGAAGACTTCCACACTCTCCACGAGTGAAGCAGAGTACGTTGCGATGGCAGAGGGTTTCAAGGAGGCTCTTTTTCTAAGGTCAGTGTGGCGTTTCCTGTTGCCTGATTTTGGGGATCCGTGCATCCAGGTTTTTGAGGACAACAAGGGTGCGATCCAAATAGCGGTCAACCCTGTGACGAACTCTAACTCGAAGCACATAGATGTCCGCCACCACTTCCTGCGAGAACTTGTCGAAAAGGGAGAGTTTGAAATCACGCATGTGAGGTCGGAATACGAACATGCGGACTTCTTGACGAAACCCCTTCCGAAAGACGCTTTCCGTTTCCACAGGAACTTCATCATGAACATGAGTTAATTTGTTTGTTTTGCTTTGTTTTGTTCTTGAGTCAATGTTTTATGTCTGACGAGGCCGATTTTTGTATCTTTCTATGATTTGAGGGAATTCGAGGAAGTTATCACAAATCTCATGAGATTTGAGAAGATAGTTTATGGATTTTATTGAGCTTGGAGGTCATGATATTTTATTGCTGAGATCTGAAGAGTTATTTTTTTTTTTTTTGGGCGATTTGACTTCATGCGGTCCTATGATTTGTGATTTAATTTTTTTTGGAAGGGGGGGGGACGAGGGAATGAATCCGACATGCCACTATGTACCATTCTGGTTTGAGTTGAGGAGTCGATCGTGATTCATTAGTGGTGCTTTTTATCCCGTTCCGTTGGGGCTGGAAGACTGCTGTGCGTAGCAGGAAAACTGAAATATTTGGAACTACTGTATAACATTATTATATTGAATACGTATCTACGTACGTAACGCGAAATTGAAATCTGTAGTATACTACGGCGACCGCACTAAACTGGGGCGTTATTTCAGAGACGAAATTCTGGGTTTTTGTTGCCATTTGACTGGATTTAGGGTGTCCCCTGTAGAGAGGCTATGTCGGATTGGTGTTTGATTCAGATGGAAAGGGAGGACTGCAGTACTATATAAATGATGCAAGGACTCGATTGATTGTTTTCTGAGATTTTGAGGAGTTGCTTTGTGGGCTTTTCTGGGCTTGGCGGGCTTGATCTTGCTGTACAGTCGAGATTTGAGGAGTTGATTTCTGTTTTTTTTTTTTTTCGATTTATTATTTTTCGGGTTTTGAGCAGCTGTTCTTGTGGTACTATTTCTTGAGATATGAAGATCAAGTTTGTTTCTTTGTGAGATTTGAGACTTTGATATTTGTATTTGTGATATTCTGATTGGAGGCATTGGTGGTCTTGACATATACTTATCTTTGAGTACAATACCTTGGATTTGGATTTTGGGTGATCGTGGTCTATAATCATGGCATGGTACTTTATCATGAGCGATGTGTGGTGATCCCATTCACCAAGTAGAGAGCAGAGGGGCTGTTCGGAGTGCTCACGTACTTGGTGTATGGATTCATGTGTAACGGTATTTGGGAGTTCCACACAGGAAATATGCGTGTTTCTATCCGCCGCTTTCTCCCTTCTTCTTGTAGCTGTGGTTACTTCATGTTCTCCCCCTTTCTTCCTTGTCTTGTGTTTTCGAAGCGATAATATATATATACCCTGGAGGGGCTTCTACGAACTGACTCAGGCTTGGCCTATCATATCAGTGAGTGCATCGAACACCCCTGCTTTTCTCTGCGAGCCCGGTACGAGTATTCAACAAACAGCAGTAATAATATTAATAGTACGTACGGTACAGCTGTAGATTAGTTGTGGTGCGGTACTCTTTTAGGTACCAGGTATAAAACTGTTGTACCAGCACGCGACACTCGTAGGTGGTAGATTACTCGTATCGCCAGGGAGCACACTAGCAGCGTTTGATACAACGCAGCAACATACTCGCGTACCTGCTACATAGAAGCCCCCCCCTCTGCCGTGCAGGCCTTCTTGCAGAGAATCTGGAAGCGCTCCCTGGTTACTAAAGGTTTTCATCCCGCCACGCCGAAGTTTTGTATCCCCACCAGCATCACCGACTGAATCCCCACATTGCGAAGAAGTACCTACACCACCAGCAGCCTCTTCGCCTTTGAGTTGCTGCAAGCGTCTGAGTTTGAATCGTACCCGCGCCTTGTTTCAGGCTCACAGGTAGAGGATGGCGGCAGCATGCAGCATGCCAGCCTAATCGCGCCGCGTATACTGATCTCGCCGCGCGTATAGTGCTGCTGATTGGCCAAACCTTTTGGCAGCCTTATGGGAGCATCCAATCAGGATGCTTTGGTACATGACAAAACTACTACCCTGGGCGTAAACATAAGGACCACTGGAAGATATTAATACGAAGTGATTCTTATATTTGCAAACCAGAACCTTATGGGCGATCAGGTAAGACCATGAGAGTGCGGTCTAGATGTTGGGGAAGCAACCGTGATAGATAATGTTTGAACAATAGACTAGAGAGAGCGTTCGTTTGCCTGTCGATGGCTATTGTCACCAACAATATACACGCAAATGTACCCATCAACAGCCATCGTCACTCACAATAAACGATCGGGCGTGTTTTCGCAATAGACTGTTGCCTAAACCTCTTGTATACCGTGAAATAATGCATGTCGACGGCCATTCTTGACGACCGCCGAAGCTTCGATTGCCGCCAACGATAGGTACGCGATTGTGTCCAACAACCACCTACAATAGATTGTTGGCCGGGCTTCGAAAAATATGAATCTGACTTGCTTCATTTCAGTATAGGACAAAAACCTCCCGTTAAGAAACGGAAAGCTGATAATCTTCTTGCGACGGTGGTTTTATTTTTAATATCTGCATTATTTTTGAAAGTGCAGTTAATATAAGACAACGTAAGGGCAATAAATCGAATTTGTTTCCAAAAAAAAAACAATCAAAAACAAAGATGATGAGCATCCAAAAAAATAAATCTTAGTGACATGGTTTCAGTATAGGACAAACAACTCGAGATGAGGAACGGAAATTGTTAGAATTTTCAGCGTAAGGTAGTTTTAGTTCAATGATCCACGTATTATTCAAAGTGGAGTTGATAGTCTGTAGGACAAAGTAAGGGTATTAAATCGAATCAATTTCAGGAACTACAGTACCAGCGCACACAAGTTGATGACAAATACCAATATCTTGGTGCGCGAGTTTCTATTAATAGCGACTTTGGTTGTCCACTTCCACGAGAAAATGCTTGATATTAATTGAAGACAGCCAGAGTGGTGGGGGGGGGGGCTGCCTTGACCCCGTCCCCCCCTGCATGCGTACGCCTTCCTTACCCCTATATAAACAAGCCGGAGGGAAGAGAGAAAAAGGGGGGGGGTCCCTTTTCGCGTGCCCCCACCCACACATACGAAACCCGGTCGACCTCCTTACTCCGCTAGTGGAACGCCTCCCCTCACGAGACCGCAGTTCTCTTCCCCCCTCGTCCGGATATGTGTAGGGACCGTCTGGGTACTTTGCAATTTCCCAAGCGGTCCCTACTATACCGGGCGGAGTGGTACCTACAGTATTCATCCCCGTCTAGTCCCTTGTCCTGGCTGTCTCTCAAACTCCCCACCCCCCTGCTCCAGCACCTCTGATACCTCTACATGGTCTTCCATGTTTGCCCTACACGTAACGTACGCCATAAACGAGTCCGACGACTACCTCCCTTCTTTCTTGATCACTGGCTGTGGCACTCTTCTCGCGGCCAGTCCAGTTGCCCCCCCTATTCTCCCGAATGCAACCCGAATTCTTCCGGAATCAGACTTGCCCCCGCTCCGCTTCCCTCCTCCCTCCACCTCCTCCCTACACTGGCAAAGCCCTTCCTCAAGCACTGGGTTGCCTTCCCCTTTGACCAGACCCTCCAACCGTGCGTCCCCCGATATGACATCAAAGGGGATTCTCCTGTCAACTCCCCGAAATTGTTTATTCTGAAAAGCTCCACCAGTAGACCCACTGCCCCCCCTTCCTCTCCTCCTCCCAGTCCTGATCTTGTCCTGACCAATACCGCTCCTTTTCTTCCTTGATCTCCCTTCGGTCCCCTGAACCTCACTTCTACCTTATTCGCTCCCCGAATGCTACCCTCTGTCAGTTGATCGTTATCTCTGAAAAACGCTACATCCCCCCTCCCTAAGCAGTATACCTTATGATACGACCCTTTCTCCTTGGCAATCAATTCTGACGCTCGCAACATCAAAAAGTAGGGCGGTGTCAGACCTATCCATAACACCCCCACCCGTTCCCCCCCGTGATGCAATCCTTCCCTGTATCTCCCTCAGCATCCCCCAAGTCAATGGTCGTCTCACCCTCTGCTGACTACCCGTCTCTACGTATGCCCTCTTGATACCTTACCTCACCGATCTGATCAACGGACTACTCATGGGCACTGAAACCCCACGACCTGCTCATGGTAGAAATTAATCGCCACCAACTTGGTTACCATAGTCGACTCCTTGTTCCCTTTTTCTGCGTAACAGCATACCCCATGAACTCGACCAACTCTCTCACTAGCTCCATCTCCCCCCCATGTCTTTCTGCAGCCAACACCCCTTCCTGACAAACGATCTCCAGCTCACCCACATCCTCCGATTCGCCTCGTAAGTTTTTCGAAACGAAGCTGCAACTCTTCCTAGTGCGTAGTCTCTCGCAATATCTCCGAACACAATAGCTACTCCCCCGTTCCCAATTCCTGCACCTGCCAAGGGATTTCGGGACATTCTGCGTTTAGTTTCTCGGGAATCTGTTCCTCTCGCCACCTAGTCAGACAGTCTGCTAACCTGTCATCGATCCCCCGTGCGTGCCTTGCTTGAAAACACCACCTTCCCCTTGCTTCCAACGCTCCCATCATCCTCATCACCGCCCCTACTCGCTTGCTTCTTACCCCCCCGCACGACACCTCTTTACCCAGGTTACGGCTGCTTCGTTATCTTCCCTCATCAAAACTGCCTCCCCTTCCTACCCGGTCTCTCCCCCCTCATGTCTATCATCACGAACGCCGTCACTACCATGGCCATGACCTCCAACAGGATAATGGGAATAAAAAAATCAGCTACCGCCTGCCCCCCCCCCTTATCGTACGATTTTGCACCTCTTTTGGCAGGGCGAATCTCCAGTACATCCCCGTCCCCATGCATAACCCCTCTATCGATGTCAAGGAAGCATCCGAAAACCAAGTTCTACTCGGCCGCTGCTTCACAAGGCTGAAAGACGGTGCTACTATACTCTCTCCCCCGTACCCTCCCCCCGTCTCCAAAAACCATCGCCACCAACCCACGTCTGGCATGAACTCACGCGACAACCGTTTGCCGCCCTGATGGCCAATCTGCCAATCGCGTGCGTAATTCATCCTCCTTTTGTTTCGGCAGGGCAATAATTATGCTCTCAGTGTCAACATCGCACCCCAGCACCTCTTGTTGCGTTGCCCAGCCTGTCCCTTTTTTTTTCAAAGGTAACGGCTCCTCCCCTTCCGACTTCTCGCCCATAGCCTGCTCGTGGATTACCGCTAACCATCGAGACAAGTCGAAGCACCGCACCCTTTCCGGGTCCCACTGAACCTCTACCGAGATGACATCATCCATTAAAAAACCACATAGGCTGGGTCATTCGCCCCTTTCCTGTTCGCCGGCCGCACTACGCACTCTACCGGCCACTGGGCTACTGGGCGCCCCGTTGCTTGCGCAACCGTCACGTACTCTACCGCGCGGTCTCTCGCTTGCTAGAACGAGAACGATACTCTCGTGGTGTTGCGTTGCATATGCTGCATCGCAGCTGATATCACGCCCCACCACCCCAGACTACACGTCCACCCAAACTGCAAGCGCAGATCGACGAAAGGGTACTCCACCAATACGTACCCGAAAACCGCTGCACCGTCAGGGTCTACTGGAATCTGTCTGAACGCATTTTTGACGTCCACTGTTTTAATATAAATTCGCGCTCGATACCTGCACTTAACCCTCACAACCCCAGTACCCTCGCTGCAAACCGTCATGCATCACCCCCGCCAGCGCACAGGCCGGAATCTCATCTCAATCCGTCGTCGAGTATACCGACCCGCCCCCGTTTCTGCGCTTGAAAATCATGTCGTGGATTGTCCTTATCGTTTCGCGCTCTTCTTTTACCCCAACTGGAGACACCCGTAGTCCTGGTACCTGCTCCGCTTGTTTCTTTGGGAAAACAATCTCCCTGCCCCCCGCCACGTCCTCAACCGCTTTTTCCCACACTGCGTCCCTAAATTTCTGCGCGCTTGAACGGTTTCCGTATATGCGAGTTCCTGTGTAAGGTCCCCCCTTGGCCATACGTCTGCCGGTACCCCAACGCGCGCTATGTGCCTCAACTTCTCGATTTCCGGGAACTGGTGCTTGTCCCCGAAGAACGATTTTACGCGCTCCGGGTCCATCTGGGGTGCTGTCAACGAACCCCCCTAACCATTGCACAACCCTCCCTACGCACCCCTCCCGCTCTCTCCCCCCCCCCCCCCGGTCACTCGCGACAAAACTGAACCGGCCGTCGTGGCTAAAACCCGCACTAAGCTTGCCGCCTACATTGATTTCCCCGACACCTTCCCCAACAACTCATGTCCAACCCCCCAACGCTTCTTCTCTTCTACGCGCCGGTCGGACACCGCATCTGTTTATGACAAAACCATCGACCCCGGAGTCGGACCCCCCCTTGCGCCCAACCCGAATCCCCCGCCGTCGCCCTCGTCGTAGTCGCCTCAGAACTCGCGTCGGTTGCTCGCTTGGTTGGCTCCGCTGTGCCGCGTAGCCCGTGTCCTCCTTTATTCGCCTGCCCGTCATTATCCTCCCCTCCCTTTCTGTCCCCCGTCCTCCTCCCTCACCCCCCCCCCCACCCCCCTCTCTCTTACGCTTCCCCATCCGCCTCCGTCCCTTCGCAGATACGCACCCTTCGGGGTTTTGTAGCTGTCTTCGTGCCTGTACCTGCAAGGAACCCCCCTCTTAGGCTCGTGGAGGCACGCACCGAGCTCCTCGTTATCACGGCAGGGTCGGTCGTATGGTCCGTTTCCCCCTCCCCCCCTGTCCCCTCCCTCACCGCCTCCCTCCCCCGCTCTCCCCTCCCCCTCCCCACCCCCACTGCCCACCGTCCCGCTTCTTGCTCGTTCCCCCCCCACCTCCACCCCACCCCCATGCGGTCCCGGTTCCGCTTGTCCCCCCGCTTGCTCCCCACGCTTGCTCACCCCCCCCCCCCCCGTCCCTTCCTGTGCCCCCCCGCGGTGTGCTACTCGGCGTACCCTACGTCCCCCAGGTAAATGGGTGCTGCCGTGACCCACGTATGCGTCCGCGAGAACAGCAGTAGAGGCAGCGGGTAGACGTCGCGCGGTCCTGGAAACGTACTGATTTTCTTCTTCAGCATGTGTGCTTGCCCAAACACCTCCTCCGACCATTCCTGGAAGTCTTTGTTGAAGCACTGCACAAACTTCCCTTTGGACTGCTCAGATAGAGCCACCTGCGTGTGTTTCGCGCGTGGAACGTCCTCACCCCTTGCGCGACCACCCGGAAACGCTCGACCTGCTTATTCGTCCTGCGTAGCGACGCTTGACCAAGACTTTATTCTCGTCCACCACGCACTGCATGATATGCGTCAACAAAAAAAAACACTGCCTCCTCCCTGTGGTCCAGCGACACCTGCGCACTCCCTCCCCCCCCGAAGCCAAAAAGGTCCTTCTGAGCGAAATTCCGCACCTGGATGTTGCCAAGCGCTGCTACCTGCTGTGCCTCCTCCCCCTCGAGGATGAAACCCCCCGTAATCTTACCCGTGGCATCCGCCGAATGAAATGGTGGGGATTTCCCATCTCCCCTCAGTGACGACCAGACTACTACAGTGCGGATGCCCTTACGCCACATCGTCTCTGCTACGGATGCCTTGTTCCAGCTTTCCCGCCCCTCGCCCTAATGGGTACACCCTTCCCCCCCCCCCCCCCCCTCCATCCCGCCCCCCCCCCCCCAGCCTTGCAACCCGGACAGGGTACTCCTCCCCCCCCCCCCCCACTACGGCCTGGCACTGAACAAGGTACTGCTGCCGTCCCCCCACCCCGGAGCTGCTTCGTGCTGCGGCTGCCGGTGCAATCTCCGTGCTCCCCTCTCCCAAGGACTTGTCTCCTCCCCCACCCACCCCCACTGTCCCTCGGGTTCTCCCATCTGCTGATGTAACGACAACCGACACGTCTACCTCCCACTCGCTTACATCCCCGAACCCCCCCAGGCCTGACTGCTGCTGCTGCTGTAGCTGCATGCTTGACTGCTGTTGCAGCTGTCGCGGGTTCGGTACTACCTCGCCCCAACCTATCCAACCCCCCCCATCTCCCCCCCCCCCCCCTCCGCGTTTTGGGTTGGCGCCGGTTGGCAACGACACTGTAAAACATGCCGCTCACTACGTGAGCTAGACATCCTGGGTACCGTTTTTTAATATTATTTTTTTGGCGGTCACCCGCAGCTGGTCGTCGAGTTAGACCATTTGAGCGAGGTATATAGCCTTTACTCTGTACAAGTGAATCGATCGTATCACGTAGTGTTCAAGGTATGGCACCCAAGAGGCAGTTACATAGTACTCCCATTGCTGTCTCTGGAAGTGGCTACACCGGAAATTAAACTAACTCATTGAAGCTGTCATCCATATGCAAGTCCGCCTCACAAGCGGTTCTTAGGAGGATGCAGCTCACCCTTCATGCGACTCGCCAGACACCTCACGGCGCTTCGCGCTTGGCGCACGCAATGTCTGCCTGGTCAGTGAAAACCCGACACGCTCCGTCCCGGCATTGTAGGGATGCGAGGGTGTGATATGAGTAGAGTATTCATGGGCTATAGATATAGATAATACGTTACAGTCTTGTAGTCTCACGAATACGAGAATAATCCAAAGAATGGATTAACCCGGCGGAAATTCCGTTAGTTGAGAGTAACGTTCTCTTAGGAATGTTCCCTAGGGCAGAAAACCCCTTAGACGAGAGTAATGTTCCTTAGCGCAGATAGGACCACGAAGTGAGATATTCTTATATTAGCAGAAGAACGATTGGTAGCCATGGGAAAGTTCTGTAGGCGTACATCAGATAAGAGGAATTTAGGAGAGCTTGTGGCGTGGGGTGGGACGAGTATATCTGGGCGTCGAGTCCCGCCCCCCTACCTCTCACTTCTCTACCAGAGCACCTCCTCAGCTCTCGCCATCAATAGAAGATCTATCAGAAGAAGCGAAGCACTGCTTTCCAGCTGCCAGAACAACCTGCGTCCCTTGCCACTACCCTTACCACTACCCTAGAGACGGGCCCCGCATCACATCTGGCGTCGTCGGCAGGACGAAGTGCTGGCGACCAACAAGACGCCGGCAATCAACGGGCACCGCTTCCACGCGACTTCCTCCGGCGGATTCGTCACGTACTCCTCCTCTCCACCGACCCCAGCGCGGCAGCAAACTCCGCGTGGCCCAGGTACCAACACAAGGGGGTCTTCCTCCAACCCGTTCGTCATGAACGTGGCCGAACAGGGGCGCGACCCGTTCTGCGAGGACGAGGCGGACTGGCCGCTGCGACACTACGAGGACGTATACATGGTCACGACCACATTCGACCCTCAGACCCCAATCGCTCCGACAACTGGCGCCACAACAACGGCCGGTCATACGACAACGGCAACCGACAGTCGCCAGGGCAACAGTTCCAACAACAACGCATCGAGCCTGCCCCCTCGTCTTCCGCGTTGACGGTGCATACCCCTGCGACCAATACTTCCGCACCTGCCGCCCCCGCGAACATGCGGATGGGCAGCACCAACTCGGGTACCCACCCGAACCAACGGCAGCCGGGAACCTTCCGCACCAACTGACAAGCCGATGGTGGAGCAACTGCCGCATCTCCACCAACAGCATCTACTGCGAGCACCCGAGGCTCCCAGGACGCACGAGTAAATCACGTGCATCACGCCTCCCCGACCCCTGCCCTCCAATGCCCCCCCCCTACCCCAGCCCATTTCACAGCCACTTGTTCAAGCACTGATCATCTTGCCCAAGTGATTGCCTTGAGGTGTGGGCGGGAGGAGGCCAAGACGCCGAGCCCCACCGGGATGCTCCACTCGACGTCTTCTGGCGGTGAGCAACGCTGCTTGCCGACTATTGCCGAGACCCCAGACATTGCTACCCTGGGAAACGTCTCGACGATTACGGCTACCAGCGGTTCCGGTTCACACGAAACTACTGTTTCGTCTACCGGGCCACCGCCCCCTGAGCCTGCCTCATCAAGGCCGCTCCATACGCGCTTGTTCCAGCATGCGCGTATTTCTTGTGACAGCGTTGAACCCGCGAACGACGGGCTTCCTCCAGCTGCCACGGTGTTGACACCACCGCTGTCCCTGAGCCTCGAGGGACAGTCCCGTTTGAAATACGGAAGACTCGCGACCAACGTCGACCAGGGTCTGCCCTGAGCCCCCTGACCCGTCCTCCTCGTCTGCTTCGCGCAAAGCGTGGACACGGACCCCAGGTGTGGCATCCCCTAGCGAGTTTGCCCCTGTTCTCCAAAAGTTGGACGATAGGGCGCTTGAGGGTCGTCCCGCCCGGCTTATAAGCCCCGGCGAGGACCGCCCCGGTACCTCGGCTTTGCCGAGCAATTCCCCCGCGAACACGAGGGTTCCGGCCAGCACCGCTCGATCGTTGCTGACTCTACCTCCGTCGACGCCAGGCGGCGATAGGAAAGATTATCGTCGCCCCCCACCCCCGACACAAAAGACGCCATCAACTGCACACGTCACCGCCGAGGCCGCCTCATCTTTCCACTTCTTCTGGGACTCCTCTTCGGTCTTTTCGCAGTGGTACCTGTGCGACATCGAACACGATGGCGTCACATACAACTGCGCTGAGCAGATGATGATGGCGCAGAAGGCCGCGCTCTTCGGGGACATCACAACTGAGCGCCGCATCAAAGCGACCCGCGACCCAGCCCGCCAAAAAGCACTTGGGCGAACCGTTTCCGACTTCGACGAAATGGTCTGGGAGCGACACCGCTACACCATCGCCCTCTACATTAACTTCTCCAAGTTCCGCCAACACCCGGAGCTACGGGAGGAGCTAATAGCAACCCGCGACAAGCACATCGCCGAGGCCAGCCCACACGACCTCATCTGGGGCATAGGCTTCAAGGCCGACCATCCGGACGCCTGTGACCCGAGGCGTTGGCGTGGTCGGAATCTGCTGGGCAGGATACTGATGGACGTTCGAGCAAACCTCGGCGCCAATGGCTCCGCCCAGCCTCCATTTCCTCCCCATCTTCACGACCCGGAGCCAACACCCGCCCCCACCGACTCCACCCGGGTTTCCCCCACAGCCGACGGCATCCACGAAACAAGCCCGACCCCTCCATGGCAACCGCCTACCTCTCCACTTGGGCCACTCCTACCGCCGTCTACCCCCGACGCCTACCCCAGCAGCCACTTTGCCCAAGTGTCCACCATCAACACCGCCACTCACAGCCACCTCCCTACCCGCCGCCCGCCGATACCGGAACACGGACCATGCCTTACAAGCGGCATCATTACCGTCAACGACGCGTCGTTCACGACGAAAGTACTCGTGCACAGCGGCCCCACCGCCACTACGCGCCGCGAACTCGTGGCACTGCTCGATACCGGCTCGCCCCAGTCGTTTATCACCGCAACCGCGGTGGAACAACTGAAGGCTTCCCAGGCAGCCACCGATGCGTGCGAACGGCACAGTTCCCCCCGTTCATGGGGAGGTTTCGGCACTTCAGCCCCCCTCTCCACCTCCGTCTCCATCCGCTTAAGCATCCAGTTTATGCGCCTCCAGTCCCCCACTGCTGCCCTGGCAGTATGGGCCTGCGTAGTTCCTGCAGGAACCATGCAGCACCCCATCCTTCTGGGACGAGACAGCTGGATGCGCTTCGAGCAACGCTCGTATACCACGCTCCAGCAACAGCCCACCCCCCCCCACCAACCTCCCCGGCGAACCCGCGGTGAGCTCTCCTTGAACCACCATGACCCCAACGGAGCCTCAGCATTCATTCCCGACGACCGTTCCACCGACGACGTCTACCACCTCCGATTCGCCGGCAACAACGCTATATCGCTTTCCTCCACCCCCAAGCTCGTTAAGGTCAACCTGGCGCGCCAGTCAGGCGCTCCAGCATTTACCGGGAACTACATGGTGAACATGCTCCCCCGCGAGAACCCACTCTCCGACACGGCCATTTTCGTCTCCGACGGATGCCAAACGGTCCCCCTATCTGGATCTACCGATCTCGAGCCGGGCGACCTCCTCGGAACCTCCTACTCCCCACTGGTACAGGTACCACTTTCCACCCTTGGACACCCTTCCTTGGCCCCTCCCCACCCCCCTCAAATTCCGGATGTACATGCCCTCCACGACAACATTCCCGTGGCCGACCAGAGCCCATCGACAGATGACCCTCCTACCGCACCAAAAGCCCCGTGCCCACAACTCCTTGCACGCCTCAACACCGACCAACGGGACAGCTTCCTCGACCTCTGGGAACGTCTGCCGTTACACCTACGCGACGTCAACTTCGACCTGCACGGTTCTGGATGGACCCCGTCGGTGATCAACAACCTGGGAGACGTCCTCTGCGAGTTCCAGGACGTCTTCTCCACCACCAAGACTGACTTCGGCTCGTGCCCGCTCATGCCGTTCAAGATCACCGTACCCCCAGACAGCCCAACGGCTCGAGCTCCTTTCAGCGTACACCTACACGCTGGAGTACCGGAAGAGCACGGCCAAAGGCAACGCCGACTTCCTCTCCCGGCTTCCCCAACCAGCCACCGACGCCGACCGCACCGGACGCAACCGCCTCACTGGCCCCGACACCGTCGGCATCTACCTCATCCGCCCCTGCGGCTTCGCGCCGAACGACCCTTCCGCCCCGGGTATCGGCTTGGGTGGGCTCGTGTCCCCCCCTTCCAGACCCATCCCGACCGTCCAGCCGCTCCCCTTCACTGACGACGACTTCCGCGATTTTCGCCTACTCGGACCACGTATGGAGCACCCCACCCTTTCCCCCGCAACCCACACCTTCATCGGGCCTATTGCGAATGCCGCCGTGAACACCGGAGCTCCTCCAGGCTCGGCTTCCATGCCGTCCGTCGTCTCTCCGCCGCCCACCATTGGCGCCACGACACCAGCCCTTTCAGGTCTGATATCTTCTCGGACCCGCCATCGCGTCGCCGCTGCCGCGGGAACCCCTCGGCCCACAGCCGACTACCGGTTTGGACGCCGACCGCCACCCAAGCCATCGGCGCCCACCACGCAAAGACCGACCCCTTTAACAACGCCCTCGCCGCCGGCACAAACACCACCGTCAGTGCCCCTTCCGGAGCCCGTCGTCGAACCCGATGATGACCCCTACCTCCTCGCCTGCGTCGAGCACTACACCTACAAAGACTGGGCGCGAGAACAACGCGCGGAGCCCCTGTGCTGCGCCACCATCCGCTTCCTGTCGTTGGACTCCCCCAGCCCCACGCCGCACGACCTCCTGGACTTCATCCCCCCGGCCCGGCGCCCACAACTTTCGGACGTCCTCACTCTTGCCTCCAAAAGCAAGCTACACCGTACCGACGACGAAACCGCCCTCCTGGTCCAACGACCACCCACAACCTCATCCGGGAACAGCCTACCACCACCCGCCCCCTCTACCCCACGCGTCTACGTGCCAATGTTAATGCGCCCTTGGGTGCTGAACACATGCCACGCCACCACCTCTCTACACCTGGGAGTCACCCGCACGGTCCGCATGTTGGCACGTTTCTTTTGGTGGATTGGCATGGACGCTTCCGTCCGCTGGTGGATCCGCCGTTGCCTTCAATGCCAGGCGCGGAAGACCTCCCGGCACACCATTCGTTGGCCCATCCCTTCTCTTCCTTTGCCCAACGGGCCTGGCATCACCGTCAGCGTCGACTACTTCGGGCCCCTGCCGCTCACGCCGCGCGGGAACGTCCACATCCTCCTCTTCACAGACCGCTTCAGCCGCCGCGCCGATATGTATGCCGTTTCAGCGGCGCAGTTCACGGCCGCCGGCACTGCCGACATCTTCCTGAACGAGTACATCCCTCTCTGGGGGTGCCCGGTTACACTTCTCTCCGACAACGGACTACACTTCACCTCCAAGCTTGCGAACATCGTCTACGAACGCCTTGGCCTCCACAAGGTCAACACCAGCTCCTACCACCCCTGCACCAACGGCGGCGTCGAGCGCGTCAACCACGTACTGGCCCAAATGCTCTCTATGGTTGGCAACGAACAGCAGACCGACTGGGACGTGCTGCTCCCACACGTGTCGTCGGCCTACAACAATTCCGTGAACGCCGCCACAGGGCTTGCACCTAACGAAATCCACATGGGCCGCCTGCCTCGCCTCCCGCTCTCGGTCTTCGAACCCGATAATATCGGCGGTCACCAAAGCCTGGACCGCGATCACCTGGTTTACATCAACCTCGCCACCGACCGACAACGACGCGCCTATTCCCTCGTCCGCGAACTACACCGACTCACCGTCTCGCGTCTTCAGCGCCGCAATGCGCCCATCATGGCCGCCCTCCTAGCATCCCCCCCCTTCACCGTAGGCGGCTGGGTTTGGGTCTACAACTCCGCCTCAACCATCCGCCAAGGCGTCAAAAAGGGCACCGACGCAACCGTCCTCAAGGCGAAGCTTTCCCTGAACTGGAATGGCCCCTTCAAGGTCCTTGCCGTAGGGCCGACGCCCGCCTCAAACACCCCCGACAATCGCCCCCTTCACGACAAGCTACTTTTCCTCGACCTTCCATCGGACCTTCCGGGACGGGACTCCAAGCCACGCGTCTCCGTCCAACGATGCAAACCTTGCCGGAACCCCGACGACACCAGCGACATCCCCAAGCATCTGCCCGCGGACCTTACTACGTACGTGCTCACAGCTTCTGCCGCCAAGTCCCCCCCTTACCACACCGTCGACGACGTCACTCCTCCACCGGAACGCCTCGAGGTCGAGCAGATCACTGGCCATCAACTCGTACGCGGCCGCGGCGGGGTCATCGCCGTTCTGTACGAGACTCACTGGACTGGACTTCTCAGCCCCTCTTGGGAACGCGACCTGGACCTTCAACACTTCCGGCGCCATATCCTACTTTACTGGTCACGATCACCAACCCAGCACCGCCAGACGAACCGCCTCTACCGCCAGATGCGCATCGGCGCCGCTCACCGCGAACTGGCCCGATCTCAAGGACAAATCTTCCTCGCCCCAGGCTACGCCTTGGTCTCCCGCAGCCTTTGGCTCCACAACTTCAGCACCACCATCCTACCCTCCGGAGCACACATATGGTACAAGGCGCGCGACGGCCTTTGGTGGCTGGGCAAGGTCGCTCACAGCTCACCCCCTGACGCCTCTTTGGGAACTCCGCCGGAGCCTTCACCGGGAAGCTCCTACATCGTTCGGTTCCTGGACGACCCCGGCCCGATCAAGATCGACCTCCAACCCGCCCGCTACACTACAGCACGGAACGCCGTATACGGATCGTGGTGTCTTCAACGCCATGGGAATGGGAGCCTAGCACGTGGGGTGCTGCGGAACTCTGATGTGTCCCGCGGAACCCCCACCGTTTCCACTCCCCCCCCTGGTTAGCCTTAGTTTAGTATTTTGTTAGTTCTGGGTATTTGGTTCTGATTAGTCTACAATATCTTAAGAGTAGTTCTTCAGGGTTAGTCTTCAATAGTCATCAGCAGTCATCTTCTTGGGAGTGTTTGTTTCCATCTACCGCCACCGGTATCGCTTGACTGACCCCGTGTTGGCTACCGATCCGAGGCCGCGTATGTTTCCTTTTTGGGTGTGTTTGGGAGTATCATCGTCCCCCCCCCCCCCCCCCCCCCCCCCGCCGTTTGTTTTTCTTCTTATCTCCTACGGCTCCGTGTAACCTCCTTACGTTCAGGCCACCGACTCGTAGCAATACCTTCATTTGCATTTGTGTTCGTACTCCAATAGCCTACAGCCAATTATCGGCGATATCACGCCGAGGTAAAATCGTGTTGTAGCCTGAGCTGTACTCTGACCTTAGTCGACTTCCGCCGACCTGTGTTTCAGACGGTCCTCGAGCTAAGACTATATCGAGCTTCCAGCTCACCCGTGTTCCTTCCATGTTTGACAAGTAGGGTCCCGATAGCATTGCCGCCCCGGAAGGCCGTTGAGTTATCGGCCATACATAAGCGGTTCGGACATGATCGATTTCTCCTGACCTGTGTCCAGCTTTTTGTCTGTTTTCTGGTCCCGATGGTATTTCGTTTTCTGTTTCCCTTTTCTTCTTCATTCTTTCTTGTCCGGTATTCCGCACACCCCCCCTCTGTCCTCTGGCAAACGACGGTTGACCGAGTTGCACACGCTAGTGTTTGGGCCCCGCGCTATCTACAACTTCGAACTGCACGCATTAGGCCTATTTTCTTGCGGATTTTCTTGCCGCCACCGTCTTTGAGTTTGGTTTTGTTGAGTTGGCTACCTTGCTACCTTTGCTAGTTTTGTTCACACCACGAACAGGTCTCCGAGACGCCGCGTTGTTTGTTGCGTCTCTCGGGTTTAGTAGTCCCTAGTACACGCAGCCCTCAAAGCACTCTAGCTGTGTCCCTTCTGTCTCGCATGATGACTACCATGTTAGGACCTTCGCCACAAGACAAGGCATGGGGCCTAGCGGATATATATATATATGTTTTTGAATTGTGATCGCTGTCTCCTTTTTAGAGTTTCCTCGTTCGCCAACCCGGTTCAGCGAACAACCCTTTCGTACTTCCTTGGGCCCCAGACAATGGCTCCAGTGAAACGCTTGTACGTCCTTCTTTTGCCTTCATTTGGGTCTTCGTTTTCTTCTTCGGCCTTCGCTTTCGGTTTCTGCCTCATTTTGCGTTCGTCTTTCTTTGTTTTCATTTTGGGTGATTTTTCCTTTCGCCTCTGCTACGAGTTCTGTGTCTCTCTCCTTTAGTCTCCCTTTCCGTCGTTGTTCGCAGCGAACACCCCCTCTTCGTAGTGTTTGGGTTTTATTACGAGGTGTGGGGGGATCTATAGCCTCATTTCTTTTGTTTCGAATAGCCGCATCTTCGACCACCTTTTTCTGGCCGTTCGGGATGAACTTTGTCATCACCCTCCGACCATCTTGTGGTCTGCATATACGACTATTCAGGGTGGGCTAATGTGATATGAGTAGAGTATTCATGGGCTATAGATATAGATAATACGTTACAGTCTTGTAGTCTCACGAATACGAGAATAATCCAAAGAATGGATTAACCCGGCGGAAATTCCGTTAGTTGAGAGTAACGTTCTCTTAGGAATGTTCCCTAGGGCAGAAAACCCCTTAGACGAGAGTAATGTTCCTTAGCGCAGATAGGACCACGAAGTGAGATATTCTTATATTAGCAGAAGAACGATTGGTAGCCATGGGAAAGTTCTGTAGGCGTACATCAGATAAGAGGAATTTAGGAGAGCTTGTGGCGTGGGGTGGGACGAGTATATCTGGGCGTCGAGTCCCGCCCCCCTACCTCTCACTTCTCTACCAGAGCACCTCCTCAGCTCTCGCCATCAATAGAAGATCTATCAGAAGAAGCGAAGCACTGCTTTCCAGCTGCCAGAACAACCTGCGTCCCTTGCCACTACCCTTACCACTACCCTAGAGACGGGCCCCGCATCACAAGGGTCTATGGTCATACGATTACGACCATGCATGAGATCGAGTACATATCTCCTATCGAGTACACCCCTGTTTCTCGCCTCAGAATGAGTTGGACGTTTCGCCAAGACCTATCTAGTTAGAGCTGTTTCCCCCTTCTTCAGGTGCCCAGGTGGAAGAAATAACCGCCAATACTTTTCCGATCCAACTGAGCCAAATGCGATTACGATCATGGATTGGATGGGACAAATACAATCCGATCCAACTGAGTCAAATACGATTACGATCATGGATTGGATCGGAAAAAAAAAAAAACGTTTTTTTTTCCGATCCAATTGGGGATTGTAATCGTATTTGACCCAGTTGGATCGGAAAAGTTCGGGCGGTGATTTCCTGCAACTAGGCACCTGGAGCAGCGGTAAACAGCTCTAGGTGTGTGTTGGAGAAAAGTTCAACTCTTTCTGAGGCGAGAAACAGCAATTTCGCACATTTTTGGGGTAAGAGCTCGTGCGAACGTGCCGATAACCCCATTTCCAACAGACTGCAAATCCAACTGCACAAGATTGGCGTTATGCTGAAAATTCTCAGCTTTCCGTTTCTAATCTCGAGTTTTTTCTCCCATACTGAAACCAAGTAAGTAAGCTTTTGCTTTCCAGGATGCCGGTCATCTAGATTTTCTATTGGTTTTAGTTTTCCGGAAATAAATTCGATTTACTACCGTTACGTTGTCTTACCTTAGCGGCACTTTCTAAAATAATCCGAATACGAGTATTAAAAATAAAACCACGATGACAAGAAAATTCTCAGCTTTCCGTTTCTCTTGACTCGAGTTTTTTGTCCAGTACTGAAATCAAGTAAGCCGTATTTATTTTGTCGGATGCCGGTCAACGTTTTTAGAAGAAAGTCCTCAGCTTATTAGTTTCTTAACTCGAGTTTTTTTTGTCTTATACTGAAATAAAGCAAGTCAGATTCATATTTTTCGGAGCCCGACCAACAATCTATTGTGGGTAGCGATGGCTATTGGACACAATCGTGGATACCTATTGTTGGCGGCAATATAAGCTTCTGCGGTCGTCAAGAATCGCCATAGATACGCATCACTCCACGATACAACAGGTTTAGACAACAGTCTATTGCGAAAATCGCCCAACAGTCTATTGTTTGTGACGATGGCTATTGCTGGATACAACTAATTGGTGTATATTGTTTGCGGCAATAGCCATCGATAAGAAAACGTTTTTGGTCTATTGTTCAAACAACATCCACCGCAGTCTCTTCCCCAACATCTATTGTTCAGGACGATGGCTATCTATGGACAACCTTGTGCCTCCATTGTTAGAGTATAGGCATATTGTCTCCATTGCCGAAAATGGATTGTTCCCTGACAATATCTATCGATAGACAGCGTTGCCAGTCTATTGCCGTTAACAGCATCTATCGATAGACAGCGTTGCCAGTTCATTGTGGATAGCAGTGTCTATCGATAGACAGTGTTGCCAGTCTACTACTGTGGTTCACAATGTCTATCGTTACCCAGCGTTGCCCGTCTATTGTCGTGAACAATACCCATCCATACAAGTTTTTTCGGGGCTACTGTAGCCGCAATGTTCTATTTACTTTCTATATTCCGGGGTATACGCATACATTACTTTCATCTATCTCATGATGCTAAGGGCCCATCGCCCAAAATATCGAAGACTGTTATTGTTGCCGATGTTTTGATACTGCTTGTCGCCACGCAATTTTGCGCTACTGGGCCGGCACCCCGAACCAACACCGCCAAACCAACCGCCTGTACCGCCGAATGAGAATTGGCGCGGCACAACGGGAGCTTTCTCGGAGTAACGGCGAGCGGTTGACCGCCAGATAGTATCTCGTAACGCAGTTGAATCGTATCCGTTGCAGAGCAGTGTGGAATAAGCTGATTGTATGCGCAATATTGATACGCAGGTTACTATTCCTGCGTAGCCTGAGGAGACGGGGAGATGTACACGCGTGGTATGTCTATGCGTCAGGTTCTGCGGGGTGTGGCCCAGGACGCGCTTTCAGAGTTATGGACTGGGTTTAGGTGGTTCTTGCCGTCTTTCGTGTTATTTTTCTTTTCGTTCCCGTACTCACTTTTCGCTTTTCCGTGCATCTTCCTCGCCTCCCCTCCCGTGCGGGCGGCATGGAGATGGCTTTCATCGACGATTCCTTCCTGCCCCTTTAGGCTAGGTCTTCCCTTTTTTTTTTAACGTAATTTGCCGGCTTCTTTGCCTCGCCGTTCAGAGGTGTGGGAGTGGGTTTTGAAGAGCCGCATCTTCAACTCATGTTCTAGTTCGTGGAATCGGGGTTTCCACGAATTTCCCATAATTCTGCATATACGGCTCATCAGAGTGGGCTTCTAGTGTTATGATACTGCTTTGTATGAGGTTGAAAGCCCGGCAACTACCTGGATTCAGTCACTGGGAACGTATCTGTAGCACTTGGAAGGCGTATCTTAGATGAAAAACCAGGGTTTTCCAGAGGCGCACGAGCTTGGTCTCAGTCTCCGCGTGCACGACAGGAATAAAACTGCTCTTCTTCTATAGCTGAGCAAGCAACACACGTGAGTACCAACGATCACCGACTTAAAAGGCAGACCTGTCCAGGGATACAAAGTGTCCCGCAACCTTGATCTTAACACGGACAATATCTATCGATGGACAGCGTGGTCAGTCTCTTGTGGTCGACAAGGGCCAATGATAAGCACGTGTTCGGGGACATTGTGTGGCGGCAATGATCTATCTCGTACAGAGTATAAACGATCAGGAATCAGTAATAATAACACCGGGTATATGGCCTCTGCCAGATGATATCAGCAAGAGGGCTTCCAGCGAGGGACTCCACCAGTCTCGCTGGCCTCGCACTCAGTAAGTCTTGTTCTTAGAGCTTGTATTATCACGGAGTGATCCTCATCGGACCACGAGCCAGGTGGCTAGGGGACATCACACAGGATCCCCGGCCACTGCTCCACTCACACATGCGATTACACTGAAACCTCCACGGCTTGGTATCTTTTGGCTACAGCACCCCCAAAGCGAGTTCACTCGACACGAACGAGCTTGACAAAACCAAAAAACCAAGACGAAATCGCATGCGGCAAATCACAAATCAATGCTGAACTCTGAAGCAATTTTAATCTTGAGCGCACGGGTCATCCGTAATTTGCGCAATTCCTTCACGACGAATTCAGGTGCAGCAGAATAAATCGACCGCAAAGACTCCCACGTGCGCTCCTCTGCTTCGAAACCATCCCAATCGACCAAGACAATCACCTCGTTGGCATCATCTTCGGCCACATGCACCACAGCATTCATGCGGCATTCACCCTGCGCAAAGGAATGTTGGAAAACATCCTTCAGATCAGCGGTGACGTTCAACGTCGCATCCGCATAAAATCGTAAACGAGCCACGTGAGCTTGATGCACCTTCCCAGAAACGATGTTCTGAACTGAGTACACATGATCATGATCAGCTGCTACCACACGCCACGGACCAGTCCATGTGGACAACAATTTCGGTGTGACACCCTGCCGACGAACACGAGCATACAACACGAAATCACCAACCGCAAATTTTGGCAACACCACCTGGCCCTGAGCCTGTTTACGTTTGTTGTCGCGAGACACGGCAACAGCTGCGCGAATATCGGCGCAAAATCTCTCCTGCTCTGCAACGACTTCACGGACGTTCGCACGCAACAAGTCAGCATTCATCACGTCAACATTCCACCTGCCATCAGACTCAGAAACGAGCGCCGAGAAATCGGTACGCGGAGCACGCCCAAACATCACGCTGTACGGAGTGCTTCGGTAACGTTCACGAAACGAAGTGTTCAAGGCCCACTGAGCGGCCGGCAAAACATCAACCCACTCCGAAACCTGACGACGCTGTTCTGACAGAATGGAACGCAGAGCACGTACCACCTCTTTTACCATGCGTTCACACGTACCGTTCGACCACGGCGTGTAAGCGACAGCAAAACGATGTTCGATGTGCAACGCGTCGCTCAACAAAGCAAGCACCCTGTTCTTGAAATGCGTGGCGGTATCACTCACCCACACACGCGGCACCCCCCCAAAGTCTTACACCAGGCTAGCAAATGCTTCGCTGTGACCTCGGCTGTACAAGCCTCGGCCGGTTCCAACGCCACGTAGTTGGACAAATCATCCATGATGACCAAAACATATCGGAAACCATCCTCATCAGGCAGGCCATCGCTACCTTCGGGCCCGCTGTGGCCAACATACAAAAAATCAAAGTGCACCACTTCTCCCGGAGCGGTACCATGCACCGTGTCTCCGTAGGGACGAGGAATGAGTGCACCTGCACGCGTGTCTACACAGTGCAAACACTGGCGAACGAATTCGCGAACCTGAGAATCCATGTGAGGCCAAACACAATATTCCTTCAGGCGAAACAAAGTCGGCGCCACACCACGGTGACCAGCCGAGCGCATGTGCGCGCACACCATCAAACGAGTTTGAAGAGCAAGATCATCCGGCGGAATCCACAAGACGTCACGCACCCCAACACGCACACGAAACAAACCATCATCGGCCAAGGTAGCTTGACCGAAGGTTGTCGAAAATTCATGAACACCAACGCCGATACGAGCGACAGACCTTTGTTGCGAGGCACGAATCACATCCAATGCGGGAAGCGAATCGTCAGCATTACATGGGCTGTGCACGGCAACCGAACGAACAGGCACCGTAGGAACTTTGACCCAACGAGACAACAGATCCCCCCAACAGTTTCGATCGCCAGGGATGTGTTCGATTGCATAGCGGTATTGTCCTAAAACACCCTTCCAATTCTCTAGGCGTTGTGCCATGGTCTTTGTGACCGTCGTGACACACTTCTCCGGATTGAAAATGTACTGCAAGTTTCGATGATCAGTAAAGATATGAACACCACCCCAAAGCAGGTATTCGAGCCTCCGGAACGTATTAACGATCGCAAAACCTTCTTTGTCGACAGTCGCCCAGCGCAACTGCGAACCTGTGAACGAACCACTCAGAAATCCGAGAGGCTCGTGAGACATGCTTTCCAACGCCAATCCACTGCGAAATTCGTGTTCAGGCACTTGGGTGAGAAAACTACCCCAATGGAAATCAGAAGCGTCAGGAAACATCAAAACAACGCACCCGGGACGAGGATGATGAAGCGGCACTGCTTGCGCCACCAAACCCCGTGCGGCATTCCACGCCCGCACCCGATCCTCCGTCCACGCGGTATCCTTGATGACACGATTGCGCGCCACTCGCTTAGTCCGACGTGTAGCCCCAACAAGGAGCTCCTCCAAAAAATCACGTAACGGTGCTACCGTTTCCGCTAAACGTGGTAACGATGTACGCAACCAGTTGACAGCCTGCAAGAATTGCATTAGTTCTCCAGCGTTTTCGGGACGACGCATTTCACTTAAACCTTGCACTCGAGCGGGGTCATGGGACACGACACCATTGGAATACACCTTACCACACCAGACCAGTTCACGAGAGAAGAAGGTACACTTGTGGGCGGCGACAAACAGTCCAACATTCTCCAGGCGTTCAAGAATGTCATCAAGCAGCTGCAGAAGAGCTTCTTCGGTGTCTGCGAAAAAGAAAACGTCATCGACCCAAACTTTGCAATCCAAACCACGCAACACTTCAGTCATGACACCTTGGAAATAAGAAGTCGCATTCAAAACACCTTGGGGAACACGGGTAGGCGTGAACAAACCGTCGCTTGTCGCCATGGTGAAGACGTCTTGCGCCTCCGGAGCCAAAGGCATCTGCCAGTACCCTTGAAGTAGGTCCAGCTTGCCGAAGAAACGCGCCCCCAGCAGATCTCCCATGTCTTCATGGTTGGGCATGACGCCCGGGGACTTCTCCACCTGTGCGTTCACCGCCGAGTAGTCGCTCACCAAACGGAAAGAGTCCTTCTTGGGCACCGCCATCGCCGGACTCGCCCACACCGCCTGGATGTTGTGGTAGACAAAGCCAAAAAACACCAAAGCAGCAATGCACTTCGAGAGCCAGTCCCTTTTCGTCGGTTCGTACCGACGTGGCGTTGCCTTGACAGGCTTCGCCTGTTGCTTCAGCTGCACTCGCATCGGCTCCACTTGCGCTGGCGGATCACCACACAGCGCACGGCGAAAAGCACCCACGCGACGAGCCAAAATTTCGCGCAAACGGGTTGCTCCGCCGACGCTTAATCCACTCTGCTCTGCCTGCTGCACGCTGTCCTCCAACGCCCGTTCTCGGGCCGTCCGCTCCTCCTCCGGATCCATGAACATGTCTGGCCCCCGGTCGACCAAATGTTCCACCGCCTTGTCCTCCGGAGCATCCACCGTAGCCTCGGTCTGAAAAGCACGCACGGAAACCGTCACTCTGCGCGCCGCAAGGTAACTCGGAGTCTCCACACCGGTCGATACCGGCACTGCGCGAGGGCGAAGCTTCTCCAGAGCTTCACGGTAGACGTCGATGCCAAGAGCTTTCATGGTAGCCATGCCAAACAGAACGACGTTATCTGTACCAGGCATGACCGCGAAAGTGATGGGCTCCAATTTCACCGCTCCCCACGGCGTCCGTACACTCACGGCAATCGGCACCGTTTTGTGCGTGACCATCACTGAAACACCCGTAGCGGTTTTCGCCTGCTGCGGGCCATTTTCGAACGGAATTTGCAGATCGGCGCCGCCGAAATGCGAAGACAGCTGCTGAAGTAAGCCGACACCGATGGACGTGAGCGCCGACCCCGAATCAAGGATCACACGCGCCATCAGCGAACCAACCGACCCTGGCAAAGAGAGATCAGCGCGTAAACACTCAGCGCTGCGATCGACAGGCACTTCACCTGCCGTTGAACTCTGGTCGGTACCAAGAGTCACCTGACGCCATGGCTGCCCTCCTACAGCCGGCGCCGAAGAAATAGAATCGGCGGTCCACCCCGACCAAGACGTCGAATATACAGACGGTTCCGGCGCTACCGCCCCTGCAGCAGCACCAGACACTGACTCCGCCCGCTCGGTGGATGGCGAAGTTCTCGCTCCAGCAGCACCCACCGATGTTCCAGCTCCTCCAACGTATACAGCTCGGCCGGCAACAGACGAACCAGATCCCGACCCAGCGGCTCCTGCCGCTGGCGCACCAGAAGTTGAAGAAGCAACAGCAGAAGTTCCACCGCCCGCTGTCAATTGATTGCCACCACGGCCACCGCGCCCGCGTCCATGGTTGAATCTGCCCCGGCCGCCATTGCGGCCCCCGCGATACCCTGACGACCCGCGCCCACCACTGCTGGGAGCTGTGCCGCCACCGCGAGCTTTTGGGCAATCAGAAACATAATGGTTGGGATCACCACACTCGAAACAGACGCGAACAAACGACTTTTTCGCGGACTGCTGCTGTTTCGGTTTCTGCTGCTGTTGGCGTCGCGGTTCAGCTGCCCCTGCAGCATCTTTCCGACCATACGCCTCGATGAATTTCCACTGTTCTGCAGCAGAAAAATTTTGGTCCATGACCAATGCCGGGTCCTTCTTCCACCCTGCAGCGTACGTTAGCTGACCTTTTACGTACTTTTTGAACTCGGACGGCCATAAGCCATCCACCAACGCCATGCTCACAAATTCCGCCGGTCCGGGCAACCACGAACGGTCCTGCGCGCGGTACATGGCATGCACCGCGTGATTCTCCGCAAAATACTTTTCCATAGCGGAGTTTACCATCATCGCGCGGTCTTTGACGGATGTTTCACCGCCCTGCTTTTCATCGCGCCTCATTGAGAGAACGCGACGCAAGTCCGCTGCCGCCCGCGAGGTGTCAAATCTGTTGCTGGTGGTTGTGTAACCAGCGTGCTGCCTAACAGCGTCCAACAACTCCGAGGCGGTCATCGTAGTCTGATGCTTGTAAAATCCCTCAAAACACCGATGAATGTAATTGGGGATAAGCTGGCCCATGCTCACTTTGGAGTGCTGAACCACCCCCTGAGCGTTGGCGAGCTGCAGCCGTTCCTCATAATCGAGGTACGCTGCGTAAAAAAACACGAGAGGCCTGCTCGGTCCACACCTCTCCGTATTTCGGTGGAGTCAGAGACTCCCCTACCACCAGCGGCGTGCTTGCCGTGTGCGCCATAATCCACAGCAGTCCACCTGGACTCTGCTGTAATAACGGAGAAACTGCCGCCTGACCTGTGCGTCCTCCAGCTCCCGGAGCGTCCTCCCCTGCTGTGCGCTTCAAGCCGTTTCGATCCGTCCAACGGGCCAACTGCCTTCCCAGCTGTGACCCAATACTCCGCAGCCGAAAACTCCTCCAACAGAAGTTCCGCGAATATCTAGATATTATGGCCTCTGCCAGATGATATCAGCAAGAGGGCTTCCAGCGAGGGACTCCACCAGTCTCGCTGGCCTCGCACTCAGTAAGTCTTGTTCTTAGAGCTTGTATTATCACGGAGTGATCCTCATCGGACCACGAGCCAGGTGGCTAGGGGACATCACACAGGATCCCCGGCCACTGCTCCACTCACACATGCGATTACACTGAAACCTCCACGGCTTGGTATCTTTTGGCTACAGGTATCAAGCACAACAACACAGCCGACAATGCAACACACTTAACCCCCATGATGTCCACTGCCTTGTTGAGACACACAACGTTGCAGCCCTCCTTCACTCTATGCCATTCACCCACATTGCTGTTCGTCACGTTACACCATGCACTCATTCCATACTATTAAGGGGGACCATAGTAAATGGGACCAAATATTGTCAGTAAAAATAGGTGAATATATAGGTTTTTGTCTGTACCATAGGTCCTATTTACTATGTATGGTCCCCCGAAATAGTGATCACAAACGAGATGGAAATTGGCATTGCTGCGGCACAAAATATTGCATTGCTCAATAAATGCAGAGTACATTGTAGGTGTGGAAATAGGCGGGTGGTGGTGTCCATCGATAGACATTCTTGTCCACCAGAATAGATTCTCAACGGTGCCCATCGCTAGTAAATAGCCGGCCAAAATAGACAAGGAAATGTATCTATCGATAGCCGTTGCTGGTCACATTAGATTCGGAAACATATCTATCGATAGACACTGCCGGTCACAACAGATTAAGAAATGCATATTTCGATAGCCATTGCCGACCACAACGGATTAAGAAATAAATGTGTTCATCGATGGCCACTGCTGTCGACCGCAATAGATTCTGCAAGCTAATTGTCGATACCCACATTGTCGGTGACAATAGCTTTAAATCTAGGTACTTCAAGTCTTGCACACTCACTCCTGCCAAAACAATATTTTGGGGACGTAACCTATCAGTAGGCATGACCGACGACAATGAATGGATCGAGGAACGTGCCTATCGATAGACTTTGCCGACGACAATAAGCCCGTCCATTGCACCGTATATATTATATTGCTATTGCTATTGCAGGGGGCATTGACTATTGTCTAGGATGTATACCTCTTTTTCGTTTACTCGATGGGGAGGGGATGGGGATCTTTACAATCAAGTGATCCCCAACTATTTAATACAACAAAAAACGTGTGGTTTCCTGTATCGTTCGTTTTGTGATCACACGACAGCATGACCGTTTTCGAAGCAGCAGGCCTCACCGTATCCGGAGAGAAAACGGAGACCATGCTGCTGCGGACACCGAACCAAAAGCACCCCAGACCTCACCGCTCGTCATCGAAGCAGCAGGACAGAGGTATAAACAGACGATGCAGTTCTTGTACCTGGGCGGTTTGTCGTCGCAATCGCTGAAATTATGCCAGTTATCACAGGACGGATCCGACTCGCATGGGCATGTGCTACAATCGGTTCAAACGGGAGCTGTACGATATGGATGATGCCCCGTTCACCCTGAAAGTGAGTACGCTAAAGGCCGAGGTGATGGAGCCCCTGCTGTACGGGTGGGTGACGTGGACTCTTGGCCAGGAACATTTCGCTGAGCTCCGAAAGGCACACCACAAGCTCATCTTTCGGATCATTTGGCTTCCAGCGTCAACAACGCATTAACCACCTCATGTCGTACGCCAAGGCCCTCAAAAAGGCACACTGCGAGAGCGTTGGGACGACCATCCGCAACCGACGCCTCCTCTTTGCGGGGGCCGTGCAGCGGACGGCAAATGAGCGGCTGACCCGCCGGGTGATGTTATGACGATGACTGGTGGAAAGAACCCAGGACCAGGCCGACCATCAGAAAAGAACTGGGCCCAATGTCTAGCAAACGACCTCAGGGTTTTCCAAGCCAACGAGGGGTCCACGGAAAACTCCCCTCTGCTGTTCGGGGTAGAAACGGTGCCATGGCCGAGGGTGGCTAAGAAGAGCGGGAAGTGGTACCGGGGGGTCGTCGACGCGGCGGACTGTTTCATGGCGAGGTGGCACAGGAACGAGGCACAGAGGAGCCGGCGACGCCACGCAGCTGAGGACGCCAAGAACGGCGACAACGGGAGGGGAGAAGGGCAGCCGTACTGATACACCCGTGGACGAATGCAGAAACGAAATGATAGATCGGGTGGCTAGGTATCGCTTGGACTAGCTCTTGTAGACTTTTGCCTGTAGCTCCCTCTCTTTCGTGTTGCTTCGTCCGTGCAGCAGATATATATATATATATCTCTGTCCTTCCTGAGTACGTACGTATTCTTTCCGTCTGGCAGCCTTTCTGAAGTCCTTGCGTCATTTGTATTATTTTTAAATTCATGTTTTTTTGTTTTCGTTTTCATTGTCTTTTTGTTTTTTGTTTATTTTTTGTCTTGCTTGTGTTGTGTTCTCGTACCAGGTACGCTGACATTTCACTTGCTTGACACTTGAATTCACGATTTTTTTTTTTTTTTTGGTCTTTCCTCTGTCTCACAGTCTGTGACCACGGAATCAGTATCTCTCTAGGATAAGGAATCAGGACGGACACTCGGTGTACTGATGAAGCTGGGTAGAAAGGACGGTTTAATGCGAAGACAACAACAACAACAACAACAACAACAACTAATCGAAAGAGCCACAGGACGATTTGAGAACATTTTTTTTTCTTCTCGTAGTGTTTCCATTTTTGGCTCACTATTAATACATTTTTTTAAACCTATAGTTATCCAAAACTGGAACAGGTAGTTTGAAAAAAACTTCCTCGGACAGGGGCGGGGGTGTTGAGGTTGTACTCGATAGGAAGGGGATGGGGATCTCCAAATCCAAGTGATTGACAATTAGAAAAAATGCGATAACAAAATTGGTGGTCTCCTAAAGTTCTATGATTCCACAGGTTCAGTGCTCCGTCCGGTTTGTTTTCCACTCTGATTCTTTTTTTACGTGGGGTGTCGAAACAAATCTGCCCCGGACGCTCCGCTCGATACAGCAGCAGTATATGACCGTAAAAAAAAGAGAAATTTCCCGAGGCACGAAAGAAGGGAGGGGGCCGGCGCAGGTATAATGGATGGGATGAAACGTATGACAAGAAATTACGTATAGAATACGCGCGTTCCGCTATTTATAACATGCACTTGTAAAATTCAGTAAAAATTGTGGCACACACAGGAGATAGCAGACGAGACGTATTACACAGCTTGCAAAGTTGAGTTTCAACCAAGTACTTAATCAGTCGAACTCACAGCTGAGGTATTTCATAATTTCAGAATAAAATCAAAACGGCATGTGATAGTACGGGGGTGCATATTATTACGGGGGTCCATAGTTAATAGGACCTATGGTGTGGATAAAAACCAATATATTTTTCTATTTTTGCAAACGAAATTTGGTCCCATTAACTACGGACCCCGGTAATAGCAACTATTACGGGGGTCCATAGTTAATAAGACCTATGGTATTCATAAAAACCTTTATGCTTACCTATTTTTGCCAACAATATTCGGTCCTATTTGTTATGGTCCCCCGAAATAGTAAATAGGACCAAATATTGTTATTACGGGGGTCCATAGTTAACGAGACCAAATTTTGTTAGTAAAAATGGGAAAATATATAGGTTTTTATCTACACCACAGGTCCTGTTAACTATGGACTCCCGTAGTAGTAAAAATAGGGGAAGTATCGAGGTTTTTGTGTTCACCTCAGGTCCTATTTACTATGATCCCGCGTAGTATCAGGAGTGATGGTGTCATGGGTGATGAATGTTACGTGAACCAATCAATCTCTCCGAGGATTGATTGTGCTCGTCGCCAAATATACACAGGGAGGGTCATTATGCCAAAAAGTAGATAGACTTTCTCCATTTACCACACGGCGTACAAGACTGCGAAGGCGGGCTCGCGACATCCTCAGTGGAGACTATACATCCCTCTGGGGTTCACGCTCAGTCAGGTTTTCCCGGTCGAGGTGAGGTGGTAATGATCCGGGGATGTAGGCAGCTCTTAGGCTTATTCTTACATTATCTTCGAGCTTTTTTGCAGAATCTCCAAAGTTCGTTTGAATATTTGCACAAGCAGCCAGTATGCAGGAAAGACGATATTATATCGTACGTAGCTGACAACTAACCGCGAGCCTCAGAATCTTCATCCCCTTCGCGTTTACCCTCAGCCAGGTGTTCGCGATCGAGGTGAGATGGTAACGATCTGGGCATGCGGGCATATCTATGTACAACAAGCAGTCAGTACGCAGGACGCACAGAACCGTATGTTGTAGGTAACTGACAACGAAGCACGCAGCACGAAAAAATGTGACAATCCATACCTGGTAACAACAACATCGAGACAGGCAAACCTGTACGAGTAACAATTATTAATATTAATATTAATAGTAGACAACCCTGTCATAAAAACCTACACACGCCATTGAACGCGCGATGGAATTGTCACACCGAGTTTAAAGAAAAAAAAATGAGTATTGGAAAAAAAAATCGATGTCACTCACACAGCTTCGATTTTTCTTCTTTTGGTTACCTCTTTCACCAGCTAGCTATGGCTGCACAGGACAGGACAATGGTGGCAGAGAGGGTAGCAAGGTACCAGGCGGGCCAGCAGGGAGACCCTGGCTGTGCTACTCGTACCATAAACTGCTGCCGCCACCTGGAGCATGCCTCGTGCTTTGGTTTGCCTGTTATTTTTTCCCTTGGTTCTTAGTCTTACTCTGTTGACGACACCTATGGTATACATAAAAACCTATATATTTAGGTATTTTTACTAACAATATTTGGTCTTGTTAACTATGGACCCCCGTAATAGTGGTGTTTTCATCTTTTTCCTTTTTTTTTTTCCTTTTTTTCTAGCTCCTTCTTTTCAAGTGTCTGCCAGATCCCCTGCGAGGGGGTACGATGGTTTGTTGCTATACTGAAGTATATACTAATACCAGGTATATATATATATTTTTTTTTTGTTTATTTTCTCTTTCGAATTAATTGTCTTTGTTTTGATTTTTTTTCTCTTTGTTTCGTTTTTGTTTCTCTAGTTCATGGAATGGGTATGTCGTGCCTGTCGTACGCAGTATGATGACATGGCATTGCATTGCATACGTGGCAACGTAGTATCTCTGTGGCGTAGCTTTGTGACCACAGAACTTGTATCTCTCTGGGATTGAAGAATCGGCACGGGCACTGGTTGTGCTGGATGTCGACGGGTAGAAAGAACGGTTTAATGTGAAGAAAACAACAACAGGACACGTAAAACGAAAATAAGGAGTAAGAAAGGCAGCCCGAGATTTACCACGGGAAAGTGGGAAACTGCGGAGACCTTATTCTGAAGATAGTATATTATAGAACGCATCCGTTGTCAAATAGGAAATCCATCGTGGACCAGCTCAGCTTTGTTGTTTCTTCTTATTATTCATAGTGTCGGTCGGCGACACACGTATTACATTTCGTCTTTTCCTGCAACTCCAATTTTAATTTCGAAATTGTGGCATTTCACCAAACCCAGCGCCTGTCCAGCGAGGGTCGAATCTTGTCGAGTACGTACGTGCCTCAGTTGGCTCTTAGAATGATCGTCCACCCGGCACAGCAGACCCGTCACTATTCGTATTAATAGTTATACTTAATTAAGCAGCTTTTCCCTCGCGGAAACAATCCGTGCGGTGTGATGGTCCTACTGCCGTCGGTCTAACTTGTAGGCAGGTACGTGTCGGTGGCTTTGGGAGTGAAATCCATCACCAAGTCGTCACGCTACAACGCCCAGCGCGACAAATTCCCGACTACTCGTATATTGCCCCCACCGAGCTCAGTCGATCGGCCACCTCGGTGCGGGCACCTTGTAAAATCGGCAACGAGAGCCCAGAAAGCTGTTTAGCCTTCTGCGTTCGGCCATGACTTGCGAATGACCTTGGGAACGACCCCCTGGTCAGCCTTTGTTCGCTCGCGAGTGGTGGCACAGCTCGAGCGGTAGGGCTGCCCGATCCTCTACAGCCTTGCTGTGCTTGTACCCAAATTTCCTAAAAAAATAACTGAAAAACTTGAAGACGTCATTTTTCGGGGTTGGAGCTTTTCTGCTTTTCCCAAACTTAACACTCCTCGTTAATGCTAATAAGACCGACCGACCCTTTGTGGGTACTACTGTACACGAGATACAAACGTATTTGTTTTGCTTATTAGACCAACTATTATGGGAAATTTTTGAAGGGTCTCAGAACTGGCTTGTTTTGCCGAAAACCGGCGATTTACTCGACGGGACTGTCAAAAACACCGGTAGACTCGTCAGGATGCTCCCCTTAGTTTTCCGAGAGCTTTCGCGAGCACTTTTCCGTTTCTCGAGAGTCGTAGAAGGACTGTTCATTCATATTTCCAGTTCTGAGGACATCGTCATTTTTCATCACAAATCCTCGAAGATCCACTATTTCTGGCCCCAGTTCTGACCAACAGCCTTCGCTTATTTCTGACCCTCCAGAGAAAAGAAATTGGCTGCTGCTCCAAAATTTAAAATAGGACTCTGGAGAAACGGAAAATTGTTCCTGAAAGCTCGCAAAAAACTACGGGGAGCATTTTGAGGAGTCTGTCGGTGTTTTTGGCTTTCCCGCCGAGTAAAACGCGTATATTCGGCCTAAAAACCCAGTTTTGAGAGCTCAGAAATAATTTCCCATAATAGTTGGTCTTAATCTGGAACTATGATGAATGATTTCTGGATCATATCTACACTTAGAGCAGTTCGCAGTAGCATATATAACCACACACCCAATGTAGGCTGCCAACTTGTACTTAAAATCTACCACTTACGCCCAAGGGAGGGCGGGCGGGTTCTTCTTTCACCTCGCCGATCTTCTAAAGGATAACACGCCGCCGCTGCTCGTACACCCCCACGAGTAGAGTGCTACGTACGGTAGATGATGTTCTTCCTCACTGGTCTTCTTCCTCACTGCTGTGTCAACCCTTCCCAGCCTGTCTCCCTAGTTCAACCAACAGCCAACTTGCACCCGTCATCAACTCTATGCACCTCTTGCCCATCCCCTCTGTTCAAGCATGCCAACGATTCAATACCTCTCCACAAACCCCAGATTTCCTCCGTTCGATATTCTACTTCTTAACAACAAACTCTGTCACGATTTCGCGCTGTGCTTCAAATATAGTATTCAAACTACTGGCACTCGTACGAGTATACAGTCTACAAGGTTCTTGTTCGTCGTTGTTGACTTGAAATCTCATTTTTCATAAAATCCAGGTAGTGTGGCAAGCTGACAAGGGAGGGAACAGCAGGCGTTCGTTCCTCGTGCCAACGGGTAGAAAGAGCGGTTTAATATGTGTCAAGAACGCACACACCAGCTGCACGTGCGTACATTAACATGTTTACTAGTATATGAGGCGTTCTACGATACAGAGGTTCACCCTAATTTTTCTGAGGCTCCTCATTTACGGAGCTCCATACCTCACCCGAATACTGACTTCAGCAAAATCAAATTGCATCCCGATGAATATTCCAAAATTGTCATACATAGTTCAAAACAAGATTGATATTCCGACGGTTTACTCCGCCACTCAGAATGCATTTTGCCGGAAATGTACTACCTATATCGTAGAACTCGTCATCTGCAGTTTCCAGGAAGGCATGCGGGCTCGCGTGCGTACGGATGACGGCCACAACACTCGGAATGGTTTGATGTCACGCAGGGGCTGCGGCAAGGCTGCGTGTCATCACCGTTACTGTTCAGCGTGTTACTTGCTGCTGTGTTACACATGGTGCTGGTACGCGTCACGGGTCAGCAAAGACGGAGGCATCGTACACTAAAGGATTTGGTCCCACTCAATCAATGATGCTGGAGCAGTCGAGCAGAGGAGCAGGAGCCGTTGGAATGTTTTACGCCGATGACGACGCAGGCATATTTCCTCGAAGTCAGTTGAAGAAGGACTCGCGAAAATGAATTCAGTCATGGTGACTGTCTTTGAAGCAGCAGGCCTCACGGCAACGGAACGGAAGACAGAGGCAATGCTTCTACGAAGACCAGGCTAGACAACCCTCGCCCCAGCGCTCGTCATCGAAGCAGCAGGCCAGAGGTATAAACCGACTGCTCAGTTATCATACCTAGGCGACATTATCGACAGATCCGTCTCATACGGGCATGCCTCCAACGGTGTGTGAGGACCCGGAGTTGTATGATAGGACGACCGCCCCGTTAAGTCTGAAGTCCGAATGCTGAAGGCCGAGGTGATTGAGACCCTGCTGTACGGGTGTGTAACGTAAACCCTCAGAGCGGAACACTTTGCCGAGCTTCGAACGGCTCACCAAGTCCTGTTGCGAAACATTGGCTTCCAGCGCCTGCTTCGTACCGACCACGCCACCCTCTCGTACACGAAGGCCCTCAAGATGACACGTTGCGACAGCATCGAAACGACCATCCGCAGACGGTGGCTCTTTTTCACGGGGGCCTTGGCACGGCCCAAGGAACGAGCGATTACCCAGTCGGGAAATGTTCGAAACGATGGCTGCCGTGGAGAACCGGAGACCTGGCGGACATTCTAAGACTTGACATGATTCACAGTCGAAGACCTTAGATCATTCCGAGCCACTGAAAGATCAAAGGGGACACTCCCGCTTTTGAGACCGCGCTGTGGTCCACTACAGCAGAAAAAAGGGGGAAGTGGTATCGGGGGGTCCTTGAAGCGGCCGAACGGTTCATGGTGAAGTGGCAGTTTGATGAGGCACAGCTGAATAGGCTGCGCCGCGCATCCGTCGTGGGGGGTTGTCAAGGGAATGGTAAGAGGGGGGGCAACAGGAGGAGTGGAAAGAAACCCGACCGAGGGAATGGGGGCAGGGGGGGGGCAACAGCATGAGTAGGAGAAGGGAAACCGCAGTGGTCAAAAGTAGGACGGAGACGGCAGGCAGGGTAGCAAGGCACCAGGCCGACTAGTGAGTGGAACATGTCTATGCCACTTACGCCGCCAAGTGCTGCAGCCAGTCCGAACGTGATCTTCCTTTGTTTTCCTTTCCTTTCGGAGCTTCGATCCCTCCGTGATTTTGTCATTGTTCCTTTTTGCATTCTTTCTTCTTGTCCATTTGACAGGAGTCTTGTGGCGTGGGTGGATGACGAGCCTGTTTTACTTGTTTCGTACTGTCTGGCTGACGCATTCTCTCCGAGGGTGCGGCAAAGTTGACAAAAGCAGGACGGAGACGGCAGACAGGGTTGCAAGGTACCCGATAGACTAGTACGTACACTAGAACCTGACATCGATGGCCATGCTACTCGTACCGCAAATTGGTGCGGCTAGCTGGAGGGTGCTTTTTTGTTGTGCTTCGGTTTGCCTGTTGTTTCCCTTGGTTCTAAAGTAAGTTTTACTCTGTTTCTTGCTAATAGATGTACGTGCAATATTAATAGTAGTTCTGTTGTTGCTTTAGCTCGTGCGTTCTATAGTGCCTGCCACATCCGCTGCGGCGTGCGCTATGTGCAACTGCACCCTGCAAAAAACTTTGTGCCGGGCATGGGTCGCCAATTTTCAACCTCGCACGTGGAATCAGACCAACCCTACCCCAGGCCTGGCCCTAGGTAACCCTAACCATTTGGGGGTCTCGAGGTCGGCAGGGGCAATCATGGGGCTTCACCACGTGTTTTGGTGGCGTTTTTCCAAAAAAAAACTCTGGGCGGCCGAAAGACCCGCCTTGACCAATAAGACCCTACCACTGTGTCCCAATATATGAGAACCAGTTTTACATTCATTATTCAAATAAATATTTCTTATATTTCGGGACGGAGTGCTATTCTGCACAGTTCTTTGTACAGGGTGCAGCTGCACATAGGTCGAGTCATTCGCTGCGGGGGGGGGCACGACAGCAGTAGTATTTCTTTTTCTTGTCTCTCTTTCGATTCGTTTTTTGTTTTTTTTGTGTTTCTTTTGTTTTCTCCATTTTCACAGAATGTGTATGTCACTCCTTTCGTATCCAGTATGATGACATAGCATTGTATCGTCTACTCTGCTTAATCCATAACCATCTAAACTAGGAAGGAGGCGGCAGACAGGGTATCAAGTCACCAGGCCGACTAGGAAGTGTATAACATGCCTATGCTACTCGTGCCGCTATCTGGTGCAGCTGGTTTGAGCGTGGTCTTTTACTTTGTATTCCTTTTCATTTTTGTACTTGATCCTCTGTAACTTTTATTTGATTCATTTCTATTCTATTCTTCTACGTATGTATTGGTAAGTCTTAAGAAAGGAGTCGTGTGGCGTGGGTGGATGACGCGCCTGCTTTGCTTGGTTCGTAGTCTGACGCCGAGGGGCGGGGCATAGTTGACGAACGCAGGACGGAGGCGGCAGACAGGGTAGCAAGGTCCCAGGCGGACTAGTAGGGAGAACCTGGCTATGCTACTCGTACCACAAACTACTGCCGCTACCTGGAGGGTGCTTCGTGCTTCGGTTTGCCTGTTATATTCCCTTGGTTCTTTAGTCCCGCTCTGTTTATAGTGGTGCTTTTGTTTTCTTTCTTTTTCAGCTCGTTCTTTTCAAGTGTCTGCCACATCCCCTGAGGGCAGGCACGACAGTTCTTTTTTTTTCTTTTTTTCTCTTTCGATTTGTTTTCTTTGCTTTCATTCGTTTTCTCTGTTTCCTAGAATATGTATGTCGTGCCTGTCATATCCAGTATAACGGCATGGCAGTGCATAGTCTACTGCTGCTGCTGTGCTTACTGCATACCTGGTACCACGTACGTAACAACGTGTGTGTGTTTTTCACATTAATAAGCCGTTCTTTCTACCCGTCGACATCCAGCACAATCGGTGTCCGTGCCGATTCTTCAATCCTAGAAGAGATACAAGTTCTGTGGTCGCTAAGCTACGCCACAGAGATACAACGTGCCACGCAGTTAGCACAGCAGCAGTGGGCAATGCAATGCCATGTCATCATACCTGGTACTTTTTTTTTTTTGTTTTTTTTTTTTTTTCATCACTTTTACTTTCCAGCCCACTCGTAGGAGGTTTTACCCTCGACGATCTTCTGGACAAGCCGCGGTCACAGGTGTCGTCCCTTCTCCCCCCCGGTACGTGCCTTTATTTTTTATCGCGCATAGGGTTCAGCATTCCCACTGCTCGTCGATTTTCATTGAAAGTACAGCTAACTCACGCTCTCGCGCTTTCCGCTAATCAATTTTATGCAAGAAAAAGTCCCTGGATACGACAGGCACGACATACAACATTCTATGAAATAGAGAAAACAAAGAAAACAAAGAAAAAACAAAAAAAAAGAAGACAAATCGAAAGAGAAAAAGAAAGAAGAAAAAAAAATAAGAAACAAACTGTCGTGCCCCCCCCCGCAGGGGATGTGGCAGACACTTGAAAATAACGAGCTGGAAAAAAAGGAAAAAGAAGAAAAACACCACTACTTGTCGTAAACAGAGTAAGACTAATACGGGGGACCATATAACAGCCGGCGTCCCCGGTGGCTTGGTAGGTGGTCCGCGAGCCTATCAAGATCAATTTCGTGAGTTCGAGTCTCACCGAGTGCATGCTCATAGGGACTTTTTCTTGCATAAAAAATTGATAAGCGGAAAGCGCGGAAGCGTGAGTTGGCTACATTCGATGAAAATCGACGAGCAGTGGGAATGCTGAACCCTATGCGCGATAAAAACTAAAGGCACGTACCGGGGGGAGAAGGGACGACACCTGTGACCACGGCTTGTCCAGAAGATCGTCGAGGGTAAAACCTCCTACGAGTGGGCTGGAAAGTAAAAGTGATGATTAAATAGGACCTACGGTAGACACAAAAACCCATATATTTAGCTATTTTTACCAACAATATTTGGTCCTATTTAATATGCTCCTCCGTAATAAGAACCAAGGGGAAATAACAGGCAAACCAAAGCTCAAGCATCCTCCAGGTAGCGGCAGCAATTTATGGTACGAGTAGCATTGCCAGGTTCTCCCTGCTAGTCCGCCTGGTACCTTACTACCCTGCCTGCCACGTCCGTCCTGTGTTCGCCAACTATACCCGGCCCCTCGGCGTCAGACAACACGAAACAAGCGAAGCAGGCTCGTCATCGTAGTATCTCTGTGGTCTAATTTTGTGACGACAGAACTTGTACCTCTCTAGGATTGAACAATCGGCACGGACACTGGTTGTGCTGGATGTCGACGGGTAGAAAGTAGTTCGAAGAGTACCTCGCCGAAACCGAAGGACTTCTAGCGAGACGGGATTTTGTAAGCACCTGAAAAGTACGGTGGGATTGGAAGGTACTAAAGCGAGGAGCGAACAGTTTATTAGGGACGAGGATGGCACGCTGTTGCTGGATAAGGCGCGAATTCGTGAACGGTGGGGGAGTTCTACATCAAACTTTTGAACACGAAATCGCTGAAACTCAATTCCACGATCAGCGACCTCTTGCCACCGCGACCTGTCACTCGAAGATGAACCATATGTGGACGAGATGACGGAAGCGCTCAAGGGCGTGTGAAACTGGAAAGCTGTTGGGCCAGATAGCCTCCCGGCCAAACACCCCGCATTTGCCGAGTGCTTTCACAACATCCTCGTCAATGTTTGGGTAACAGGAGAAGTCCCCCAGCAATGGAAAGATGCGATCGTCAAGGTCCTTCACAAACAGAAATACCGATTGCAAAAACTACGGAGGGACCTCTCTTGTTTGCCCACGCAGGCAAAGTGTTGTTGAAAATCGTCGCGTGCCGCCTTACTATTAAAAACAACCATTGTGAGACCGAGGGAATAGTCCCGGAGGAAAAGCAGTGCGGCTTCCGCACCGCACGATCAACGATTGATATGTTGTTCGGCGTGCGCCGGTTGCAAGAGCTCGGACGACAGAGACAAATCCCCCTGTACGTGTGATTCATCGATCTGCAGAAATCGTACGACTCTGTCGACCAAGAGCTGCTGTGGAAGGAACTCACACGCTCTGGCGTACCAACCAAGCTGTTTACGATTATCCGCTATTTTCAAGACGGTGCGCGGGCTGGCGTGCGCACGGATGACGGCGAGCACTCGGAATGTTTGAGGTCACGCAGGGGCTGCGACAAGGCTGCGTGCTATCACCGTTACTGTTCAACGCGCTATTCGCTACTGCGTTACACGTCGTACTGGTACGTTTCAGCAAAGACGAAACCATCGTCAAGGATTTGGTTCGACTCAATTATGTTGGAGTAATCGGACCAGAGGGGCAGGATCCGGTTGGCATGCATGCCGAGGGCTGTATGGGGCATGTTGTACGCCGATGACGCAGGAGTTGTCTCGACGTCGGCTGACGGGATCGCGAAAATGATGACAGTCATTGAGACTGTCTTCGAAACAGCAGGCCTCACGGTATCGGAAAAGAAGACGAAGGCAATGCTTCTACGAAGACCAGATCAGACATCCCTCGCCCGACCGCTCGTCATCGAAGCAGCAAACCCGTTGTTTTTTTTGTAGGCATAGACATACGGCCCAGTTCTTATACCAAGGCAGCATTATCCACGAAACCGCTGACCTCTCGCTCGAAATCGACCGACGGATCCGTCTCGTACGAGCATGCCTCAAAACGTTCGGCCCGGAGTTGTATAATAGGACGACCGCCTTGCCTAGCGTGAAAGTCCGAAACCCGAAGCCGAGGTGCTTGAGACGCTGCTGTACAGGTATGTCACGCAGACCCTCAGAGCGCAACACTTTGCGGAGCTTCGACCGGCTCACCACCAAACCCTCTTGCGAGTCATTGGCTTCCAGCGCCGACTCTGCGCTGAGCACGCCACCCACTCTTACGCTAAGGCCCTCAAGATGACACGTTGCGAGGACATCGAAACGACCATCCGTAAACGGCGGCTCTTTTTCGCGGGAGCCGTAGCACGGCAAAGCAAGGAGCGATTACCCAGTCGGGTATGTTCGGGACGATGGCTGGTGGGGAGAACCTGAGGCCTAGCGGACAGTTTTAAGACCTAGCATAGACGCATAGTCGAAGATCTTAGGGAGTTCCGAGCACCCGAAGGGTCAACGAAACACTCCCCCTTGGTGTTTGGAGTTGAGACCGCGCTGTGGTCCACTGCAGCAAAACGGGCGTGGAAGTGGTACCGGGGGGTTCTTGAACCAGCCAAACGGTCCGTGGTGAGGTGGCACGAGGATGAGGCACAGCTGAGCAAACAGTGCCGGGAATCCGCCTTGGGTAGTGCCCAAGGGATTGGGGGGAGGGGGGGCAACAGGAGGAGTGGAAAGAAACACAACTAAGGGAATGCGGGGGGGGGGGGGAGACAGGAGTACAAGGGAAACCGCGGCGGACAAAAGTAGGAAGGGGATGGCAGACAGGGAAGCGAGGCACCAGGCCGACTAGTAAGTAGAACATGTCTACGCTACTCGTGCCGCCAACTGGTGCAGCTGGTTCGAACGTGGTATTCCTCTGTCTTTTTTTTTTTGCGCTCGATCCTCCGTGATTTTCATTTTTCACTACTTTATCTTTGTTTTTTGTCCTTATGAAAGAAGTCGTGTGGCGTGGGTGTATGACGAGTCTTCTTTGCTTGTTTCGTACTGTTGAACGCATCTTCTCCGGGGGTAGGGCATAGTTGGCGAACGCAGGACGGAGACGGTAGACAGGGTAGCAAGGTACCAGACCGTCTAGTAGAGATGGACCTGGCTATGCTACTCCTGCCAGAAACTGCTGCGGCTACCTGGAGGGTGCTTTGTGCTTCGGTTTGCCTGTTGTTTCCCTTGGTTCTTAGTCTTACTCTGTATGTAGTATGTAGTGGTGCTGTTTCTTTAGCTCGTTCGTTTTTAGTATTGTGATCAAATATGGGAGGAGACAGCACTTTCACTCTCGACAAACAGCAACCTGGCCTTGACATGCCTTGACTGACACCGAACTACTTCGTACCAGGTAGTTTATGGTGTGGAACACTCGGCCGTACACCCTTGACAGCGCTCGTTTTGTCTTTGATGACATGCCTCCTTTATTTTTTTTTATTGTTCTGTGATACCGATTCCATTCGCTCTCCGATGGGTGGAAATACATAATAAAGTCCGACTTCGTACGAGTACGTACTACCTGTGAGATGGACGGGTAGAAACGAAATACATGTTTCATGCGACGAACACACACATAAAACACATGACTCCGTCGACCAAGAGCTGTTGTTGTGGATGGTGCTCGCACGCTTCGGCGCACCAGAGAAGATGCTAACCGCTAGTTCCACGACGGCATGCGATCTCGCGTGCGTACGGATGAGGGTGAGCACTCAGCATGGTTTGGCGTCACTTCGGGGCTGTGGCAAGGATTGTGCTGCCCCCGCTTCTGTCCAATGCTGTCTTCGCTGCTGTGATACATGCCGTGATGGTAGGCTTCAGCGAACACTCGAATATTTTGAGGGACTTGACTCATCTGGAGGCCTATCGCAGATAACGGCGTGAAGGTTCAAACATTATCACGCAGGGCATTGTGGGTGTTCTGTACGCGGACGATGCAGGCATTCTTTCTACGTCGGCGGAGGGCCTTGCGAAGGTGATGACCGTCATTGTGACCGTTTTCGAAGCAGCAGGCCTCACCGTTCCCGAAACGAAAACGGAGACCATGCTGCTGCGGACACCGAACCAGTCACCCCCGAACTCACCGCTCGTCATCTGAGCAGCGGGACAGAGGTGTAGACAGACGGTGCAGTTTGGCGGTCTTGCCGTCGCAAGCGCCGACATTACGCCAGAGATCACCGACGGATTCGACTCGCATGGGCATGCTAGAATCGGTACGAACGGGAGCTGTACGACAAGGAAGATGCCCCTTTCACTCTAAACGTGCGCACGCCAACTGTCCGAGGTGACGGAAGACCCTGCTGTTGTACGGGCGTGTGGCGTGGACTGTTGGCCAAGAACACTCCGCCGAGCTACAAACGGCACACCACAAACACCTCCTGCGGATTCTTGGCTTCCAGCGCCGACGACGCACCGACAACCCCTGGTATGTCGTACGCCAGGGCCCTCAAGAAGTAACAATGCGAGATCTTTGAAACGACCATCCGCGAACGACGCCTTCTCTGCGGAGACCGTGCAGCGGACGACTAATGAGCGCACGACCGGTAGGGTGATGTGTGGCACGATGGCAGGTGGGGAAAACCTGGGACCAGGCCGACCAGAAAAAACAACTGGGCCCAATGTCTAGCAGACGAGCTAACGGTTTCTCAAGCCACCGAGGGGTCCACGGAAAGCTCCTCTTTACTGTTTTTGAGTAGAGACATGGTTATGGTCGAGGGCGGGCGGGAGGTAGTACCGGGGAGTCGGCGAAGCGGCGGACTGTTTCATGAGGAGATGGCTCAGGGACGAGGCGCAGAGAAGCCGACTGAGCCACGCAGCTGAGGACGCCAAGAGAAGCGACAAAGGGAGGGGAGGGGGGGGCAGCTGTACTGATACAGCTGTGTCATCGAACGCAGAATGGAAATGATAGATCGGGTGGCTGGGTATCAGTTCGACTAGCCTCTGAATTCTTCGGTACGAGTTTTGTTTGTTTCTGGTTGAGTTGTTCGATGTGGGGGGGGGGGATCTCAGCGGTAGTACGGACAGTCGATGCCGCTATGGACGAGAGTAGTAAGGAGACGGCAGAGGGTGTGGCTAGGTTCCCGAATCGGTTCTACCAGCGACGGGCAGCCATGATACTACCACCGCCTGGAGTGCGATCTTGTCCTTCCTTTGTTTCCTTTCCCCTCCCCGCCGTCCTCTGCCGGTATCTTCCTCTCCTTCGTTTTGGTTTGTCCGCACAACAATCTGTCCTTTTTGAGTACGTATGTTTTCCCTCTGTAATAGCCACTATTAATAGCCACCTTTCTGATCTCCTTTCGTCGTGTGTACTGTGCTCGATTTCAATTTTTTCATCTTATCTTTGTATCTTTGTTCTTACTGTCTGGTCTTGCTTGTGTTGTTCTGTTCTCGCGCCCGGTACGCTGGGATTTTACTTGCTTTACTCTTGAATTCGCATTTTTTTTTTCTTGTTTTTGGTATTTCTCCGACTCACATGCTGTGGCCACAGAGTTTGTATCTCCAGGATAAGGGATCAGGACGGAAACTGGGTGTACTGATGGAGCTGGGTAGAAAGGACGATTTAATGTGAAGACAGCGCACTGCGACGTTTTTCGTTGCGTGCACACAAAGCTACAGTTTACGAGTTTTTAGCTTTATTTTTGTTTCGATTCCTGAGAAAGAAAATGTGATTATTGGGGGGATTTGAACGTCTTTGGCTTTGAACTAAGTATGCAAGGCATATCTTGATCAAGTTTACACAGACTGTCTTACTTGCTCGGCCTCGCCTGTTTCGCAGGACGCCCTCGATATATTCGGCCATCTCTCAGCCCTTCTGCTATGCTTGTATTTGCCGGTGATCATACTATTTGTCGGGAAACCCTCCTGAATTTATTTGCCTTTCTTGGTGCTATTTTATCGCTTTCCTTCTCGTTTTTATGGTGAATGCACGAACCAGGCTCCGATAGCCACGATATCTGTAGTTCGGATAAATGTTTTCTTGGGACAGAAAATGCAACTTTGAGGAAGATTTTTTCCATGAAAATAATCCCTCGTCGCGCTTTGCGTTTCTCGAATTGCTTTGCCCCTCGTTGCTTTTCGCGAGAGTGGGAATAGGGAGCGCGACAGGTTGTCTTAACTCCATCAACCTAGTAAAGCGTTGGCAGTTATTGTATGGACCATAGTAAATAGGACCAAATATTGTTAGTAAAAATAGGTAAATGTATAGGATTTTGTATGTACCGTAGGTCCTATTTACTATGGTTCCCCGTAATATTACGGGGGGGCATAGTAATAGGACCAAATATTGTCAGTCAAAATAAGGAAGTATATAGGATTTTGTGTGTACCGTAGGTCCTATTTACTCTGGTCCCCCGTAATAGTGTACCTGGTTCACGCTTGTGATAGTCCCCAGCACACTACCGTGGTGCTGCTTGGTTGGGGCTGATGTGAGCAACCAGCAATAGCAGCAGCAGCAGCAGCATCTATTCACTTATACTTTGTTGTTGGGGTGGTTGAAGTTAATGTCTCGAAGGTGCTGGCAATCGGTACGTGGCCGTGTTAAAACGTCGGAAGTTAGAGAACCGTCCTACCCCTCCCTCGCCGAACTCGACGCGGAATGCCACGCATGTAGCGCAGGCAGGGGCTGGCCCTGTTCGTGTCTGCCTGCGAATCCGGGCGTATCACGACCGGTGCCGAGTGCGCCTCGTAAGTGGTGCGATCCGTTTGAAGCGAACACACACTCGCACCAAGTAAGGTATTTCCTTTCGCAGACATGTCTCACTCCGACTTTCCGGATGTTCTGTTTTTTTCTGTCCGCTCGCGTGCCTCCCAACCCCGCGCCCTACGATTGCTATTATTTATACTTTACTTTTATATCACCACTTACAACTTCCAGCTTCTGAGCAAGCCGTGGTTATAGATGCCACCCTTTCTCCCCCCCGGTACGTACCTTCAATTTTATCGCACATAGGGTCAGCATCCCCACTGCTAGTCGATTTTAATTGAATGTTGCCAACTCAATTTCCGCTACTCGTAATATTTTTTTAATGGAAGAAACTCGGTGAGAACTGAACCCACAGAAGTTTTCTTTTTTGGGCTCGGAAGACCACGTAGCAAGCCACGAGGGGGCACCGGGCGATGATGGAAGAGGCATTAGTTCAGAAGAATACATTATCGTTGCTCTTCGCACTCCTCACATGCCTTTTGGGTCCCCACCATGATGAACGACTGATTCAGCAGAAGGATGAAGTAGTATCCCGTATCTGCAATAATACCTTCGCAATGGACCAACCTGCATAATTAAACCGTCGATGAATGTCAGTTGAATGACTGCGCTCTGCCCTTAACGCTACCGGAAATGGCGGAACGCTGCGATTCTACTGCAGATAACGGCACAATTCTCAAAACACCTAAAATAAAAACGCAAAGGTTGAAGATTTTGTTTTAAGGGATGATGAGCTTCGGGCTGACATCATATCTCCAACGTACAGTATGATTCTGCATTCTGCATGTGTAGCTGGGGGGCGGAGGGGGGAGGGCTCAACGCACCCGCCTAATGGCCCAGGATGTTCAGCGTGAAAGATTTCGTGCCGAGCGGCCAGGTGTGAGAGTGGTGGAAGTTCAGCCAAGCCGAACGCGCTTGGTGCTGTATCAGACAACAGCCGCGAGTAGATAGAACAAGAGGCGTTCTACGATAGGGGTTCACCTTGAAAATTCTGAGGCTCCTCACTTGACCTTAAGGAGCTCCATACCTCATCCGAAAACTGACTTCAGCAAAAATCAGATAAATTGCATCCCGTTGGAAAATCCCATGGCCCATGTTTACAAAGAAGTCATTTTTCGATACAAGATTGGCATTGCGACGGTTTTGGGTTAAGGAACCCCGTCATTCAGAAACCTTTTTAGCGGATATGTGCTACCTCTATCGTAGAACGGATATGTGCTACCTCTGTCGTAGAACGCGTCATACGGACAGCGCTTGAAACCGCCTCCGACCCAAGTTGACGCGACAACCCGCCCCCTAGCTGGATGGAGTTATTTACCCCTATCTTCTTGCCAGGTTCAATGGCTACAGTGATTTCTTGCACAGCTACAGGCCGTCTATCCAGTTGGGCTATGCCGATGGTGCAGTCGCTGCTATGTTCCACTACATCCTATCATGTGCACCTGGAGGCGTTCGACGATAGGGGTTGCACTTTTTGGCCGAAAATATTCGCGAACGACGGGGCTCATCAACTGAGGAAGTGCCCAATCCGTTGGAATATCATTCTTCTTTTACCCTATATTTATCGTATTACGGAGGACCATAGTAAATAGCACCTACGGTATACACAAAAACCTGTACATTTCCTTATTTTTACCAACAAAATTTGGTCTCAGTTACTACATGGTCCCCCGAAATAGGTCATGGGGTGTTTTCACGGCGTGTATCCCCAACTTTTGTTTCATGGTTAATGTTTGGGTTTGGTATGGAGCGCCCCAAGTCGAGAGGCTCAGAATCTCTAGCTGCTAGCCCTGCACTGCAGTAGCCCGCGTCTCTGCGGAACAGGAGCTGTGGTTGAATGGGTATTGCTTGAGCGTTTTAGGACACCTTTCCCGTCGAGAGCTTTCTTTTGTACCTTCAACCCGTCAACTCCCCGTATACCATGTGCGTGTCCGACCCCTCCATCCCTGTGGACGCAGGAAGCAGAATAGCTGAAACGGACGGCAGCTCAGGGACGGGCTTATACCCGTGAAGGCTTTGGGTGGGCGGCGTGCTGCTGGTTCCGAGACAGCAGCTGAAAATTCACTCGAAGCATTCATTCGTCGAGCAAGGTTCGACCCGACCTTTCCTACTGACTGTTGTTGAGGTGATGTACGGCGCTCGGTTCTGTTCGGTGGCTGTGATAGTTGTGTGATCATACCAAAACGTCAAAAATGGTACTAGGTACACACTTAATTTGAAAAAACTCATAGGTCTCAGTGACGGAACGACAAACGCTTTGAATCGGGAGTACATTCAGTATTACCGTGACAGTCCGGGCGAAAGAAGCAGAGAAGATCATGAAATACCCGCCAACGACAATAATGTGTTCCCGATGAAACGGCGGCAGCTGCACTTGACCTTCATGTTCGGAGGCTTTGCCGTCGACGCCACCACAGGGTTGGATGGTGTATCGCTCAGGGCAGCTTTTGCTGGAAGTCGTGCCTGGCTGCCTCGTTCTCGCTGCATGCTTTTTTTCTGGAGCAATGTCCTCAACTTGAACAACTTCGACGCGAATATAGCTATCGGATGGGGCTTTCTGCGTTGAGCGTACTATCCGGTAGCCCAGCGCGATCGAAAGCTTGCATTCCATGTCCCCCGAGTTTGTCCCTAACTGCCTTTCACCACTACCTACCCCGAAAGAGCATATTCAATAGTCGATCAAGGGGGTGTTTATCACTTTCACCCACGGTTTCACTGCTGCACCCGCAACTTGGTACCAGGTGTTGCCGTTGTCCGTGATATACCGTAATGCCTAACATGGTTCTGCCTCAATGCGTCCGTTTGACTCCGATCATCATCCAACGTACCTGCCGCAGGGTCTTCTAAGAAAGTCGGAAGTGGCAACGGCTGATCGTTGAAGGTTTCGTAAGGCAGCTGCGAGTTCCGCAAACAAGACACCTTGCTAGCTACAGTACGTCAGCAATGGTTCGGCTAGGCTACGGTGGAGCGTGCTTCTTGGTGCCGGTCGTCTTACTGTCGAAGTTCGGCGAATGCAGCACTGATCTGAGCAGCTTCAGTGGCGACTACGGCGACTGCGAGGAAGACACCAGCTCGATCGGGGACGGTGTATGCGACGCGGTCGTTAACACTGCTGCCTGTGGCTTTGACGGGGGCGACTGCTGTGAGTGCACCTGCTTTGTAGGAGGCGTCCTTTGCGATGTTACCGAAGCTCAGTTTGCTTGTGAGGACCCGGATGCTCCTACGGCCTGCGGCTCGACGGCGAGCCCACGTCACAGTCCAACGTCCTCCCTCGAACAACCCGAATGTGCGGGATACGTGCCCTACATCCAAGACGGTTACTGTGACGAGGCCAACAACAACGCCGCGTGCGGGTTCGACGGGGGCGACTGCTGCGCTTGCACATGCGGCGACGACCTTGCGCATCCGTGCGGCGTAGAGGGGGAGGGATTCGACTGCCAAGACCCGGACGTGCCTGCAAACTGCAGCTTGAGCCTTGCCGGTTGCGATGGATGGGTCAACTATATTCAAGACTCGATCTGCGACAGCAGTCTGAACAACGCAGAATGCGGGTATGATGGCGGCGATTGCTGCAGGTGCACATGCCGGGAATTCGGCTACTACCCGGTTTGCGGTGTATATGGCTATAACTGCACTGATCCAGATGCTCCCGTCGACTGCGACACGGACAGTCCAACACCGAGCCCCACTGTGGCCGGTTACCCAGATTGCGAGGAGTATGGCTTCAATATTGGGGACGGGAATTGCGACAGCTCTACCAACAACCTGGAGTGTGGCTGGGACGGAGGCGACTGCTGCGAATGTACTTGCATCCCACTGTTTTATTTCTCATGCGACATTTTTAATTGCCTCGATCCCTCCGCCCCTACCGAGTGCGCCACAGAAGCACCTATCACGCACACGAGCAACGACTACAGCGTGGTTTTCCCAAGTCCCACAACGAGCACATCGGACCCCTACCAGGATACCGACGATACGGGCAGCACAACGGCAGGGGATGATGACGAATGTCAGGAGCCCGTGTGGCTAATTTCGGACGGGCGGTGCGATGTGAAAACTAATACTGCCGTGTGTGACTGGGACGGAGGAGACTGCTGTGAATGTGCTTGCGTCGACGGGAGCTACTCCTGCGGAGAAACTGGGTACAACTGTCTGGATCCGGTCAGAGCCGGCGATGATTGCTCCCAGCCTTCGCCTGCGCCAGCCACCGGAGAAGAAGTGGGTCTCCAGGACACCCCTACCACAGACACCTCCCTTACCAGCGTGGAAGTTGGCGGGGTAGTTTCCATCGCTGTGTTTGGGTTTGTCAGTGTCGCGGGGCTCATCGTCGGTTCCCTTGTGTGCATCCGCCGAAAGTGTCAAACCAGCGTGCAGTAGGCATGGAGACAGTGAGGGGAAATACCGTATACGCTAGGTGCCGCGCTCCCAGCGTGGCCGTTTCGGCTTGCAGCGGCCGGCAGGCGGGACACGCTCGAAGTTGATTTCGGGGTCCTGCCACGTACGGTAGAAGGGGACTACTTTCTAAGGCCTCGTTACTTAGTCACTTCGAGCCACTCCACCGAGTGAAATTATTAACCTGCTCATTAGACGTGTTTTTTATGTTTTTTATGTTGTATTGCTTCACGACACGCACCGCCGCGGGATTGGTTATTCCGCTGAACCGACAAAACAAAAATGGAGCCCTCTGTTGATTGAGGTACGGAGTCCCTTCCCAGAGTGGGCAACCTCTCGGCACGTAGTGAAAATGGGCGTACTCCTCCTCCCATGGCACGATTCCCCAGCAGGCGGAAACGAATTCCGACACACGGCAGGGCATCAACATAGAACGAGATTAAGCGTGCCATAACGTTGGGATCGGTAGCAGCGTGGATGGATGTACCATATGTATGTACAACAGTGCAGAGCCCCACACCATGTGGCGGTGTCAATATATGACTTTCCTCGAATGGGTGCGAGGGCGGAATCTTGTGGGTAGTAATGGATATGGCGAAGAGTATCGTGGACGAAACCGCGATTCGTGCTGGAGGTGACGATGTGGCTATTTGTTCGGCATTTGGGCCACATCCACGTAGTTGCCCTTTGTTCAGGTCAAACGCGCAATTTTCCTTGTCTGTGCCCTGTATCAATCAACCAGCATGCGGTATCGTGAACGTGTACGTGATATTGTTACGTCTAGGGTTATCGGCTCGGTAACGCCCACGAATCGTTTTGAAGAACGCGCCGAACAGCGTACGCAAGTCGGTCCACGACATCACCGTATTGATGGTGTTCCTGATGGTAGCCCCAAAGGGTGCCGCGGCGACTTTCGTTGTGTCGATTCGATCGTACAAATTGATTTTGTGGTTTGGCCGGATGTACGCCCGGTAACCGCAGGACAACGCGCCATCGTTGTTGAGCGAAACGAATTTTGAACGTGCGAGGAGACAGTCTTACACCAAAAATATGCATGTGATGCCAGTAGGCTTATTTCATTTGACACTGCAGGCAAGGGAGGCTGACGCTCCACGGCCGGCGCCATCCCCGTCTTGTCTAACCTGGGACCTTCCTATACCGCGAGCGTTGCTACTGACAGAAGTTTATATGACGTACAAGACAAACCATGCGTGCCGGCTCATATGCTCCGGGAAGGTGTGAAAGGGTTGAAGGGATATTACCCTTTTAGCACTGCCGTCCCGATTTGGGAACAGACCACTCCAATTCGAACTACTGCGGGGGGCGATAATTAATAGGACCAATGATGCACACAAAAACCTATATATTTACCTAAATATACTAACAATATTTGGTCATATTTACTATGGCCCCCGGGAATAGTCTGTCCCTACTACGGGACTCCAGTCCTAAATAGGTTAAGAGGTTCTTTGGAGTAAACCATCACCACTATTGTGTTTGTGGGCGTTCGAGGGAAAGACAATGCCAAAAACATCGACGGTACAAAGGCCCCGGCAAGGTGATGAGGGGTGGCCAGGTCACTTGCGAGATGCCAATGAATCATGGTGTCAAGACTCTATTGGCTTGCGTGCGGTTTATTATCATGATGACAGGCATCATGTTGCAAACTAAAGAAGGCAGAGAAGATGCAAGCGCAAAGCCCCACAGTAAGTAGTGAATTCCTTATCACCGCACAGGGTCGCACGCAAGGCGCTATTACTGTACGTACGCCTAGCTTTAGGTTTGCATCCGATTTAGAGTAATATTTGCCCAACTCGCTCTACAACTGTAGTAGCTCCCATTCTCGTTGAAACTGAGATCCGGGATGACATAGAAGGCACCCCGCACTCCACGACGAGACGCATTTCCTTCGTCGACGCGCGTCCAAAAGATTAATGTACCAGGTACAGAACAGCTTGCGGGTGAGATTCGCCACAGACCTCCAGTGATATTCGTCCACCGAAACACAAGCGATGAAACAACAGAAGATTACGTGCAGATATTTTAACAAACACACCCACCTACCATCGATCAGTGTTTTGAACCGAAAACCGAAAGTCGTTTTCGCCGGTCGGTTGTTTCCGGTTTTCTCCGGGCGACAAGCGCCCCCGACCGAAAACCGACATAGTTTTGTTCCCGTTTATTTGCAAAAAACCTACCGAAACCGACCGAAAGTTTCGTGAGTTTCTTGGCTTTTCTTGGTTTCGGTTTGCTTGCTAAAAACCGACCGAAACCGGCGCGGACTAACATGGTGAATCACCGAAAACCGACCAAGTCATTTTCCGTTATCGGTTCACAAGATTAAGACTGTTGACAAATCATTCACTTGGTATGCTCAACGACGTACGTACGCAGAATATATTCGGATTATATAGGGCCGTTCCTTACGAACACAAAAAAAGGCGATTCGTGACTTTTTGCCATGACGAAAAATCATGATCCCGTGACGCTTTCATTTCTAGCGAAAAAAGGTTAAGCTGAAGAACGTCGCGTTTCTAGATATTTTCAAACTGGAAAAAATCCGAAGTTTAAATTCCAAAGGGTTTTTCGGGTGGATCCAACTCTCCCGAGTAGGGCGCGGCCAGGCCGGGCCGGGCCGACCGCACCTGGGCCGGCCCGTGATGTATTCGAATCACGAACGGAAGCCTATGACCCAGCCTGTGCGAGATTCCAATCTTACTATCCGTCGGCCAAGCCCGGTCCGCGAGATTCCATCTCGCAGGCTGTCTGCCCGGCCTGGACTGTGACATTCTCAGATCATTATTTATTTTCGCTGTTGTCTTCGAGCTGTGGCTCCTCCTCGAAATTTCGGGGCCACAATGTGCTCGTTGGCCCGCGCCCAGCGGTGTCTTTGGATAGCCGCCCATTGTGTCCACAAGCTGCCTACGAAGCGGAGTCTGCCATGCCCCTATTCCGGCCTTCGGATATCATTGGTCCGCGTGGGTTGCGTGGTGGCTTGATCAGGCGTACTTTGAGACACGACGAATATCACGAATCGTGATTTTGTTTTTTTACGGAAGAAGAGCTGAAACAATTAATTGGCGTCATGAATGAATCGTGATATTTTTCGTCATGATTCACGCAAAAAAAACACGATGACACAAATCTCACGAATCGCGATTTATTTCTTTTTTTGTTCGTTAGGAATGGCCCCTCCTTTTTCATCGACGTTCAGTTTGCAGCTTATGGGGGTCGTATTGAAACATACCTGGCGGGCGTCAACCAACACGCGGTCAATTCTACGGCAGCAGCTGTCAGGCAACACAGGAAGATTACCTGTGGCCAATGGAAGAAAACACGTCCAATCTGTTTTCGGCTTTTAACATTCGAAAAACGACGAAATCTCAAAGCAAGACTACCTTAGAGCCGTGATCACCTGGGACGAGCGAAAAAAATGTGTTAGTTTATTTTTCTGTGTACTCTAAAAGAAAGTTACAGCTCAACAACTGCCAGATTCAGATACGATAAATACGTCGAAATTTTGTCCCCAACACGTCAGAACCACGCACGCTCATCATTCGTCGTGTGTCATGAATCTTGCCATCGCTTCCTGAGCGGGACCTCGTAAAAGCGGCAGATAGCTTGTACCTGCGTATATACATACTGCTGTACATTCTCGACATTCTCGGGCAGGATGTGTGGAGAGTAGTTTCATTGCATGCATGTTGGGTACTCGGCGGTGGTTGGCTTACTTGAAGTTTTCCCTTTCATTTCGTGTACAACAACAGCAGCTATTAATAGTCAGCTACCTGCTGTTGTGTGTTTCCATGTACCCTCGAGGCGTAGTAACGGCTTGATGGTGAGAATATTTTCTGGAGGTTTTGACCGTGCTTTTCAGGACTGACTGGCTTCAGACCCCCGTTATCGGGGACAAACCAGTCAAATTCCAAGTAGTTTGTGTCAAGAACGGGACTGACTGCAGTTAATATTAATAGTTACGAAAGGGATAAAAAGCCGAGACCCGCCCGAACGGGACGTTTTTATTGCATCGTCCAACAGCCCCCACGGATCGTCCCCGCTCTTTATAGTTGAACAGACATGCGGAGGCGTTGTTATATAGCTGGCGCTGGGAGGGCGGACATTGCCTCCAGTAGTGGACAAACCAGTAGTAGTGGACAAACTTTGATAGTAGATCTTCCTGGGGTAGCTAATTAGGCACTCTGATTGGCTAGGGGTATGTTGTAGGACATTGTGTCGTCTGGCGGAGTTACCTACTACATATCGTACCCACGGGGAGTTGCTTACCGGAAATTACGTAATTACCGGTACCGGAATACCGGGGTAGCGTAAATTCCGGGGTGATCGATATAAATCAGTTTTGTGTTTTTTTTAGATATTACGTTGGTTGCTCCTCAGAACTTTATGGGAAACTATTAATACCAACTACGACCATTTTTTCCCCGCTGGGCCCTACGTAGTTCTCTGACTGGTTTGTGCTCTCTCTCTTCATTTTGCTGTTTCTTGTGTGCCTATTATCTTGCTGCCACTCATCACAATGCACAATCCTGGTGCTGTATTATGTATAATACGATACTATTACGGGGGACCATAGTAAATAGGACCAAATATTGTTAGTAAGAATAATTAAATATATAGGTTTTGTGTCCACCGTAGGTCCTATTTACTATGGACCCCCGTAATATTAGAACCGCAGTCCCGTTTTGGGGACAAAACACTTGAAATTAGAGGGATTTGTACCCAAACCAGGACTGCAGTCCTAAAAGGGTCAATATTTCGTCAGGCAGAAAACAACGCCCGATCTGCGGCACACCTATACTTGCACTAAATACGCACAGCGCACCGGCAGCCGTGCATCCATCTACAACGAACGTAAAAAGAAACACGAACCATAGCGAGCGCTATAGCCGGCAGTTCGAAACGGTGGCCAGGACTCTCGACTGGCATTCCCTGACGCGCGCTGTTTGTGGGTAGAAACCTCGGTGCTATGTTAGCCTAATCAACTTGCCCCCGTCGAAGTTCAAAAATCGGCGGTCAGTCACACATCTCTGTTACTGGTGTCACCAGCACCGCCGACATCAGCAATATTTCCCAAGGCGTGGCTCTAGCAATTTCTCGAGGTGAGGGGTCAGTTGTAGTGCAGTACAGCAGCAGCAGCAGTTACTGCTGTGGTACTAGTTGTACGTGATACACATTTTTGTACGAGCCAAAACGCGTGATTGATATATCATGTGCCATCTAATGCTCTGCCGGCTATTGCTGTAGATGCTGCTTGCTGTGCTTTGCTGCTGCTGCTGTTGCTGCTGATGTTGCAGTTGCTGGTGCTGGCGCTGCTGTTGATTGCTGCTACAGCTGGCGGGCGCCCGGTAGAAACGTCAATTTAGTGTCCAGTGTCCAGGCTCGAAGTCTTGTTTTTTTCCGACCTTGATATGAACTAATATTATTGTTTTTATTGTTCGTGCCGAGCTGAGCCTATTTTCGTAACATGATGTTTCTCAACTGCTGTGGGCGCCCACTACTGGTGTATGTGGTATATGTACTATATAGGTACTGCTGCTGTAGTGTTTTTTTCATTCCGACATGCCGCCCGTGATCCTGTCGCATGCGTGGGCCAGAACGACGCTGTAACGAAAACGAACGTAAGCAAAATAAACCCAGCCGAGATTTACCGATAATTACGAAACTCGGAAGCCGCGGCGTTGCTGTACCTCGAAGTTACTGATGTACAAGAAAAAACACACCAGGTCCTGTGTTCAAGTAAAGAAACTCAAGAAATTATGGAAATATCAGGTATACCTTGGCACCACAGGTATGTTACAAATACAATATAGGAGAACACACAATATACCAGCCGAGTTGCGAACACCAGCGCAACTGCCAGCAGGGTGACAGTCTACTGCTGTACCTAAGCAGCAAGCTATTATTTATGCGTACCAGTGCGTACTCCATATACCAGTACGTAGGTATCATATCACCATTATTACCTGCGTGTACTGGTATACCCGGAATACTTGCGTAAATACGAGTTAGTCTAAAATGTACCAGTAGTAATATACTCCGCAAAAAAATGATTAGCGGAAAGTGTCGGCTCTTACGCCAAGTTCGCTCAAAACCTAGCCATGCGAACCCACCCCTTAGACACAGGCGACAAGCTTATCGCGGAAGCTACCCCTTACGACCTCATATAGGGCATCAGATACAGGGCTATTCCTGCACGCCATCCGCCCCTGTGGCGCGGTTTAAATTTGCTGGGCAAGGCTCTGCAAAATGTGCGACGTCACTTCCGCGACCGCGCGCCGCCACCGACGCGCCCCCAACGATGGTCTTCACAGGACACTTCGCCCTCTAGTAGAGACCGCACCTTCGAAGTCGACCCTTCGACGTGACAGCAACTGTGCCCAAGGGACACACCTGCAGCCGCCTCCCTGTCGGGATACCCCGACTCCCCCACAACCGTGCCATCAGACCACGGCGGCGACGTTCTCGAAGTCGTGTCCGCCGCCCGCTCCGGTCAGCACCCCCCGTTGCTCGCTGAGCAAAGGCCTTGTCTTGTTGCTGGTGTAGTAACCATGGACGAGTCTTCCTTCACGACCAAAATCAAGATCCACAGTGGCCTAGCTGCTCTGCAGCTTGGATGTGTCGCCCTTTTGGATACGGGCTCGCCGCAGACCTTCCTTAACACCCACGCGTTCGATAGCGTGAAACGCGCGGGTGCTGTGTTCGTTTATAAAGGATAAACCACTGAGCTACTCAGTCAGCGCTGACTGCCTCCCTGGCTCTTCACAGCAGTGACGAGACCGAAAAGACATTCAAGACTTGCTAGGACCTAAGAACAGCCAACGACAGTCCCGCAGGAGGAACCCGGCCACCGGGTCAAAACCCCCTGTATAACACATATATTCCAAACCATTGCAATTGAAACAACGGCCGCATTCCAAACGATGACCATGGCCAGAAAATAAAATGCCAAGCGGTGCCCTACTCCCCCATGCCCCTCAAAGTAGCGCAGGGTTGGCGACCTGACAAATTATTCCTCGCATCACTCAAACATGGTACTCATCGAATAATGCTCTTACCCCTCACTCACCCTCCAAAGGCAGATTCAACAAGAACCTACGATGAGGCTTAAAAGGGGTCGCAGCAAGGGATTTCGTCAAAATATCCGCGTGCTGCTCTTCCGAAGCTACGAACTGAATGTCGATCTTCTTAGCACGAAGTAGCCCTCTGACAAAATGAAAACGCACGTCGATATGCTTACTCCGAGCAGAACTAAGAGGGTTTTCAGCCAACGCTATGGCCCCCTGGTTATCCTCGAAAACCCGGACACATGATCCGCTTAGCTCAGGACAGATAAACGACAACACCGCGCCCGTAAACAAAGCTTCCTTCACCCCTTCACCCAGGGCGACATACTCTGCTTCTGCTGTCGACAACGTAACACACCTCTGCGTGCTACTTGCCCAACTGACGGCCGCACCCCCTAGGGTAATTACCGTCCCCGATACCGAGCGCCTATCGTTCGACTTATCCGCATAATCAGCATCACTATACGCAGTAAAATCCAAACCCGAGCCCCGTACAAAACTCAATCCCATAAACCTGATCCCGTGGAGGTAAGCCATAATCTTCAAAACTGCCTTCCAGTGCCTCTCCGTTGGGTTGTGGGAGTGGCGCGCCACAGCACGCACAGCGTTCGAGATGTCCGGCCTCGTCATGGTCGACAGCCACATCAAGCTGCCCACAGCCTCCCTGTACGGCCAGTCTCCTCCAAGTCCGCCCTCCTCTCTTGGACCTAGTTTTCCACACCGGGGATCGCGGGGATATCAGAGGATGAGTTAACACCAAAACGATTCAGCATGCTCTCAATGAACGCCTTCTGCGTAATCTCCAATGTCCCCAGTTCCCAGTCGCGTTTGAAAGCACAACCAGTGTACCAAGTCAGTTCGCCAAGGTTATTCGTGGGAAATTTCATAGCTAGCGCGGTATGGAAATCTCTACATGTCTCATCCGATCCTGCGATCACGATGTCATCTACATGAACGGCCATGATCAGTTCTACCTTGCCGTCCACAACCATGCGAAACACACACGGGTCAGACCTACACTGCTCCATTCCGTACTCTACCACGGTCTCTACCAATAATCCGGCCCACTGCCGTCCGCTCTGCTTTAGACCATACAGTGATCTGTTTAGGCGGACGATCTTTCCTGACATGTCACCACACCCACCGGGCAGTTTCATGTATATCTCGGCGTTGAGTTTCGCGCGAACAAAAGCTTGTGCGACGTCTAGATGAAAAATCTTTAAACCATGTTCATTTGCAACAGCCGCCAGAATTTTAACTGACGCTGACGAGGGAGTCGGTGCAAACGTTTGAAAATAATCTACATCCTGCACCTGGCTAAAACCCTTAGCCACAAGTCTGGCCTTTGTCTTTACTATCAAGCCATCCTTATCCGTCTTGTAGGTAAACACCCACTTCGCACCTACAGGTTTCCGCCCTTTTGGCGGTGTCGCGGCTTCGTACGTATCGGTCGTTTTGTGACCGTCCAACTCAATTTTCATGGCCTCGTGCCACGCCGCTTTGTATTGAGAACGCTCTACATCTGCTACGGACTGTGGGGGCGGTTCTACGTCTTCCGGGAAACCACTCGGCATGCACACGCTCAACTCCCCTTTGTTCTCCACAGCTGGTCCTCCGGCCATCAAAGCCACTGCGTCCTCCGTCGTCCAGGGCGTACGATCCAGCATACTCCCAGGCTCACGACTCGTACGCTGCCGCAAGCAGCGCGTCTGCGGTGCTTTCATCCATCCTTACCTGGTGCACAGCAGGTTCACCCTCCAGGCGTTGGCTTTGACCCCGGGTCCGGCCCCGTACAGTCGGGGGGAGCCGGCCCCAGCTGCTGAGCTCGTGTGCGGTCCTCCCCGACAGGACCGCGGGGGGATCCTCACCGTTCCCTTGGACGGTGTCGGAGGCTGATGCTGCGCCCGGGTCGTTTCCGGCCCTCCCTGTTGGGACCGAGGAGGCGTCCACGGCGCCCCCTTGAGACGAACCCATCGTCTCGGCTGTTTCGGCCCTCCCTGCCGGGACCGAGGAGGCGTCCACGGTGCCCCCTTGAGACGAACGCATCGTCTCGGCTGTTTCGGCCCTCCCTGCCGGGACCGAGGAGGCGTCCACGGCGCCCCCTTGCGACGAACCCATCGTCTCGGGTGTTTCGGCCCTCCCTGCCGGGACCGAGAAGGCGTCCACGGCGCCCCCTTGAGACGAACGCATCGTCTCGGGTGTTTCGCCGCCGGCCTCGCCGGCGGCAGGTGCCTGCTGTGCGCGCTCCAGCATAAACGCGTCCAGGTCAAAACCCCACGTGCCGGAAGCGAGGAGGCGTCCACGGTGCCCCCTTGAGACGAACCCATCGTCTCGGCTGTTTCGGCCCTCCCTGCCGGGACCGAGGAGGCGTCCACGGCGCCCCCTCGAGACGAATCCATCGTCTCGGGTGTTTCGGCCCTCCCTGCCGGGACCGAGGAGGCGTCCACGGCGCCCCCTTGAGACGAATCCATCGTCTCGGCTGTTTCGGCCCTCCCTGCCGGGACCGAGGAGGCGTCCACGGCGCCCCCTCGAGACGAACCCATCGTCTCGGTGTCTAATTCCCCTACGGGAATGCACTGTGGTAGATCCGACACGAAAGCAGACCAGAAACCAACTCCTTTTGCGTAATACCGAGCATCTCTTGTCCAGGGGTTGAACTCAGATTTTAGCCCACTAAACGATGGCACAGGAGTGTGTTTGAAGGCCAAATGGCGCGATAGAGGCAGATCAAATCCACCACCCAACTCACCGCCAGGGTATGCACCCCATCCTCCTGTCCTCCCATGCTGGACTGGATGACCCCTCGGTGGGCCAACCTCGACAGGCAACGCAGTTCTTCCGCGTCCAGTTGCTCCCAAATCTGGCGAGGCGCCCTCACGCAAATTTGTCTCTTGTTCTGCTGCAATCTCTCTTACAGCAGTGGGTACTGCCCCTTGTGGGGTCTCCCCTACAGCAGCGCTACCCTCAGCGCTGCCGGACTCCGATCGACCAATGCCTGTTTCAACAGCAGCAGTAGTCTCTCGTACTTCAGCAGTGGGTACTGCCCCTCTTGAGCTTTCCCCTACAGCAGTGGTTCCTATCTCTGCTGGACTTTCTCCTACAGCAACGCTGCCTTCAGCGCTGCCTGGCTTCGATCGACCGTTGTTCCTCATGAACTCGGTCATCATTTCCCTCATGGCGTTCAGCATCGACGCCTCGCTGTTCTCCATCGCCAGTTCGATCTCGCGTCGCAGCGTTTCAACGTCACTTGGAGAGTCGCGCTCTTCTTGAGCCGATCCCTTCGAGGGCATCGTGGGCTTCTGGTACCAGACCTCAAACGTTCAAGTACTCGTGTGTTCGTAGAGTCCAAGCCTGGATGCCCTGACCACCACGTGGTCTGATGAGTTTCTTTATAATCGTTGTATTAGAGGACAGAGGAGGGGAGGGAGAGCGGAGCCTAGCTCGTAGCTCGGAGCAGAGAACGGAGTAGAGAACGGAGTGCTCAAACTCTCCTCGTGAACACACGGCATAATTCATAATAACGCCTGCGAAGATATACGCAACCCTCTACAACTTGTAACCGTCGATGCTGGAACGATCCAAACGAACATGCTGCCTCTGCCACTTGCGAACGACACACCCCTGCCAGGTCATCGGGCGGCTTTGGTAAGTCTCCGCCTCTTGAGACCACGGTTACAGTACACTTAAGCGCACAATCTTCCATGGTGATACACCGACTGCATCACTCGCCGTATGGGTATACGTCGTCCCATCTGAAGCGATGCAACACGACGTGCTACTCGGACGCGATAGCTGGATGCGGTTCCGGGACCGCTCTTACCGTACATTGGCTCCCTGCTCGATGACTAATCGGGTCCTCGGCGAGCTTACGTTGTCCCTCCCAAGACTACAGGGCGCAACAGCGTTTGTGCCCAACTCTTCGGCTCATCCTGAAAGCCTCCACCTACTGTATGCGGGTGACACAATCATCACTTTTGTCCCGCGATCATCGACGCGTCGGTGTCGATTTGGTTCGCAGCAATGGTGCCCCTGCCCTCGTCGGTTGCTACCTGGTCAACATGCTGCACGCGGTCACCGATTTTTCTGCGGAAGAACAAATTGTAGAAAATGGCCGCCAGCTCATCCCATTAGCCGGCGCCGCGGATCTAGACCCAGGTGCCTTGCTTGGCACCTCCTCTAGCCCGCTATTACGCGTTCCCCTGGAAACTGTCCTGTTCGAGGCTCCGGCTCCTTCTTGACGCTCACACGACTCTGGCTTCTCAGCCCCAGGGCCAGCCCCCCCCCATTCCATGGGCACGGACCAGCCCTCACAACCACAGTGCCTGGATCCCTTCGTGCACCATCTACGCGACGAGACAGCCCCGACACGCGAAGAACTCGCGACCCCTTCGGCTCCGCCTGTCGACCACCCCCCTTCACCTGCGCTTCTCGATCGACTGAGCACAGATCAACGCACGAGCTTTCTACAAGTATGGAGCCGTTTGCGGTTGCACATGCGCGAAATCGCATTTGACTTGCGCGGTCTCGGTTGGACGCCAACCGTCTTCACCCAGTTGGGCGATGTTCTCGCTGAGTTCTCCGATGTGTTCTCGAAGTCTCCAACCGATTTTGGCTCCTGCCCTCTGCTCCCCTTCAAGATAACTGTTCCCCCGAACAGCTCTCCTGTGACGTCTCGGCCCTACCGCATCAATTCCCCGACCGCCAAGCAAGTGGACGCGGTTCTGGGAAAATTCCTCGCCGCCGGCCTCATCCAACACTCCACATCTCCCTGGGCGAGCCCAGTGGTCGTCATCCTGGAGAAATCCGGTGACATCCGCATCACGGTGAACCACAAGAAGCTGGACAAACTCAGCATCCTTGGCCAGCGCCCCGTCCCGCGCGTTGATGACGTTCTCGACAAGCTTGGCACCGGTCGTATCTTCTCACTCTTCGACCTCGTCTCTTCTTTCCATCAGATAACGGTGCACAAGGACACGATCCCTCTCACTGCTTTCCGTACACCCACGCGCCTTTTCGAGTGGCTGGGTATGCCTCAAGGAAGCAGCGCTGCTCCAGGGTGGTTCGTCAAAGTCATCAACGAGGTCATCAAGCGCTTGGACCGCGTTGCCGCTCTCTCCCTCCACGTCGCCAACATGGAGTAATTATTCTTGCGATTGCAACAGCACAACCTCAAGTTGTCCCCTTCAAAGGCTACCATCGGCGCCACGGATGCAGATTTCCTTGGTCACACCATCTCTCCAGCCGGCGTTATGCCAAACGCGCAGAAAGTGGAAGCATTGACGAAAATTCCCGTGCTGAAACACCTGAAACAGCTACGCTCCCTTTTAAGCGCACTTTCCTACTACAGGAAATTCCTGCTCGATATGGCCAAGCGCATACGGCCCATCACTTCCCTTCTGAAACAAGGCGTCAAGCTCGTCTATACTCCAGAAATGGAAGTCATCGTGCGGAAGCTCCTGGTCGAGTTGACTACGCCCCCGGTCCTCGTCTATCCCAACTGGGACGCCGTCACTGATAACTCCCGCCTTTTCCTCCTCTACTGCGATGCTAGTGTGGACGGTTTCGGTGACACCCTCGAACAAGGAGAGGACAACCACACCATTCGTCCCATCGTGTCCATCAGCCGCGCTGCCATCGAGTCTGAACGCCACTGGACTCCGCTCGATCTGAAAGCAGGCAGCATCGTCTGGAGTATCAAGCGCCTTCGCGGCTACCTTTGGGGTACGAAATTCCGAATTGTTTCAGATCACAAGGCGCTCGAAAGCCTCGACAACATCGCAGGTACAGCGATGGCTGCAATTCCTCACTGCGTACAGCTACACTCTGGAATCTCGCAAAGGCAGTGCCAACGGGAACGCCGACTTCCTGTCCCGCCTGCCCTTACCTGCGACGGGGCGCGACCGCGACGGCCCCCGCAGTCTCACTCCGTCCGACGAAGAACGCGTCTTTCTCATCTGCTCTCACGGTCTACTCCAGGGTGGACCCTCCTCCGTGCGTGTCGGTTTGGATGGGCTGGCGCCCTCCGACACAAGCTTAGGCTTGGGTGGGCTCCCGCTCTCCCCACACGATTTGCGCGATTTTCGCCAACACGGGCCCCGAATGAGGACTGACGACCTAAATGCTCCAACTGGATAATTCGTTGCCCGTACTCCCCCTTACGTCACTTCGCGAGGTCCCAACTGGGCCCTTCCTACCAACACATGTACCAGCGATTATCTCGCCGCTTCTGTGTTTGCAGTCCCTGCTGCACCTCTGCCCGCTTCAACCGAAGGCACGGACCCCGGCCGACGCGCCACTTCCTCCGAGCCTTCCCCATCACCCACCGAAGGCGACGCACCGCATTCTAGCCTTATAGCGGTCTCCGTCTCATCCACGGTCGCCCTCGGCAAAGCAGCGCGGGAAACCCTCCCTCCGGCTCGGCCTGCCCAGTACGACTCAGCCGAGCACCCAACGGATTCAGGTCCTCAGGAGCCTTCTGTTGTGTCTCATTCAGCCTCGCGTGTCGCCCGGACCAACCGTGATCGAGTCTCGGTTGTGCCCGTGGCTCCGCCTCTTCTGCCTTTATTTTCACAGACGGCTCTGCCGTCCCTTCCCCTGTCGGGGCTCATTTCGTCTCGGACCCGCCGTCGCCAAGCCGCCACTGCTGGCAAGCCTACGACCGCCGTGGACTATGGTTTCACTCGTTCGCATTCTACTCCACCCATCGTCCCACGACCAGCCCCAACGGCGCGCAAGCCGCGCCCGCCTCGGACTGCGTCCCCGTCAGAGGGTTCTCCCCGGCCCTTCATCGACCCTGTCCCGACAGTGCCGATTCGACCCACCACCGATGCGGTCACACTTGCTCCGCCCTTGCTTGGCACCCTCCCCCCGGAGGCTCCTTAGCGTGCCAGCACCACCGCCGCGTTTCCCGAGGTACTGGCACCGGCAGAGGTGAAGTTCATCGAATCTGTCGAGCAATACACGCATTCCGATTGGGCGCGTGAACAACGCGCTGAATCGGTTTGTGTCGCCGACATTCGGTATCTTCTCCTTGGCAGTCCCTCCGTCCTCCCCGACGATTTCCTCCTACACCTGGAGCCTCACAACCGCCCCCCGTTGTCCGAAGTGCGCTCCTTAGCTGAACAAGGACGACTTTACACAGACGACGACGGTGTCCTCCTGCTCGTGCGGAAGTTGACGCCCCCCGCTCTGGCTTGTCCCGACAAGCCTGACGGACGTGCCGCCCGCCTTTTGGACGACGATCGTGCTCGAATCTATGTCCCGCTGCTTATGCGTCCGTGGATTCTGCAAGCCTGCCATGCTAACGCCTCCTGCCACCTTGGCGTCACTCGAACGCTCTCGATGCTCGGACTCTTTTATTGGTGGATTGGCATGAGCATCTGCACGCGGTGGTGGATTCGTCGTTGTCTCGAATGCCAGGCACGCAAGTCTTCCAGACAAACGGTACGTTGGCCCATTCTCTCTCTTCCGTTACCATCCGGCCCTGGTGTCGCGGTGAGCGTCGACTACTTCGGTCCCCTTCCCGTCACACCTCGGGCAAGTGCTACATTCTGCTCTTTACGGATAGGTTCAGCCGGCGCGCAGACATGTACGCCGTCTCGTAATTCACGGCTGAAGGCACCGCCGACATCTTAGTGAATAAGTACATACCTCTTTGGGGATGTCCGATCAGCTTTCTCTCCGACAATGGACTGTACTTCTGCTCCAAGCTGCCACATGCCGTGTACAAACATCTGTGAATGCGTAAAATCGCAACAATCCCAACGGCAACGGCGACATCGAGCACATCAACCACACCATGGCTCAGATGCTAGCGATGGTCTTCAACGAACGACAGGACGACTGGGACATGCATTTCCGCACGTGGACTTTGCTTACGTCAATTCCGTCAGCGCCGCCACCGGGTTGGCCCCCAATGAGGTGCACATGAACCGCCTCCCCCGCCATTCCCTCTCCATCTTCGAACAACACTACGCCCGAGGCCACCAAAGCCTCGTCCGCGACCAACTGGAGTACCAGGTACTGTGACCTTGCCGCCGACCGCCAACGGCGTGCGTATGCGCTAGTGAGTGAACAACACGCTATAAAGGTCTCTCGCGTTGAGCGCCGTAACTCAACACTCTCAGACGCCCTCGAACAACGCCCTACCTACGCCATCGGTAACTGGGTATGGATCTACAACACCGCTGCCACCTCGCCCGGGGGCGAAATCTGGCACCGACGCCAAGGTTCTCAAGGCGAAGCTATCGCTTAACTGGCCAGGTCCATTCAATAAATTAGCTGTCGGCCCCGCGCCTCTTCCGACTCGACGCCGGACGGCCGCCCTTTGGCCGCTTAGTTACTATACTTGGACCTTCCTAATAGAGCCTGGTATCACCTAAAAATCGGGGGGGTATATGATATCTATATATACCCCCCTAAAAAACATGACTAAGTCATAAAAGTTGATATTTCTTAGTCATGTCCATATCACGGGCATTTTCTGATATATCGCTATGATATGTGATATATGCAGGGTATATGATGATACCATGTCATATATCGTGTGATATATCATATATAGAGCAATATCGTATATATAACGTTATATATCATGTACCTTGTATATTGTGATATGTCATTTATATCTGCCCTATATATATCGCGATTTCGTGTGCTATTATCACCTACCTGGTATATATCTGTACGTCACCGCCGGGTCACATCAGTACTTGCTCGTGGTTGGGGCCTGTGCCACACTGATGGTAAGGCACTGGCTCGGTACTTGGCGATCTGTGCCGGCTACGTACTACAAAACACACCAAAAGCATGAATGATGATACATCAACCCTTTCTGCGCGAGGATATATTGCATGTAGATGTGTGGTGGCATTTGACGATGTCGAAGGCGACTGCTGTAGCTGGGGCTTGCCTGTGGCCGCAGGCGATGGCGCGTTCGACTCGCTCATCGCGGATCAAACCCGCACGACAGGAAGACAGTAGGGGGCACCGCCCCTGGTACGTCCCCTCTTGTGTGTGCGTCACGCTTCGTACTCGTATACTAGTATATACGTACCAGGTATAATATACTGCACGTATATTCCGCCCAAAATGTACGCCCGAAAGGCGCAAGATATATCGTCAAGACATCAAGTGGTCTTACTATGACACATATCGGATAGCTATATCACGTATTTCACCTCATATAGGCCGATATATCATCTTATATCACCTTATGTAGGCCGATATATCCCTTCATAGCGGACGTATATATCATATACCAAATGTCGTATCACCTTTTGGTCACATCGTGCTGAAAGCCCCTATATATAGCAATGTAATAGGATATGATATATATCGCACGTTCCGGCGAAACAAAACATGACTAAGTACTATGGAAATATCATATCATATAGGGGGTATATATAGGGTAGCCCTATACTGATACCAGGCTCTACTTCCTAACGACATGCCGGGCGTCGACGCCCGCTGTCGCGTGTCGGTAGCCCGCTGCAAACCTTGCACCAACCCACATGACACAACCGACCTCCCCCGATACCTCCTCGCTGGACTAACGCAATACGTCCTCAACAACCATGCCACTAAGTCCCCTCCCTTCCACGTCACCGCCGACGACGTTTCCGTGCCCATTGAGCGTTTGGAGGTCGACAAGATTTCCAGCCACCGGTCAGTACGAGGTCGGGGCGGAGTCATCGCCGTTCTCCACGAAACACGCTGGAAAGGCCTCCTCCGGCCGTCTTGGGAATATGAAGCGGATCTCCTTCACTCTCGACAACACATCCTCAACTACTGGGCCGGCGCGCCCCTACAACTTCGACAGGTAAACAGGGCGTACCGCCGTATGCACGTGGGTGCCGCTCAACGCGAGCTCGCCCGCGACAAGGGCGCCTGTTTTTTGCCTCCTGAATAAAGCTACATCGACCAGCAAACGTGGACTCACCGGTTCAGCGGCACCACCTTGCCTGTCGGCGCTCACTTTTGGTACAAGGGTCAAGACCATCTTTGGTGGCCCGGAAAAATTTCTGCCCACACTTCAACTCCTGGACAGTACACCGTTCGCTTCTTGGACGACCCCGGACCGGTCAAGCACGCGCTATCTTCTGCTCGGTATACTACGGCTGACCGGCTCGTGGTGTCTACAAGTGCACCAAGGAAGCTCCCTCATGCGTTGTATTGTGCGTAACGTTGACGAGTCCCGCGGAGCCAAATTAGCTGGCTCTGCCCACTTGAATACGCCCCCGTAGTCAATTTTAGTTATTTCGCATGCGTGTATTCCATAGTCACCGGGGCTGGGTGATATCGTGTCACTGTTTGTGTGGTTTCTTTGTTTAGTTGTGTTGTAGGTGTACTGTTTGTTTGACTTTTCACGAACTCTTCAGTCGTTTCCCTGCTTTCACGGCAGCTGGCTGCCGAGTTCTTGCGCCGATTGGGCTAGCGGTCGGGTTCACTTCAGCCTCCTTGTCGTTCGGTCATGCGTCTCTTGCGTTCCGCATCTACTATTGGTTTCGCCCCCTCTTCGAGAGCGGCGGAAACGTTCGTTCGCGTTTCGATTCCTTCAGTCGTACCAGCTTTTCTTGTTGTTTTTCTTGTATCCCTTGGCCCCTATTTGGTTTTCCCAAGGCCATGTTCTTGAGCCTTTTATACACATCGTACAGGTTGCCCAGGTTTAGGTCTGACCCCAAGTGCCGTTCATGCGTTCCCCCCTCCGCCTTCTTAATATCCCCAAGCCGACGTGATACGTTTCGTTTTTTCGCGACCGTTTGCATTCCTCCCCCTCCGGCGCGATATTGCAGAGTGTTATCAGGTTTGGATTGGGTAGCGATTGGTTATCCTTTTACCGATAACCCAACGGACTCAGACCTTAACAATATGCCGTAACGATGTCTGCTCAGCGTATGTTTTCTGTTCTATATAGCGCGCTTAGTGTCTGCGAAATCTCGCACGCGTCCTTTCTGCCCTCTTTTATGGGATCGGGTCTCGACTGTCTTGGGTTCTCCCATTGCGTGATTTCCTGCTTTCCGACACTGTTCTCACTATTCGAGTGAGCCCCTTGGCGCCAGCACTTGTTTTTGTTGCGGTACCCCCCCCCGTTCGATTCAATTCTCGAAGCACCCCGTGTCTTCGCAGTGGGTAGTGCATCGGTCATTTTTTGTTGTTGTGTTTGTGTCTCGCTCTCAGGTTAGCTTATGCCGCTCCTGGCTACGCGAACCACACCTTCCTCGAGTTTAAGTCCTCGATTTAGCTTCCGGGTAGTTCTAGCTTGTTTTGGCCTGCTTCCGCGTATCCGTATTGTCGGACTTGTTGTTGTCTGATTCGCAATGTCCACGTGTAATCGGCTACTGCCTTACAAGTTAGAGGTGTGGGAGTGGGTTGTGAAGTGCCGCATCTTCGATCCATTCTCCGAATTCTCTAGATTGTTTTTGTTCTGAGCTTTCTATGAATCTGCATATACGGTCCTTCAGGGTGGGCTAGTGTTATGGTATCCCCTTTCCCCTGTTGCGGCGTTATGGTTTGTAGCAATCGTCCCCTCATCATACCTGGCAGGCGTTGTCGCCTGCTTTTCTGATGAGCGCCTCGCCCCTTTGTTCAGAAGACATCTGGCGCGGCAAAAGGCAACTAATACAAGAGCTTACAACATCGTCAAGCACCTCCTGTGAGTGACCAGAACAGAGCCAAAGGCATCAACCTCCTAGCAGTAGTCGGTCCCTATGCCCATACTGCCTTACACTTAACAAAAGCGCGAGAGCGTTAGATAGCTACATTCGATGAAAATCGACGAGCAGTGAGAATGCTGGACCCTATGCGCGACAAACACATGAAGGCACGTACCGGGGGGGGGGGGGAGGGACGACACTTGTGACCACGCCTTCTCCAGAAGATCGCTGAGGCAGTGAGGGTAAAACCTCCTACGAGTTATATAGGATGGAAAGTAAAAGTGATGATTAAACAAAAATAATAATAATTAAATGATGAAAAAAAACGCATCTTGTGAGCCTCACTCGATGATCCCAATGCACACCCCGACTGTGAAGGTACATTATGTACATACTCGTGTCCTTTTCCAGCCGTACTTGTGAATGGTGCAGCAGTACACAAGCTTTGTTGCGGGTGACGGCGCAGCCCAAGATTGTGGTAACGACTGCCGATGGGAACGGGAAGGGCGGTTTGTGCGTCGCGGGTGTCTAAAATGCGAAAAGCCACCCGCGACTCGCCTCAAAAACGGCCAACCAAATACCCACCTACTGTAGGGTACCTTATTTCGTACTGTAATATAACGTGCGTGTTTTCATACCTGTGTGCCAGGTATAATAAAAAGTTCATTCTTATCGGAGAAACGTTTTTTCCAGATTTTTCAAAGTTTGGAAATAATTGGAGATATGTATCAATATTTGGAGGCATTCTGTCACTATTTGTGAAATTCCCCAGAAGCGCAAAAAAACATGTTTGTTAAATTTCACATATTTGGAAAAGAAAAATCAGGAACATCTGGAAGATAAACGAATTGCACGAAAAAACATGAAAATTATGGGGAAAACACTCACGGGTAAGAATGACCCAATGTAAGACAATGTACTAAAGAGCTGCGAGACCAAACACAAAACTAAACAACAGCAGAAACAACAAATTGGAAAGTATCTTACCTGGTACCTGGTGGTATACAAAATTTCCTGAAGGGTGGAATTTGGGCTGTGCTCAAGTTTTTATGTGGCCCCATATTGCTGAAACCAAGGTGTCACAAGGATTACCCTGGGCTGGGTGGGGTGACCGATCGATCTTTTACCCCCCCCTATAGCGCAGTAGGTAACACCTTCTCACAAAGGAGTATACCTTTTAGAGGATCGGTGGACATCCCGTGAGTAATGCGTTTGTTGTACTGCACGTTTTTGTCCTGTTGTTGTACCGGTCACTACCAGTAAAATGAAAAGTTGCCGATTGCTCTCTCTCCCCACCCTTGAATTATGCGTCGATCCCGAAAACGCGCATTCTACAGCAGTCGTATAGCGTGTCAATCTCCACACCGATCAGCGGACATACTGCTGTGCCGGCCGGACGACATGCGGGACCCACCACGAAAGAGGTATTTGTGTATTATCTTGAATCTCGTTAACGTCGTATCTACTGTGTTCATTCAATAAGCCGATGATGGATACTACTGTTGCGTTGACACCAGCAAGGCTACTGTGCTGTAGACTGCTGTTGATATGGCAAACCCGTGACACACGCGAAGCCTCTCCCCGTGGTGATCGATCGTCCACCTCCCCTCCTCCGACAGAAGCTTTCGGAGGTCGAGAAGCTTCTCGTAGCGAAGAAGCGCTGGCCTGCTTTTCTGCGAGTCGGATCGGCCGCGCTGGATGAGTGGGAGGACTGCCCAGATGCCGTCGAAGACGCGCTCGAGTGGATGGCTACGACCACCGGAGGCTTGCTCGACCTGGCTAGCGTAGGCCCTCTCACACCTGTTTGTCAGGCCTTCAGAGCTCTGATCGAGGGAGCTGACGGAGCAATGGAGGCAGAGGAAATCTGCGGGCTCTGATTTCCTGTTGCTCCTTTCCCATCAGTGTCTTCATGAAGCTTGGCACGACGGAGGGAACACTGTCTGATGCACCCGTACGAAAGTGTCTGCAGGATTTCGGGTTGACCGCAAGCCAGCTGGCCAAGCGTGCAAAGACGTTGGGGACCAGGGGGAAGTGGAAAGCGCTCCTGTACCATCGCAAGGACACTGCGGAGATTGCCAAATTCGAAGACAAACTCCGCAAGATTTGGACCGACATTGGGTTCCTCGTCGCATTAAATGTACGGAGAGGCGGAGAGGCCTCCTACCGCTTAAACTGAAGCCCATGGCCGCTATTCCGAGCGGGGCACTCTCCCTGCCGGATTACCACGTGGAGCGCATATATATCGTGGAGAAGTTGGTTAGCAAACGCACGGCTTCTGGCGCGCCTCCTCGCCGTGACAGTCCCTCCCCACATGTTCCTCGGCATGGGTGGGGCGGGCAAGACGGTTCTGGCATCGTCTGTTATCAGACACGAGTATGTCCGGAAGTCCTTGCGGCAGGGTATTGTCTGGGTCAGGGTCGGTCAAGGCGGCAAGGACCAGCTCCACACCCATTCGAAGGGCTGGCGAGGCAGGTGGGGGCAGCGAACACCGCCACCCCCCACGGGGTACCACACACATTCGACAGCTTAGACGCGGTCGTTCAGCACCTCAATGCTGTCACGAGAAGCGCATCGCCTCGCCTGGTTATCCTGGACGACGTGTGGGAGCGCGAGGTAGTTGACGCGTTGGTGCCCACGGGTAGTTGACGCGTTGGTGCCCACGGGGCTCGTACTGCTCGTGACCACACGTGACGATTCAGTGGTTGGAGGCCTTGGAGGAGCACGTACCGACGTGGTCGACGTATCGGAAGACGTGGCGTTGAATCTGCTGAGGAGTGCGAGCGGAACCGCCGGGTTGCCCGGGGCAAGGGCTCGTGAAGCAATGCAGCAGGTTAGCTTGTCTTGTAGGGCTATTTGCTTTCCGAATTACTGTAGTGTTGTCTCGGTGGCGATGTGTATGCTAGGTGTAGAAAGATGGCTGACTGGAACCACAGACAAACTGGTGGAATACAGCACAGGACACCGACTACAGCAGTACAAGTACGAGCAGCAACAACAAAGGCAGGCTGAGGTTCACAAGGAAATAAGAAATTCGGAAAAATGTTATACCAAACCTTGTGTAGAATGCAGCCATTCTGAAATCGAAAACCACCCTGGACTAGCTCTCCAGATTCATGTCGAGTGTCCGGTACTGCAGTTGTACGTTTGTACTCAACAGCGTCGATTGGGGCATCAAACGCGCTGCTTGTGCGCAATATAGTCCAGGTATGTATTATTGTCAGGAGCCCGTATACCGCATACCTCAAAGAATCCACCGGTGTCGGATATCAGAAGTTGGTAGATCTATGGATCGCCAGGCCCGGCATTGCGCCTAATTGAGCATGTATTGGTTGTGCAGCCCATTTTTGCTTCAACACTAAATTCTCGAAGCTATAGTTGTTCACGGAATACCAGGTATTGATTATGCTGTCTGCTGCGTCTGAGCTTCAACATTGTTGAAAGCGTAGCGTCGAAAAAATCGCAGGTTTCCAGAGACAATGCCGAGTAACGTCGAGACGCATTTCACGATAGAGGTAGCACATTTCCGCTAAGATTTTTTCTGAATGACGGGACTCCTTAACCCAAAATCGTCGGAAGGCCGATCTTGTTTCGAAAAATGACTTTCTTGTATACTTGGCGCATGGGATTATTTATCGGGATGCAACTAGATTCTTGCTGAAGTGAGTTGTCGAGTGAGGTATGGATCTCCTTAAGGTCAAGTGAGGAGCCTCAGAAAAACCAAAATGGCCCACGTCTACTACTGTGGCATGCGTCTCGATTCGACTAGTAGGTACTCTTGGCCGTGCGCTCCTCGCTTGAGCGTGGGCCGAGATTGTGGGTTGCTGCCCTTGGCACTAGCCATCGCCGGTTCCATGGCGGTCGTAAAAGGACGTGGACGTTCGGCGCAGGCATGGCTCGAGCTCCATAGCGACTTGGATAGCAAGACGAAGATGCTGATGGCGAGAGGCGGGACGAGAACATCAATACACCATGTCCTGGACTCTAGCTTTGACCAGCTAGGAGCCAGTAAGCAACGCATGTTTCTGAGGGTAGCCGTTTTAGCCAAGGGTGCTTCAGCGCCCGAGGACATGTTGACAAATCTCTGGGAAGTCGAGGTGAGCATGGGATTAGTGTTCTTAATCCGAGTGTATAGATCGTGCGTGTCTCGTTCATATAGGTGGCCTGAGGCGTGCCGGGAATGGTCTGCCTTGTCATTCACGTGGGCGACACACTACCGTGAACACACTAAGCACCTATTAGTAATAAACCCGGTCCTTAATGGAAGCACCATATATTTAGTATCTAGCCTCCAAACTACAGCACTGCTTAGAACAACCAGCTGGGGATATTATCGCACCGCCGCTGTGAGAAAGCGGCTAACGCGGTTGATTGCTAGGATTATTTTCAAGCGGCACAAGTACTATTTTAACATTGTCAATCGCCATGAGCTGATCATAAATCAGCTCATGACGATAGGCCTTCGATGTAGTCACATAATTAACGCACGGTCAACCCGTTTCGTGTTGGGCAAGGCCAGTGGACAGAGGCGACGGCCTTGAAGATACCATGTAGATCCGTAATCTGGGGGGGGGGGGGGGGGGGGGGGGGGATTGCTCGTGGCGCCCTACGTTTGTCACGTAAACCTGCAAAAAGATCTTCATTTGGCCATCGGAGAAGGGTCGAGGATGTTTACCGCCTGTTGTCTACACACCCGAAGTCAAACTGTTTTTTTATCGGATGCCTGACCGGCGCCCGTCACATATCACCGGCAGTCGTGTGAACGATGCAACCCGAGGGTAGGCCGGAGCCCCTAACGAGCGCGTCTCGTCTATATTTCATTACTCAGTCGTTTGTTTCGTCGATCGATGAGTATCAGACTCCGAATATCGCCACTTCAAGTTCAACATTCATCTGGGCGTGCTCCAGCGGGGAGTTGGCCCCCAAGATCGCGCCAGCAAAGCAGTTTTGCGTCTTGCTTACAAACGCAGAGAACAAATTGAAGATTGTGTTCACTGCGAGTGGCACGGGAACAATAGGCGAATATCTTGGAAGTACGTACAGCCAGGTTTTCTACAAGATAGTGTTTCCACAACAGTGGCGTCGGCCTGAAGTGAACCGCATTGTATTGCCTGTACTGCGACTACAGTAAAGCCTACATTAGGTAGCATGAGTATCTTGCATGAGCACGCCGACTATCCGACCGGTAGCAGCGACCGGTACTGCAGTGGTACCGGTAAGCTGTACTGGTGATGGAACAGTTTAGTGTGCGCATGTTGACCGACCAATGCCTTCTCAAGAACGTATGGTGCGTGCTTGCCCCGTTGCTAGGCTTTCGACATCCTCTAACGCTTTGCTCGGGCGACGAATTGAGCGTGGTTATGCTTCAGCGCAAACAAGTTCGCCGTGCGTTCCCCCCCGTCATTTCGAACAGAACGTATAGGATACCCGCGATATTGCGCAAGGCCTTATTGGCCAGTCCCTCTTGCAGGAGATTGGCAACAAGGGGTACCGCGTGCACGATCTGCTACTGGACGTTTTGAGATACCGTATTGAGCGAACCCCGCTCGAGATGGCCGTCATGTGCCAAGCGCGGTACCTGGGCAGTTTTGATGTGGTTCAGAAATACGCAATGAAGACGTCAATACGGATTGCTACTACACCCTGATGGCGATTTTGGCGGTCGTTGGAGACGCTGTCGGACAACACCCAGTTCCAGGTTGAGGCGTACCATGCCAGCTTATGGCGGTCGGAGGGAGCTCTGTCGACCGACACGGCATATTTCATGACCACTGTGGGAAAGGTGTGGTACATCCAGGTGGGTGGACGCTATACGACTGGCCGTCTACTACCCAGAGAGAGGGCAAGCCATGGATGGTGTGGAAATGCTACACGTGGATTACTTTACTCTCAAATTGCGTCCTTCATGTAGTCGCGAGTTCAAAGCTTAGGTAACGCTCTTCATTTCCGCCGTGAAAGCTATGCAGCGTGTGCGTAGACATGAGATGTATTTCAGTTACAATTGTACTTATTGTATGGTGAGGTGTATTTTTTTATGCGCGTGGTGAGCGACTGCGTTCATTATGATGGTGTGATGGGTGCATTTAATGCGTGGTAGAATGTGCGATATTTCCACTTGGCTACTTCAACTAAATCGCAACTACAGAGTGATGGCTTGGCTTCGTCGGTCGTCAACTTGGAGAACATTCCCAGGTGGTGTGTTCAGCATCGTATGTGTATTCGAAGCAACGCGTTGCGCTACTCGTAGCGAAATTGTCATGGTGTGTCGGCAAACGCGCTGTCGACACCGGAGCGCGATCGATGGTTGGGCGACTGTCTTACCGTTTGGTTTCATGAAAGCTCTACGGTAGTGGACGATGTACATTGGTCCTGCAACATGAGCCATGTTTCTTCACATGGTAGCCAGATGACAAACGAAATATGCGCACCAGTACCATTGAGTTACTGGCAAATTGCGCTAACCTCGTATTTAAACCACTCGCACTCCTGGCACAACTCTATCAAACTCGAATCATATCCCAACCACAGAGCCGGGGGGTTGGCAACCACATATATGACTGGTCGTTGTCTCTTCCTTTCAAAACTGCTTCTTGCTCACGCTTATTGAACGTGGGGGTGGGAGCTTTCTTCGTTATCGCTGACACGTGTACGTATGATGTCGCTCAACAAGGGAGCTTTCGTTTGGTCGGTTTAGAACATACAGCACAGGTGTTATGGTCGTTCCTTGCGCTGTTAAGCGTTCGGGGTTCGCATTACTCACACCCAGCATCTCTATTACGGGGGACCATAGTAAACAGGACCAAATATTGTTAGTAAAAATAGGTAAATATATAGCTTTTTTATGTATACCATAGGTCCTGTTAACTATGGACCCCCGTAATAGTTTGTCGGGGCAAGTGGGCAGAGGCCAAGCCACGGTACAAGCGCTCCCAGGCGATCCGTGAAAAAGCACCTATGGTCCTGACCATCCCAAATTGACCATACACCTCAACACCTAGCGATGAACATTGGAAAACCAGGTCCGGACATACATTCCGGGACTTTTCGCAGAGTACAGATGTATTGGTGGACGTTTACGATTGTTGGTGGGATGCTCCCCTACGCCAACGCACTGCCCGTCGCACAATCTATCTAGTATTCCGAATTTGAATCCGTCGCCGGCAGCCATAGAACTGAAGAGCTTGGATCCCGGGCACATGAATGGATGTGACTCTACCGCTTAATAGAAGGGGGTTGTTTTTGTGCCTCGCCTTGATGCGTTACCCGAGACTCCGCACACGTTTCGCCAACTCGGGGCAAATACGCGATTGCCGACGCTCTTCGACTTCGAGTTATTGGTAGCGAGGAGAATAAACTTTGCCCTGATCACCTCGGACTGGCCGGAATGCCTGGCAACCGGACGGCGATATTGGCCTATCAGGTGAGAGTCAAACGCAGAGTTCGAAACATACCACAGGGTCCGTACGCCTCGGTGCTTTTTTTTGTATGCCTAATACATGGTCCTGACCGCTCCAAGTTGTCTATCAATATCAAAGACCGTGGGATGTATATTGGATAACCAGGTACTCACACACGTTTCCGGGAAAATATCGCAGGCTCCAGATGTGCTGGTGAGCATGTGCGAGTGTTGATGGGACACTTCGTTATGCCAACACGCTACCCGTCGCATGATCAAGTCTGTCAAAGTTCATTCCGGGACACATAGATGAATGTGACTCAACCGCTCAATAGAGAGGCGTTGTTTCGTCGCCTCAGCTTAACGCCTCGGATCGATGTGTTACCTTTGATTCGGTCAACGTTATCAACATTTCAGGGCAGATACGCAGAAGCTGATGCTCTTCTTCTTCGAGCCATGTGTATCATGGAGAAATCGCTTGGTCCCGGTCACCCCGAGGTAGCCAGGATGCTCGGCAACCAGGCGGTGATCTTCAAGTTGCAGATGAGAGTCAAAAGCAGGGTTCGAAACATATGGCAGGGTTCGAACACCTCGGTGGTTTATTATTTCTTTCTCTGGTCACTTCGATACCCCACCCTATTGCTCCCTGCAGAGAGGGTACAATCCTCACAGATAATCGAACCATTCTACGCACGAAGCATTTAGTGGCCACGAAAGATTAAAAGCTTGGTCTGGGGCATCCGGATTTGTCAAGACTGCTCGACGACAACGCAAGGGTTTGTCAAACCCCCATCAATGCTTTCCTTGGATGCTTCTCTCGTTTCCATCTTATCAGGGAAAAAAACTGCAGAGGCGGGCCCTCTGCTTGCTCGGGCTATTGAAATAGTCGGGACATCATTAGGCCCTGACCACCCCAGTCTAGCCACGTGGCTCAACGGCCAAGCATTCGTTTTGGGTATCGAGGTGAGATCCAAAGGAAGCATCCGGGAGCAAACGCCAGGTATAGATATGCCGACGATTTGAGAATATGTTTTGCGGGCCGCTTTTTTCACTAACCCTATTACGGAGGACCATACAGTAGTAAATAGGACCAAATATTGTTAGTAAAATTAGGGAAATATATAGGTTTTCGTGTGTACCGTAGGTCCTATTTACTATGGTCCTTCGTACTAGATGTTTGTTACAACAAGCGAGTTCGCCGAGACTGATCCGGTCCTTGAACATCTGGTCACCATATGCGAGTAAAAGCTTGGGCCGGAGCGCACCCTGATGTGCCCCTCGCTCCACCCAAGAACAGGACGGAGATGCTGCTACACGTAGCTTATGAAAGTTACATTGTTCCGGGAGCCATTTCGTGCTACGATTTTTTGGTCGATCGTTTTTATACAAGTGCGTTCGAAAATAGGCCGCTCACACTCACCACGTACTGTACCTCTTGTTAATCAGGGCAAGAACGAAGAGGCCGGACTACTGTGCAAGCGCGCCCTTGCGATCGATACGAAGGCGTACGGTGCCGATCATCCAAACGTCGCCTTCCATCTCCACGACCGAGCTGTAATGTTGAGCCATTTGGTGAGACTTGTTATCTCGTGCATATGAAAGCATTTTGTTGGGGCCTCGGCTTGGGGGCACTTTGATTTTTTTCCAATGTTTCCCTGATCACACATGTTTTCTATCGTATCTCCAAGAGAACGATTATATGGAGTTTTAGAAAAACAGAACACGTATATGGCAGTGCATACCTGTCGACGAAATAAAAGATGTGTTTTTCGGGAGTAGCTCATGGCCACCGTTCATGGGTATCGTACGATCTTGTGAATCCACCAACGACGGGACTGCGACTTGACCTCGCGGTGAGTGCATGACGCAAATGATCTGCAAAAACTGCGCGCTTATGGTGCAGGCCGGCCAGCCCGTGCTCACAAAAGCAGTACTACAGGAGTAGATACCGTCCACGATCACCGGGACTCTTGCGTCATGCCGACTCCCAGGCAATCCTCTATGGGATGCTGCCGTGCGCCTCGTGGGGTCTACAGCGTGCGAATTGCTGTCGTTGCAAGGCTTCCCTTCAGCTAGCTCGTGGTGGCTGTGTTGGACGTTGCATTTTTCTTACAGGTAGACCGTGCCGCGTTCGTGGCACGGAAAAAACATGACAGAGGAAAAACTATTACGGAGGACCATAGTGCATAGGACCAAATTTTGTCATTATAAAAGGGCAAATATATAGGTTCTTGTCTGTACCGTAGGTCCTATTAACTATGGTCCTCCGAAATACCGGGCATGTTTCGATATTTTATGTTGTATGTCTCTTTTTTTCAGATAGTAAAAAACACGCAGCGAAGCCGCACTCGGGTCGTTTGTTGTAGCCTGGGTTGGGATTCCAATGGAGCTAGCGTTAGAGTTGGGGTTGGGCTTCAGCCGACGCCCCTCCCGTGCTTTGAAAAAAAACAAACACCCAATGGCACGAAAACCAGCGAGGAAAAATTCCGAAGCGTACCATTTCGGTACTTTATCCGGTGTGTTTTTGGAGGTCCTTTTACAATCTGTGAGCTCGGATCTTCAGGTAGGTAGGTTGTTCCGGTATTTTGGTTCCTGTTGGGATCAAGGTACCGGTGAAGACCCGACCCAACCCCTAACCCTAACCCTAACCCTAACCCCAAACTGCAGCCAAAGCGGGCCAAAACTGGTCATAAACGCGTCTGCGCCGCGTTAGCATTGAACCAGGAACTTTCTCAATTACGGACGATGATTCCGAAGTGCAGATCGCGCTACGCATTTTCTAAGTCAAAGACACCCCTAAAGATCCGAGCTCACAGATTGTTTGGAGCTGTGAGCCTGCCAAAAAAAGCGACGTCACTTACCCTCCCGTGGACGTGTGCTCCATCAGTAGGGGATGGTAGCACCTACCATCAGGTCTAATCTCTCGAGCTCCTAGATGGACGAATAACACTGCAGAGCAGGCCCAAAAGCTGTCCCCCTGGTGTTGCGCTATTCAAAAGGGTTAGATGGACGAGGCATGTGCCGCACTATTACGGGATTTCATAACCACCTACATACGTGTGTATGGCGGTCGGGGTGGTGACCGTTGTTAGGGCCAAGGCCAGAGTTTGGTTGGGAAGTGCCAAGCCGAACAAAAAACAAGTGGCAATCAACCTACTAAGTCAGGCTTCAGTATGACCGCCCCCTGTCTGCGCCCCGGAAACAGAGGTGCGTGTGGGTGGTTTCGGGGGCGAGGCGTTCTACGACAGAGGTTCAAACTAAATTTTCTGAGGCTCCTTCCTCGCTTGAGGAACTCCACACTTCACCCGAAAACTGATTTCAGTAAAAATCAAGTAGTATCCCCATGAATAATCCCATGGTCCAAGTATACAATTGCGTCATTTTTCGAAACCAGAATGGCATCATTCCGACGATTTTGGGCTAAGGAGCCCCGTCATGCATTTCGTTTTTATGGACGAAACACCGCTCGTGGCGCGCATTTGTTACATGGTTTTGGTACGTGCCTAACTCTGACACAAATGGATCAGGTATACCTTATTTTGGCCACAGTCCCTCTTTCTACCTTCAACTGCCGTATAAACCAACGGTATACCGTTTTTTGGCGATGTTCCCACTAAAACGTTTTGGGGGGGTCATGGGTCGTTTGACAGAAACCGGCACATACCGTGACAGAAATCGGCCTTTCTCACTTTGGTTCGTTTGGGCGTTGAGCTGAGTTTGTACCGTCGACTGGGGGAATACCCCACCGGTTTTGGAGTTTTACGGCTCTTGATTATGGAAGACCATATCACTGAGGCCCATACATAGTTTATGTAGGCCCGAAATAAGCCGAAGCCACCCACGTTGGTGTGCTGTATCTCAAAAACCACTTTGTGAATCGAAAATACTGTCCGTTTCAAATACGCGGTTGATGATAGGCTTTCCATCGATCCTGCATTCGTATCCTCCATAAATACATTGGCAAGCCTATTTCCTCCCGTTCTGGGCCTATACTTCGAAGTATATGTTAGGGGCCACCGTGATAGGTAAATTTACAAAAGCAAAACCGAGTTCAACTACATTGGATAGGTCCTACTGACCCCGTGGATGATTCTTATCGGAAAGGTTTTTCCCACACTTTCCATATTTTTTTCGCGCAAAATTTTCCAGATTTTTTTTTTCCAAAAATGTGAAATATAACTTCCTTGCTTTTCGTGCTTCTGAAGAATTTCACTAACAGTTGCTGTGACAGAACGCCTCCATATCTTGATGCATGTGTCCAAGAACTATTTTTCAAACTTTGGGAAATTCTGGGGGGGAAAAGCTCTCCTATAAGAATGGGCCTCCAGATAACGAGTTCCGTCAGCGTAAAATTGCTGTGCCTCGTAAGTACAACCCCCACCATATTACGGGGGACCATAGTAAATAGGACCCAATATTGTTGTTAGAAATGGGTAAATATAAATATATAGGTTTTTTGTCTGAACCGTAGGTCCTATTTACTATGGTCCCCCGTAAATAGCAGGCTCGACTACTGCCTGATCGTCCTATGCCCGTACCCCCTGCATGTAATGATTTTGGCAGGGGATGCCCGTGGCGGCTGCAGGTCATCATACCTAGCCTCTCCATCGATCACTAACGCAGACGAAAGAAGCACACGCTCTAGTCGGGACGTAACATTCTCGCAGCACCGTCCAGGGTTTTGGGAGAAAGAATCGCGTATCCCCCCTCCGCCCCCGACAAAACCGCTTCGGTCCAAAGGCCGGTTCACGACTAGGCCTGAGAGTCTTGAAAAACTATTCGAAGCAAGAATGGGGCGAATCCAGAACTTGTATCATCGTGCCCATGTTGTTAGGACCCGCTACTGACGACCATCGATGCTCACCACCGTACTCACCGCGCGTGTAGGGTAAATACCAGTAAGCCGAGCCCCTCTTTGAGCGTGCTATCATGATTGTCGAAAAAACGCCGGGGAGTGACAGTGTGAAACTGGCCGCACCTCTTTTACAACAAGCAGCAATGTTGGAAGCGCACGTATGAGTAGCTGCGCCTTTTGGTAACGAGAGTTTATTCTCTTAGACGTGGCTGCCAGCACTGCTGTTTTGTTCCAACAAGTTGTGAAACCCTTGTGATGTTAGATTATTGCTCAACAGACGGGGGCGGGGCGGGCTGTTCGAAAGAACAGAGAAAACAGGAGACAGATTCCCGGAGAAATTCGTGGCCGTACTTCGCGACAAACCTCGCCTCCTGTCAGACTAGTTGAGAGGACTGCAGTTCTGGGCGATCCTTGGTTGGCATATGTTTTGCGATACATTTTTAATCGGCGTTCCCTGTCCTCCAGGTTTCCCTCGAGTGCACTATTGACCGTCTGAAATGCGTCTATCTCACGCCAACCGCTCCTTGGGCATCAGGGAAAGTACGCTGAGGCCTTGCCAACGTACGAACGCTCGCTGGTGATCAGTGAACAGATGTACGGCTAGCTGTATTATTGAGGGTGTTGGATCCAGAGCATCTGGGTGTGGCACAATCACGAAACTAGGGGCTTGTTGATTCAATTACAGTACATATATATTATTTGCTCCACGTTGGTCATTCATCATGGATGCTTCTCTGATTCCCCCCACATCAGGGCAAGCATGCAGAGGCCGACGCTCTCTGTGCCCGAGCTATTGAGATTCAAGAGAGGGTCCTCGGCCCTGACCGTCCCAATCAAGCTAATAGACTCAACAACCGAGCGGCAGGGCTGGATAACAATGTGAGAGGAATGGTATATATTCTAGGCGTTTCGAAGTATTCAGACATGATTCAGTCTACCCCACGCCCCGTCCACTCCACCCACCCGAAGTATCTGGGTAAAGAAAGGTCCTTCTACGATGGAGATGGCAGCCAATTTTTTGCGTTGGTGCACTTGCCGTGAAGTCCTGTTCAAATGCTGTATTGTTCAACCAAAGGACGGAGTGGATGAAAAGCTAACATTATTATAAATAATGGCGGGTGACTCTAATATCTATTTTGTTTTCATCGGAACACAAATCGGGGGCGCTATTCTGACACGTTGCGCTTGCACCTTCGGCTGACTCGCCGGATTTTTACGACGTAACGTTTCTATAGAGAATTGAGTTTGGGCAGAAGATTTACTTCTATAATATGATTAGAATACTTATACCGGTGTAGCTGGTATACTCTAGCGATAGGAAACACGCCATACAGAAAACATCACACTGCTGTACCTCCCGAACCAAACCTGTCAAGCCTGTCAAACACAAAACAAGTTTCAAGAAATCTTACCTTCATACCAATACTTTTTGGTATCACTGCCAGAGCGCTTCGATGTTTTGTTTTATACATATCCCGAAAACGCCTCAGCGACGAAGTCTACGGTTGACACTCCACTATCTAGCCTACTAGTCTACGTTCAAGACCTTAGAGAAGCGTCGCCACCGATGTTGTTCAACGTGAAACGCCCGCTGCGATGCCAGCCTCTCGCATACCGACCGGTGCACGGAGCCCCAATGTTCCGCAAAGCAAGAGCGCCGCACCGTACTGTACATCACGGGTTAGGGGCCGCAGAATTATCCAAATAGAGGAATACCTCGACGGGATGCAAACACAACAAGGCTTACTTTTTAAGCTTTCGGGGCGGTATAGACTCAGAGGGGCTCTGTTTTCGTCCCCGGTTATTGGTGTTGCAGATGCATGGAGGTCTTTAGGATTCGGGGATGGGGATCTATCGTTCCCGGGTGCCACTGGCTCCATGAGCCTGATCCAATCAGTGACCAGCCGACGGGGGTAGGGTTTCCACACCGTGCGGGGTGGTGTCGATCCTGAGGAATCGCCGTTTTCGTCCCCGGTTGGGCGGAATTGTAGATGTCCGAAGGGGTTTCTCATCCGAATCTGGGACCCTATCCTGCCCCAGTGTGGTGGAACCTCGATGAGTTTATTCAGCACCAATGTTCTAAAAAGAGCCAGCGGCCTCTGGCATGGGTTTGGCCAACCAATCAGCTGCAAGAATTGCAATTCACAATAGTGAGGCAGCCGATTGGCTGGCTAGATGGCTGCCAAAGCTGCCTTCACCATTGTGCGACCGCCGTGGCTCGGCGCAGCATGGGACCCGGTGTTCTTCTGGTTGCAACACTCAGCCTCCCTACCCATGGGGCAGGGTGGGACTGGAGCGCTCTGGATCGCGCCACTCAATTACAGACATGCAGAATAGCGGCATGCATTTATATAGAAATACTCTATATATTATTAATCATTCATCATGGATCCTGTTTCACCAACTCCAGGGCAAGTGTACAGAGGTGAATGATTGATTGCACACACTTCGATTGGCCCCGATCACCCCGAGCAAGCCATACGCCTCAACAGCCGGGCTGGTGCGCTGAAGAGTCGGGTTATAGCATACATATCCGGGGCATTGCGCAGGGTTCACATTCATCAGCGGTTCGTATGTACATTTTTCGAGGCTGATCCTGTAGTTTTCGTGGTCCACGTCTTGCTGCACAGTGCCAGTTCCCCGGGCTAAACCGCTCGTTAAACGACAGATCGGCATGGGAGAGAAAGGGGTCTGGTATCGAGCATCCACATTGTTTTATTCCGCTCAAGAACCGGATGGAGATGTTTGAAAGTGGCGTAGAATGTTCCCGCGACTGTCACGGGGTTGGGGATTTTTCTGTTGGATTTTTATCAAGTATTTGGCGACCTTCGTTCTCCCCGCTCACACTATGTAACTGCCCACTCTTTCTCAGGGCAATTACGCTGAGGCCGAGCCGCCGCACGAGCGCTCGCTGGCAATCGAAACGAACCCGTAAGGTCCTGACTACCCGGGCGTCGCTACCGGCCTCGACTGTTTGTGGCGGTATTGCTGGGGGAAATGGTGGTGACTAGTTTCTCAAAAACATCACAAAGTGTGTGTGGGTCTCGTTCGGCTTCAATTTTTATTTTCCTCAAGGACAGACTTCTATACAACGACCTTCAGAGATTAACCATAAAGGGCTTGTTAGGTGGTGCCGGTTCGTTGGCGACAATGACATGCTTCGTTAAAGGGTATCTCGCAGCATATTCCATGTTCCCTATACAGTAGTCGTGCGCCACGCCTATACACGGCTAAGAAAAACATAGTACAAGAATAGTAGGCGGTGCAAAGTTACACAGACGGCGACAAATGACAGACACGTTTACCAAGCTGTCGGTGCCAGCTACCGGGCGCTCGGAGGCTGTGTTGGATATCAGCCAGAACTAGCGGGGCTTGCGACTCAACTATCTCTCCCGGGAACGTTCTGCCAGCGGTGTTGTGAGCCTCATGGGTGTCCGGCGAGCACACTGTTTCCGACGTCACACGTTATTTAGATCTGCCTGCGGTTGCCGGCCATGAGTTTCCACGTCACAACCTGATCGGGCTATTCACGTCTTCCCTAGCGGCGGCGGCGGTGGATGCCTGCAGCAGCTGCATGACCCACCTAGCCTCTCAATCCGTCGCGAACACCGATCAATGCTCACCGAACGGAACTCACATGGCCAGCGGCGTTTTATTCTGTACCCCACACGCAGCCCACTGCCGTGTTTGAAATGCCAGGAAAAACAACCCAGACTTTAGAGCCTTTTTCTAGCTTTCACGCGCGATGCAAACATGAAGCCATGACAAGACGGAGGAAGCATCTGGCATTAGACTGCTGGTAGCATTGGCTGACGATGCTAAAGAATAAGTGTGCTCATGAACAGGTCCACTTCCAATGCGATGGCAGGTTGAGGCGCAGAGTATAGGGGCCCTGCGAACACCCCACAATAGTTTTGTTTAGGCGGAGATGGAGAAGGATCACGTCAATTTGGCCACGTCGCTTGCGAACAAGGCGGAGGGTTGTTAGAAAACCAAGCGGGAGCTGCAAGACAAAATCCTGTGGTCGGTTATTTCGCTCTGACCGCGTCTGTTTTTGCGTCAAGGAGCGTTCGGGGGTGTAACGCGCACGCGAACTACCTCTCGTTTCTCAGGGAAGGTACGATGAGGCCGAGTCACTGTGCAAGCGCTCACCGGCGATCGATACGAAGGTGTACGGTCCTGACCACCCGGAAGTGACAACCGACCTCATTAACTTGACGACGGTGTCAGAGAGAATGGTGAGACCTGCTTTGCTAATAAAAATACAACTCTTGTGAGGTTTGTTTGGTGACCGTTTCTGAGTCTTTGGATGTTTCGCCCACGAACTGATAGATGCCCTCCATCTACCTCAAGAGCAGGGTTGTGAATCAACGATTATACGGGCTTGATTTGATTCTTGATTTTTTGTGGGTGATGTTTATTTGATATATCTTGACTTTATTCTTCAAAAAATCAAGTCGTGATTAATATGAAGATTACCTTTGTTGACTTATGTTGTGTTTATTTGATTGTTGGTAGAGAAACGTAAGGCGGTTCCATGTCGGGATGTCGGAGTATTGTTGATACATGATGCACATTTGACCTATTTATAGGGAAGATGTACCAGGTAAGGCGTTTTCAAGTCGGGATGTCGGGATGTTGTCTTCAGCGACTACGACCCATCGGCGCAACGCACCCAGAGCACAACCACACCAGCTACAGCAGCCCACGGCAGCTAAGTCTTCTGTCGTGGTTTCCACCGGAAATAGGAATGACAGAGAAGCGTCAGCAGCGGCGCCTAGCGCCGCCGCAACGGCGACGAGTGCCAAGATCAAGACCAAAGTTTCGCCCCCTGTTGTGTCTTCGCCAGAATCTTCATGCTTCTCCGAAGACGAAGATGATGATGATGATTCCGCCGACATCATAATCCTACACGAAAGCCTGAAACACGAGCTATGGTGGTTTGGTGTCGGCACTTCGGACGTCAATAGCGTGTATTCGGCTGTAAGCATGTCGTTATTGATGGTGCGCAAGTTTGAGGAACGGCATGAAGAGGGTTTGGTTTGTCGCGAGAGAGACATGTGCTGCTGTTAGCCTCGGACATCGACCATTGAGCAGCAGGTGGAGAATAATCAAGTAAGATACGAGCATTATACAAACGCTTAATTCGGTGTTCTTCCTACGCCACCTGCCAATCCCCATCTCCTGCTGGTATGTGTACTTACTTCACCTTTGTGCGCGACCCAGGCTGCGTAGCTTTCTTTTATAGGGTTTAGACCGCTTGAGGGCTTCGTCGTGGACGTGTACCACTGCTACCCATTCATGTTATCGGCGACAACTACAGTAGTAGGGCGGTTTCGATTGTTCCGGCCGTGCTGATGGAGGCGGCACAGAGTGCTGCGCCGCTAAGGCACGAAGAAAACTAGCTAATTCAAAGGAAATAGTCAACGAATATCGCAAAATTTTGGATGATCGATTAGTTATGATTGTTTGATTACTGATTAAAAAAATCAAGGCCAAGGTGTAATTTGATCATGAATGTAAGAAATCAAAAACAGACATCATGATTAATCGTTTGTTTGACTATTGATTCACAACACTACTCAAGAGGTTGAAATCAAAAGCGGGGGTGATGCGGTAGCTGCATGACGAATGCAAAACGGTTATTTAGGTGTATTTCACGGCAGGGCTAACGGGTAACATGCGATCCGTGTCATGCCCACAGCGAGGGTATAAACGGGTTTGGTGCATTATTGGTTCGATTCTTGGAAGTAGATGAAAATTTCTGCGGAAGTTTCCGCCGCTTTCAAGGAAAATGTCGGGGAATTTCGAAGTGGAAGCTCACGGTGGAAGTATCAATAGAACTTTGTTTACACGGAAGCTTCAAAGGAGCCATACGTGCTTCCACGAATGCTCACGAACTTCCACTTACTTCCACTACATTCCACATACTCTACACTGGAAACTAATGAAGGTTGCATGGAAGTAATTTACCTGGGGATGTCGGAAGCTTCTATGGAAGTAGTTCGGAGTTCCGCGGAAGCTTCAATAGAAGTAGTTGAAGCTTCCATGGAAGCACTTCAGACTTGCATGGAAGTTGTGGAAGCTTCCATGGAAGCCGGTGCCGTAAACGTAGCTTCCGTGGAAGTAGTGGAAGCTTCTACGGAAAATTGCACTCCTTCTGCGGAAGCTTCCAATAGTTCCATGTACTTCTACCGAAACCAACAGTAGTCCGCATGGCCGCGTGGGTCGGCTGTGTGTCCGGGCAACGTTCCCAACTTCGACGAAAGCTTCCGCTGCTTCTATGGAAGCTTGTTGAAGTTTCATAGAAGGATCCAATACTTCCGTGGAACCTAGCAGCCAAGGTTTTACTGACGGAAGACGAAGGACCCGAGGCGTTGTCAATGACATGGGGATAATATTGTGTCCTGGCCCCCACACACAGTCAATGCTTGAAAGGCCAGCACAGCGCTAGGCCCTTTTCTTCCAGCCGCCGTTGTTGTTTCAAACGTGCTGACACGGCACAATGCGCTAGAGCACTTAAATATCTCGCCACAGTAAGTGTGTGGGCGGTCGGTGTTCAAGAAAACACCTTTACCACGAAACAAACACACCACTCCCTATGCAGGTGAAGTACGACGACGCAGAACGTAGACCCTTTAACAATTGCACCATTGTCAGAGAAGAGGCGACGCTGAGGAGATGTTGGATGTGTCGCGGATGTGTCGCTCACCAGCGTGACGAGCGCAACGGCAGGCACAGGTATCCGTTCTCCTCCACCCCCCAACTTCAGCGAAACAAAGGTTGTTACAGGGCGCAATCCCCCCAGATGTACAACGTAGGGAAACACCCCTGGAGCAGTTACAGTAGCTGTGACTGTACACTTGGCAGCCCCACCTGGTTGTTAAGCGTTTGGGCCACGTCGCCACGACCGCTCCTTACCCTCAGCCCCGAACCAACGATGCCACACTCATGATTGTTTTTACGGTCTGGATCTTCGTAAGTCTCCCTACATGGAACGTGTGTGTAGGCAGGTAGGTACCCGTTGTATCGTCTTCAGGAAGCGGGGCAAACAATGCCAGCAGGAGCACTGCCCGAAGGATGGGTGCTGCGACAGGGTTATCAACCATTGTTTTCTGGGGCTCCTCGCGTGATGGGCTCCATACCTTGTCTCAAAGCGACGCCTGAGGGAATGCGTAGGGTTAACCCGATGGACAACGAACTGGCGCGTGTACGTAGGGTGCTGACGAAGTAAAAACGCTGTGCAGCTCAAATGGGATACCGGGTACTTCTTCGGCGAGAAGCTCCGTTAGTCCGAAAACATTCGGCCGAAAAGGGCTACCGGTTGCCCCTTCCTTGGTAGGCGTCGAATGCAGTGTTGTTCGTTCTCCCCACCATAGGTTAAAGGTAGTCGCCACGAGAATCGATGGAGAGGAGAGGCACTCCCAGTTTTCTTTCTGGCCTTCTTTCAACCACAGGGGTAGTGGTTATACGTGTAGGGGATAGGATGCACGCCGTACAACACTATCACACTAGGGTGATCAGATAACACACCCCGTCGGTCGATTTTTAAAGCTGGATCTCTCGACAACGGGGAGGACGTACTGAGTACGACGAGCGATGCGTGTATGCAGCCTTCTAAACGAAATCTTTCCGACGCCACCATTTTCGTTGTGTGAGTCCCCCATGTTTTTGAAGGAAACCAGCTTTGAAAAAAGTTTGAGAGGGCGCGTTATGTTATCACCCAGTGTGATACGGTACTTGTTTCTCCCTAACAGGCTCGCACGGTCGCAGACCAACTTGTGTTGCCTCCCCAGCAATGTATTACTCGACGTTGGTCACTGTTGGAGACAATACGCCCAGAGTGCAATTCTGGACGTCCACCGGCAACCGCTTCCACCTCGCCATGTGTGCATGCCATGCGATCATGATGTGTGGTTGAAACGAGTTCGAAGTTCACTGTCACTTTGGCAATTTGCCTAGAAGAAAGTGTGGCACCGGATCCAAAATTCTGTCTGTAAGACCACCAGGCCCACAGAGCAACACTTCTTAGACAATTCTTGGGAGCGGTGTTTGAGCCGTGATATCAGATTGTTCTTGCTGATGATGAGCGTGGTCCTCGATATTTACTGCGGCTTTTGCACCGGAAGGGGTGTGAGTGGGTCTTGCACTTGTCGCCCACCGTACAAAAAACACCCCGGAGTGCTGTCGGTGACGGCTTCATTCCGTGCCGTTTACACTATCCCATGTTCCCTGTGGTCCCTCCTGTGAACAACTTCAAGAGGACAATTGATCACTCGTCATACCATGGATTGAGTCTGGTGTCCAACGATATGGCCGTAGTTTCTCAAATTGTAGGGTAGAAGTCGTTTCTTGGGAAAGTGCGCAACGTGGATAAGTACTGGGCTCCAAATTAGCGCCACAAACACTCTAGTGATACTGTGAGGTAGGGCTCACCATTGCTTCAAGTAACATTCCCAAGTTGGATAGGTCCGTGGCAACTTCCAGGTTATCAGAACTGTACACCTCCGTATCGATCGCCAGCGAGCGCTTGAACAGTTGTTCGGCCTCAGCGTATTTCTCCTGAACACGGAGTAGTTGGTGTGAACTCCTATCATACCGAACGCTCATATTTTCCACAAGGTTAGAGAGAAGAACCCGTCAACACGAAAGACACCTATACAGAACGCCGACGCGAACGTTTGTAGTACACGGTCTAGCAATCACGACGGCTCTTAAGAAACATCACGACGTTAGCATGGTCACTCCCTTACCCCGCCTTCCCACACCAGGGCAACACCCCCAAACCAGGATTAAGGTTCTACGTCTCTGTATATGCCCAGCGCATGCGAGGTGGGTGATTGATAATTAGTACCAGCGTCTACTTCAGTAACGGAAGTCAACCAGTTACGGCGAGATCGAGCAGTACGTTGCGTACATCCAATGCTAGCTTAACGTACCTATTATGGGAGACCAAAGTAAATAGGACCTACGTTACACACAAACCCCTATATATTTCCCTATTTTTATATTTGGTCCTATTAACTATGGTCCCCCGTAATAACTAGAGTGGAAACTACATAGTGATTTACCGACCTTTCAACCCCCAGTGGCTGTGTGTGGGCGACAGGATACATGCTGCCTATTTCCAAACCGCTGACACACGCCGCGGGCTGTCTGAGGTTTTGACGTTAGAAGTATTTTGTATCGTTGTTCACGACCGATGGAGAAGATGTAGGTAGCTATGTATGACTGCCTCAGGCATCTGCTGCCGCCGCCGCCGCTGGTGAACACGTGAATGGCACAGTCATATTGTGACGTACACACCCTTGACACAACTCATTGTCGCCATTGCAAATTGGTTCCGCCAATGTTGTGGCACTCGAATCAACATGCGGACTGTAAGCCCATGAGGCACACAGAAGCACTTCTAGAGCACACTCCGGGACCGCCTCATGGGCGGGCGGGCGGGCGGGCGGGCGTGTTTGTGAGCATGGCTGTCCTTCAATAGCGAGGGCCAAAACTCCGAGCCGAGAGATCGCGGTCGCTGGCGTTCGTGTCGTCCTCAGTTTCACGTTTTCAAAACGAGTGATAGCTGAAAGGCAAAATATATCCAATGGTTTAGCGACCGTTCCTATCACAGCGACTGTTTTTGGGGAAAGCACACATGATGCATGTTCGCAAACCACTAACACCCCCGAGGATGTTCACGACCGGTGGAAGAAAGGGGTGGGCCATGCAGCCGCCACACGCCTCCGCGTCCACCGCCGCCAGGGAACACGTCGAATGGCACAAGCAGGTTAGGACGTACAAAACTATCGCACACTCGTTGTCGCGCGGCAGGCAGATTCAACAAAGTGCGGCATCGGACACAGTGCGCTGCTTGAACACCCACGGAATATACCACAGCGCTCGTAGATTTCTCTCGGGGCGGGGAGGTGCCTGACTCACGAGCCAACGCAGGCTGTGGTCGATATCGAAAACGGGTATACCGACAAAGGTGTCGCTTGCGCAGAAAACCCCCGTAGGTGGATTCAACATTTGTTGCCCTCTGCGCAAAATTGACGCCGCCTATTTATCATGTCAAAACCCAAACCAATCATTTTGGCAGTCGTCCACAAACCAGTATCACGATTTCACTTCTTTTTTTTGGATCTTGGGGGGTCGTTGTAGAGTACGTAGAACACCAGAGAATCATGCTCAGTGGCTCGGAATGGTCCCCGAACGAGTCCCCCAGACACGTTGACCTTGGTCAGAAAGTACGCCTCACCGTTGTGTCCAATAACACCGACAACAGATAAAGATCGGTAGCGATTTCCGGGTGGTCAAGCCTGTACACCTTCGTATCGATCGCCAGCGAATACTTGTACGGTGACTTAATTTTCACGTCATTTTCTCTAAGTGACAGTATGTAGTGGGTTGGAGAGAGGCAAGAGTCATAGGCTAACGATGTTCAGTGTAATAATTGTTGACGGACAACTTCCACCTCGTGAAATCTCTTACTGTGCTCTTCAAATATCTCACGAATTGGTTGAGCGATAGGAGCAGATATAGATGTTACGTATCCAGCACATTATGACCTATGGTGAAATACCGTTGAAATATCGGCTCGGCCTCGGCTCACTTTTCATTTGTAGCAAGAAGTGGGCCATGGTCCTACGCGCTTACTCCAACCGCCTTTTTTGCAGAAGAGCACGCACGTTAACGCCGGGCCATTGTGCCAGAGCTCGCTCGCGCACAGCAAGCAGGTGTAGGACTAGCTGGACGATGTCATTGGTGTGTTCGAGGCACCTGGATGCAGCTTCATCGCACAGCACAACGGGCCTTTTGGCCGAAGTGCTTACTCGCCTCACATTGACCCTTCCCAAATTACTTTGCTACGTAAACTTTTGCACATACGCAGATGAAAACACCCTTCAGCTTCAAACAGTCCAGATTGAGGAGATGGACCCCGATCACCCGAACAACACGAAAAAATCGAGGGGAAAAGTATCTCCTTGATCTTCAACATTCAACACACTCTATTGGTTTGTTCAGCAAAACGACAGAACTAGAATCATACAGAAGGCGGAAAAAAGAACCGATCATGGCTCTATGCGTTGAAAAAACCCTGCTACAAATAATAATTGAACGGGAGTGGGAGTGGGGAGGGGTAGGCGACTCCTACCGGCGCCATCAACACTCCCGCATGGTAGCTGAGAGCGGTGGCCACTTCGGCATGATCCCTCCCAAGGCCGCTCCCAGAATCACGACCGCACGCTTGTAAAGAGGCTCCGCTTCCTCGTCCTTACCCTGCATGGGGGGTGGGTTTGCCTGTGGGTATCAGCGTGTTCGTCAGTGGTAGCAGCAACCCGGATACCGTTGCTTCATATTGTATTACTACAGCAGTAGTCATTTACGGGTCTCTTAACCAAAAGTGCATGCGAAGGAGGAACAACAGACAAGTTTTTTTTTTTCTGCAAGCCTTTCTGCGGCACTGCACTGCACGCAGTTGAGGCCTCGAAGATCATGGAGCCTACTGTTCGGTGTTGGGCATCGACGGAGAGTTTGGGTGGGTGATACAGCTGCCACAGGCATCAGCTGCCACCGGACCTAGGAAACAAGTTTTTGGCACGATCAGACTGTGCCATGCACCTAATGTATGCAACGCACCCCCCTTCCCCAGGTACAACTGGTCTCGACGATCCTCGCCGAAACAAACCTTGTGATCTGTAAACCTACAAGAAATACCCCGCAAACGCGTGTTTACAGCTCAGTTTGGGGCTCGGCTTAGGCCATGAGCGCCGCTTGTTCCGGTGGATGCCTCACTGGGTGCCCCATCGCCTGCGCCACAATCTCAGCAAGCCGGCCTGAAAACCGAGGCGCTTTGCGCAAGCACACATGGGCGTGACGTTGGCCGCTGCCATACCTCACCGTTGGCACGGCACGAGATTGCACGTTCCTCGTGAGGTTCGTTATTATGCGATGCTCGAGCCCCCGATTTGCTTTCGACAACACGTCGACAGTATGGACAGAAAAATACGGTGAGTGGTGTTGACGAGAACATTGTGATGTGTGAATGTCCATCGAGAACACATGCACAACAGCACGGCGTGCCCTAAAGTGAAGACCGCGAGCGCTTCGATATTTACCGGATAGCAGGTCTCACCACTGTCTCAAGCAATGTCGCCAGGTGGCCGAGGTCGGCAGCGAGATCCGGGTGATCAGGACCGTACTCTTTCGCTTTGATTGATAGTGAACGCTTGTACAGTGGCTCGGCCTCGGCGTGCTTGCCCTGCATTCGAACAATGGGAGGGGTGTGTGAGCAGTCAGAAGGGCGGTCGTCAAGTACCGGCAGCTAAAACCAACCGGGAGCCTTAAACCCCGTGAAAGCCCTGGGAGGGTCTCTGCTTGACTGTTGAATATATACGCCCAGTTGTTGGACGAAAGGAGCGTCTAATTTGGATGCACACTACCCAGCATCTTACCTGCAATGGCAAACGACCGCTTAACCAGCGTATCGGCCTGGGCGTACTCGCACTCTACAGCAAGCGGTGGATAGGGAAAGCTGTAGTATCAACCATATATGTATACACAGATCTCTGACACATGTGAACCCTGCGCAAGTAGCCAGGCATATATTTCGGATGTACTTTTACTCAAACCTGACTCGTCAGCACCCAAGCCCGGTCGCTGAGAGGCGTTGCTTGGTCGGGGTGATCAGGGCCAATCAAAGCTTCCCCAATCTCAATTGCTCGAGCGTAGAGAGCGTCGGCCTCTTCGTAATTGCCCTGGGGTTTGGGCAATCAGAGCAATATGCATGGTTGGCGAAACCTGTGGAACGTGCGTTGAATGAGCAATCTCCTCTTGTTGGATGATTGCGCCGCAGCTAAGTGTTCCACATCTACATTAGTACATTTTATCGTACTATGCTTAGCCTTACACCAGGTTATGGGTCACCAGAAAGTGCTCGTACAGCGGCCCCACTATGCGTACATGCCTTAGTGTGCAAGAGACGGCTGGTGTGAGCCGGATGGGCTACGGGTCATCAAACGATGCATTTTACGCAGTCAAAGGTGAAGGGGAGGGACGGCTGGTGTAAGAATATCTAAACCAAACCATGCAACAGGGACCACCTAGAGGTTCAAGTCTTCTGAACGAGCTTGCAAGGAGTTGAGAGGAAGCCGGTGCAGTAGTGCACCACTGCAACCGTCTTCGATACTCGCCTGACTACCCCATCTGTTATTGAGAAACATGACACATTTTAGCGATTGCTGTACCTCTTGTTTGGGGCAAGTACGCTGAGGCTGAGCCAATCTCCAAGCGTGCGATGGCGATATCAGACGGAGATGTACGGTCCTGACCACCCCGAAGTCGCCAAGTACTTCGGACATTTGGGTGATGCATTGAAGGGGCAGGTGCGAAGTGCGCGCTTCCGACAACATTTGGCTCGTCCACGCGTTCCGACTATTATCGTCATCATTGTGGACATTGCAGGGTCCAAGTTCGTCGAGGCTAAACAACGCTGGAAGCGGGTGCGTGATGAAGATACGGAAGGTGCAGGGTTCAAAGCGCGCGGATGCTGCCCAACCCCTCAGCAAGAGAATGTGGAGCATTAAGTATATATTTCATCTGATGCATATGTACGAATCATTGGATACTGTAGCTCCTACGCACGTCTTCCTCCCATCAGGGCAAGCACGCAGAGGCCGATGCTGTATTTTGTCGGGCTATGGAAACGTGGGAGAATATGGCGGGCCCTGATGCTCCCGATCTAGCCACAAGGCTCATGCGGCAGGCGGGGATATTGAGCAGGTAGGTGAGAGTCGAAAAATAATGTCCATGGTGCATTTCCTACAGCTCGCATGCGTCGACAGTTTGCATGAAATATTAAATATATAGTGGACCGCTTATTTTGGCCATCCTACTTCTCGCTGAACAGGACAAGTTGCCGCAGTTCGGGAGAGTATTTTTAATGCCATTTGCCATCCGAGATACAGTACGTCGCTGAGTACCATGTGTGACCGAGTATCTACACAAACGGGAGGACGATAGAAAAAAAAAAAGTTGAAATAGGAGCTTTTCAAGTCTTTCCATGCGGTCGGATTTCGCCCTCTCTTGCCTGGTATGCATTGTTGGGCAATCAGACTTCTCACCGCCCACACGTACTTGTTTGTACCCCTTGTCGCTAACCGCTGCCCACCTCACCAAGCTCGCAGCGTTGATGGAGAAAAAGGTGAGAACTGCCTTCACAGACCGATATGTTTTGTGTTCTAAGCGTTTGTAGGCCGCCATTCGTGGATCCGTTATTACTGTCTATAGTAAATTTTCCCCGATGGTAAGGGTCATCTTTCAACAGCCCATATGGAGGTCCAGGAGAAGGAACGAAAACAGGTGCATATAGCGACTCCAAATGTTGACAACTATATTCTAGATGTTCTGGGTATGTCACCGCAGAGATTACGCGCAATGGGTGATGTTCAAAGCCCCGTACACGGCCAGGAATGAAGAGGTCAGTGATGCTGAAGGGGCGTGAGGTGCCATAGTGGACAGCAAGGCATCGACTCGCTTAAGGAGTTCCGTGGTGCAGACGGCGGCGCACTTGATGACCGCGTCAGATGCCAACCACAACAAGCGGAGCTCTCAAGACAAACTACGCCGCGGTCATCGTTGTAGGGATGTAGTTGCTGTCGGCCTCGTAGACTTCCGACCCGCGCGCTGTTACGGCCCACGCTTTTTCGGGATCAACTCGACGATGTGGTGTGAGACGGGCTATGTATGTGCACGTCACGGTCTAATTGCATCATACGCGTGTGTCCTAGCACCAGTGACGGTGGATGCCCCGGGAAGCTGCATTGCCCACCCCCGTCCATCGGCCGCCTCCACGGAACGAGGGCTCTACGAACGAGAGCACCATATAATTGCAGCGCTGGCAAATCACAATGGGAAGCAATGCCGTTATTTTCTCCACATTTCAATTACGTTTGACATCTCAATGCAACACAAGGTATATTTGGGTCGAGGTATGATTGGTGACTCAAAAGGTTGAACCTATGACGAGACAGGACGCTACGCTAACACAAAGCATTTTGCTGCTCGTAGTATTGACCCCTGACGATGCAGAACATGCCGGTACACACGAAGAAGCCCGCCTCGCCTTGCAGGGTAGACTCGAGGAAGCCGGGTCCTTGTCCGAACGTGCAATCGCGCTTTGGAAAGAGGCGCTGGAGAGTGACCATCCCAACGTAGCCGCAGCGCTCAGCGACTGGGCGAAGGTATTGAAGGCACAGGTGAGAGGCCCCATTACCCCCCCCCCCCGCCGAAATAACGTCGGAAAGCGGATTCGCTCGAGGCAAAACTGATAGCCAGGCTTGATTCCCATTAAACTACGTTTGGCGTGGGGCTCAGTCCATGTTATATTGATCCACAATCGGCAGAGGGTTGTCGAAGAGGAAGCTGCTATTTCCCGAAGATGTCGCGATCGGAGATGAGACTTGACCTCGGGGACATGCTCGATAATTGCTGAAGCTGCAATGCATTGTGCACTTCTTACAGAAGCAGTGCTGCTGGTATGCAACATCGATCACGCACACGACTCTACTGTGGTAAAACGTGCGTGTCCTAGATCAGCTATATACAGGGCGCTAGACGGCCGAAGCGGCGGTGGCACAGCAGCGTCAGCAGGAGCTGTGATCAACAGCGACTTCGGTGTAAAAGTCTCATCGACCAGCGGCGTTACCGCCCCAACTACTGTGAGGCACGGCTGCTTCGCAAATAATAGCTGTTTGTCAACAGCACCTACGTTATGATAACCGCGGCAGCCAGTGGTGTGCCAACCACAACTACGAAACAGCAGTGTCAGCAATACCTGTGTGTATCAATATCGACTACGCGCAGCTATCAGCCTTGAAGAAACTGCAGCCGTATGATACAGCAGTGTCAGCAGCAGTAGCTGTGTATCAACAGCGACTACGGCTTATCAACCGCAGCGACCAGCGCTGTAGTAACCGCGCCAATGGCACGGCAGTGTCAGCAACACCTGTGTGTAAACAGCAACTATTCACATGGTCTAGCAACTGCGGCGGCCAGCGCTAAAGAAAACGCAACTTTGACACAGCCGTGTCATTAATAACGTTGTATCCATGGTGTAGCGACCCCAACGATCAGTGGTGCGATCAGCGGTGTAGCAACCGCACCTATGACACAACCGAGTCAAAAAAATCTGGGGGATGTGCATTGTTGTCCTTTTTCGTGGCATGCCGTGGCATGCCGTGGCACCACCTGCGGCAAACCCCTCCACGGCATACCACGGAACCTTCCACGGAACCTTTCACGGACCTCCACGGCATACCATGGAACCCTAACGCTAACCTAACCCTAACCCTATCCCCAACCTAGGTGCCGTGGACATTGTGGGGGTTGCCGTGACATGCCGTAGGGTTGCCATGGAGTACCGTAGCGGTTGCCGCGGGGTTTGCCATGGTGCCACCCATGGCATGCCACGGCACCCCCCACGGCGTGCCATAAAATCCTGTGCCACGCCATGGGATGTCGTGGGGATGCCATGGTATGCCATGGGTGGTACCATGGCCATGCCGCGAAAAAATCAATCTGTGTAGCAACAGTGACGAAAGTGATCCTTAGACTACAGACATCTTAAACCGCCGGTGTGTCGAACCGGGGAGAAATTGGCTAAGCTTATCAAAGAAGAACGGCCCGAGCATGTGTGGCATTTTGTCTTCACGACCGGACCCAAAACCTGAGGATGCAGAAAAAAGGGAGGGTGCAGCGGGAAGACGTAGGGACGTACAGTAGCTCATGTATGTTGACATATTTGCTGCCCCATTCCCCTCGATGCATCGTTACAAATCTTGACACTGACATCCAAGCTCCAATTCGTTCGGTTCCGCACTGCATGCGCTTATAGACGCCACTCTAAATTTCTCTAACGGCATCAAGAAGCACAACACCCTAACGGCATCAAGAAGCACAACACCCCCGTTGTGCCGTGGATGAAATGGAGGTATTCAATGGCAAACAGGCACGACAAACACCGCATTGAATGCAACTATATACCGTGTTCAAGCGCAACAGATATATACGTGTTTGGGCTTGACAAGTTTTCGACCAAAACCCACCCACGTAGGATGATAGCAAAGCTGTGTTTTGGCGTCTGTTTGGGTTGGAGAGTTCATTCGGGTTGGCATTATCTCTATTTTGGGCTCGTGCTATGTACAAGGTACTATTTTATCCTCGTGTCGAGGTATAGGTCGGCCCCAACCCTGCTTCGTTGCTTCGCTTGTGCTGCTCACGAGGTGTTGATAGATTAATCGTGTCGTGTCAGGTCACGTAGTCGTGTCGATTAATGGGGTGGTGTTGTTTGGCTGGGTTCCGTAGGGACAACGGTACCTGACCCTACCCTACTTGCGAAAACTTACAGCCCCCGTGAAAATCAAATTTAGGTTTGCAGTAAGGGTTGGTTGACAGCACTCTCATGTGTTTTCAGTAGAGTTTTAACTCTACAGCAGGATGTTCCGTGTATATTTGGGGGGTGACAGATTGGCGGCGTTCGTCTTGCGGCAGTTCGCACGTTAACCCTTTTAGTACTGCGGTCTTGGAATTAGACCGGTTTGTCCCAAAATCAGGACTGCGGTACTAAAGAGGTCAAACCCGTTTCTCTTATCGTCGATACACGCCGTCAAGGAAGGAGTTGTTGCTTTCAGACCGCGCTGGAGTTCTAATTGAGCCTCGGCTTGTCTTGTTCGTCCCGGTGCCATAGCAATGGATCGTCCTGTTTCTCTGGGGTGCAGAACTCGTGGCAGCCTGGTTCGGTATTACTTCGGAAAAGGAACCTGATGTGCAGTTGGGCGCGATCGTACAGTCAGTTGACGGGTTGATGATCCCCAACACGTGAGGCGTGTGTTCACGTATGTGCGTAAGTTGGTAGGGTTACACGTGTACATAACTTATTTGGGTTAGACTCTGACGTGTAGTTCCCGACCTACGCTGCGAGACGCAGTCGGAGGCCCCTACCCGTCGGTATGTGTTCAGGGCCCTGCCCGAAGGGTTTCACGATACGACTTGTCATTGCTCTATACGTTTATTATTCGAGTCAGTGTCGTGCCCTTAAGGCCGATCGTTGTATGCTGTACATGTATTGTGTGTTACTACTAGGACATGTTTTCAGCTTTCAGTTTTAGTCTCTTCTCGCTGCGATCCACGCTGCGCCGAACTTGAAATATGTAGGTCGTGTCTATTTGGCATTCGTGAGCTTATCTCCGGAGCTAGCGTGTGCTATTTTATTGTACGAGTAGTTGAACGTGCCTGCGCAATCAGGCGTGTACGGTTGTAAGCTTGAACGAGGGCTGTAGCTAACACTAATCGCATACGTGGCGAGTGTGACATATTTTCAGCACTCGATATAGTATACAAACATGTATTGATCGGAGTTGTTCGTACGTACGGGCACGACTCTAGTTTTCCGTTGAGTAAACCTATCGTCGCAAATGGGGAACAAACTTTTTTTGGGTTAACCGACGTAGAAGCGACGTTTGTCTACATTTCCTTACCGATCAAGAGTGTTGATGGTACCCCCCCCGCGAAGGGTCTGGGTGCTTCAGCAAGTACCACCGGCTTCGGCAAGCCAAACGTAGAAACGGAGCTGAGGGTGCCGTCCCTCCTCTTTCCATATTTGGTCAAGTGCGTGGTCGATCTCCTCTGTCCCCTCCGGTTCCCACAAAGCAGCTATCCCCGTGATGATGCCGCAACTTTAGCTCCCAATGAAGTTGTTTGAAGCTTGTCCTGGGGGCGAACATGAACCTTAGGAGGCGTATGTCTTCCTCCTTTCGTGGATTCATTAAATAAGTGGGATCGCCGGTGGGGCGTGATGTGCGTAAGGCGTACTGCGGGCAGATGCGAAACCGTTTTCGACGATTTTTTTTTCTCCCAAGCGCAGGGAACCAAGACATGCATCTGCGTGCACAAAACTCCAGACCTGTGCAAAGCAAGCTGTATTAGTCGAATGCGTTCGGGCAAACTTCGCCAAACTGCCTGCAGCGCAGGTTGTATTGTGAGCTTGACAAAGCGTGGACGGCTGGCGATGTCATCCCTCGGCAGGGCATGAGGGCCAGGCGTGGGCGCGGCCAAGCTAGCGTTACACTGCTTCCGAAAGCGCGCCCAAAGCATGCACGTGTGTGACAACGTGAAATTATAGTGCAGTACAAACAAGCTGGTACATGGTTTGCGCGTGTACATTTACTCGTTCAGTTCAAGTTGTCGAAATAAATGCACCCGAATCTCTTCGCGGTTGAGTTGAATAATAAGTCGAAAATAAAACTAGACGTGTTGAAACCGCCGAGTCCTCGGAATCGCCCGAAGCACAACTTGCGATCAAACTCCCGTGTTTCTTGCTAAGCTAAGCTCACAACCATTCCTCTGTGCCTTCAGGATTCCCAAATGCACTCCATCTGAACGAAACACTCCTTTCGTACGACGACGACAAAATATCAATTCGCCTATTTTTTTCTGCTGGCGTCTAAACTTTTTTCGCTCCCGTCAAGTCGTTTCCCACACGCTTGTTTATCGCGCGCTCGATGGGGCATCGACACACTAACCCGAAGAAGAGTCATCGTCCCGTCCTTTAGGCGATATCCCGCAATAAAGCTTGCGACCGGGCTGAGGTGTCTGGAAGTTTGCTCGGCAAAGCGTGGACGGCTGGCGATGTCCCCACGCAGCAGGGTATGAGGGACAGGTATGGATGCGGTAAAGCTTTGTTTAGCACAGTTTCGAAAAGCGAGTCCAATGCATTCACGAAGCGCAAAGTCTTTGTGTAGGTATACTCCGCCAGTAAAATCACTTTCAACAAACTGGCCCTAATAAACTATGAATATGTTTGTACTAAACCGCATTCCCGAAATACGCAAAGAGCAACATAAAGGTGTACTTTAGGGGATTTCATCCATTGCGTGTCCGCGACGCATAGAACACAAGCCACTCACACCAAAACAAAAAATATATTTTACCGACATACCAGGGTGATCATTTCGAGTCGAATTGTGTTGGCACCATCCGCTCTTAAACATGGACCTCCCCGCCAACCTAAAGCTCGAACTAGATTCGCCTTCTCGTCTAATAAACAATTTTTAAGAGCCAACGACATCACCTATCCCTCGCACTAGTACCATGAATTTGTTTCACTTTTATTTTCACCTTCAACTGTAGTGCGCGCATAGCGCTTTTGATCCTGACGAACCAACAGTGCTAGCATGTTTTCAATCTCGAGAACGCGTACAATTTTTCATGAGCCTTTCAAACGATAGGCGCTATGCTCAGATGTTCCGCCTCCTGTATAAATAGTTTTTAACGAAATATCGGTGCAACGCCAAGAATCTCACAAGCACTTCGCGTACGGTTTCTCGAGAAAGTCGCCCACGACATTGCCTCTGGCATAAAGGTTCGGAAGAAAAGCCGCCTATTCGCCGCCACGCCCGAACTGTCGGTCTTCTTGGCCGGTCGCCTCCCAAAGCTGCCGGTCTTCTACGCTGGGTCCAGGTTCAAGATATTATGAAGGTCATTGCACTACAGTAGAGCAAGCAGTAGCATAGAGCAGCCACGAAAATACATATCCACATCAAAACCCTCGGCTCAAGCCGTTTAAAAAAACGCTCTGTTCATCTGTATTCCTGATGCAGCCCGACAGTACAGTAGTGTCTAGGGCTAGTTGCTGGCATGGCGCTTTCATTTCTGGGCCATGATGAAGAGCGCTCGCCGAAGCAAAACGGTGAATATGCGAGTCAATTTTTTCGCACCTCGCAGCCGCCGGCCCCAGCATCGCGTGTCACGTGCGTGTGGGGGAGCACACGGACTACTCCACGAGCAACGGACTGTCGTTGCTCGAACAGTAGTCCGCGTGTCCGTTGCTCGTGTAGTTGCCCGTGTGCTCCCCAACAGGCGTGTGACTCGCGATGCTGGAGACGGCGGCTGTGAGGTGCGAAAAAATCGAGGCGCGTATTTACGGAGAGACGAGAGACTCATACGTGAGCCTGACGAATTCTAGTGTCAGAACAATGGTAAAAAGTGCGTGGATTGATTTTGCTATGCCGTTCTTTAACGGATTTGACAAGACGGTCACCTAGGCCAAGGAAGAGACACGCGCCCCAAAAATAGATGAATTTCTCCGAATATGACAACGTGTACAAGAATCAAACGTGAAGTAGCAAGCGAGTATCACACATCATCACGTGCAGGCACACTGAACGTCTTGTCTCCGATGGCAACGTTCGCAACATGATCGTGTGGTGAACCTCCCCTCCCTCTTTTGACGCACTGAGCTTGACGAATGCACCGGAGATTTGCGCCTAATTCTTCTCAACGTTTGACAACTTCTGAGGAGCAGCAGGAGGCGGACTCCATGCAGCACAAATACCATCAAACCGTTGGCCTTCTTTACGACACGTTCACAACGTATGAAGGTTTTTGGAATTCGAGAGGAATGGGTGGTAATCCGAACCTGACGGAGACGTTTCGTGTGCTCGAAACACATCAGCCCCTCTTTAGCGGACACGTGAACATATCAAAAGTGTTCTCGAAACGAACAATCGTGTGATTATACAAGGGGAGTGCACTCTTGCCGTGAATTATCCACACAAAATGTTCTATCCCACACTCAACTACGCGCGGTCTTTCAACATTCTCACGTTTATTGTACTCGGGCCTCAAACGGGTCAACATAAACACACGTAAATCAAAATTTAGTTTGGAAAGACCAGCGAAAAAGGCTAACCACATTGACAGCGCTCAGAATGTTGAAGCGTGATTGTACAGCTTCATTCAGCGGGTTGATTCCTTTACCTCGTACTCATTTTAGGCGTGCCAGTTTCAACCTAAAGAAAAGCAATAGAGAAAAACCCAACGAACACACACATATCTAGGGCGCTTTCGACATTCATCAATTTCCTGTGGTCGCCTTGCTGCTATGTATGTTTTCTCTGGTGACGCAAATAAATGCCGTATTCAGGTGGAACCGAAGCTGGAGGCAGCAGACCTGGGCAACTACGTGTATGAAGTAACCGAAAGATATCGGACGAAACATTGTTATGCTCGGTTGTTGGCTGGTCGACTGCATGGCACAGTTAGGCAAGCGTGGTCGAACTCGCCTTCGCTTAGTAGGCATTGATTGCGTCATCTGTTGGCAAATCAAGTGTAATTTTCGGGCGGAAGGCGCTCACTCTATACGTGATGTTCGGAAGGGGGTGGGAGGAGTAGAAGAGAGATGGGTGGGGGAACCGGATTGGCTGGAGGGGAGGAGGCGCTCACGTTATACATGAGTCTCGGTAGCAGAATACACGAAGTGTTTTTTCGAGGCCGCACTGTCAGGTCCACGATACAGGTGGTGGTAACGGCCTGCCGTGTCCATGCAAGTGGTAGTCGCCAATAACGTACAGGCGGTGCTCTCGTTTCAGGTTGTTATAGGCACTGCATCCACCCAGGACTCGTTCTACGATAGAGGTGGCACATTTCCGCTAGCATGTTTTCTGAATGATGATGCTGCGTGCGTTCCTGTGTATGTGGCGAGGTGGCAGGTTTGCAGAGACATGCTGCAGTACCGTGGGTACCTCTCCGAATGTTGTGGTTCGGACCCGATTCGGGTTGCGATGATAATAGTCTCGACTACTGGTGAATACTGCCGTCCCGCTGGAAACTCGACACCCACTCCGAAAACGTGCGCGCTGACACTTGCTGGCAACCCTACTCGTACTCGTACTTTTTACTTTTTTTTTTAATCATCACTTTTACTTTCCAGCTCGGCCCATCGGAGGTTTTTACCCTCAGCGAGCTTCTGGACAAGCCGTGGTCACAGGTGTCGTCCCTTCTCCCTCCCGGTGCGTGCCTTCATTTTTTTCGCGCACAGGGTCCAGCATTCCCACCGCTCGTCGCTTTTCGACGAAGGTTGCTAACTCACGCTCTCTCGCTCTTGCGCAAGAAAAAGTCCCTCCGAAGATGCACTCGGTGAGACTCGAACCCACGAAAATGATCCCGACAGGCACACGGACCACCTACCAAGTCACCGGGGACGCCGGCCACTTTACTGCACCATTGTGAACACATGACGTTGTGTTGGTCTCACCAGTCAGGCTGCTGGGCTCTCAAGATTGAGGGGTTAAACGTCTCGTCGGACGGAAGATCGGGCGGTCGCCGGAACAAACGTCACACACCTCTCCGTCACGGCTGGCGTGAATCGGCCCGTTCAGACAAAGTCCTTCAGAAGTGCCCGAAGAAAGGGATGATGTCCAAATGAGAGAGAGGTTTGTCACGAAAAACTGGAAGGTTTTGTTTTTTTCCCCTGATGGCGATTTTTTTCCGGCTTCAGTTCACGACGGCCATCACCCCGATCCGGAACTCCAACCCTAGCGGTAACCCCAACCGGAGGCCTGCTTGGGTGGTGGACCCGCTGGTTGTTGAGCTTGGAAGGATTACATTAGCTGTTCTGGCACATCAAAGGATGTTCGACTGAAATGGAGAATCTGCGCAAACACTTTCCGCCATGGCCCCCGCCGCCGGCGCGCTCAGGGCCGCGCAAGCGCTGAATGTACTCCCGCTGCGGCTTTATATATAGATGATTTTTTTCTGGTAGAGGTTGAAGTCTTGGAGAGGTTTTAATCCTACAAGTTGACGATCCTACCACTGCAATAATATCAGGCTTATATAATACATCACACTAGAATCAGTATCATGAGGCAAAAAGTGGCCTTGACGCGCCCGAGAAGGTGGGTCTCCCACGCATGATATTACGGGGGACCATAGTAAATAGGACCTACGATACATTTAAAAAAAAACTATATATTTCCCTATTTTTACTCACAATATTTGGTCCTATGACCGGCGTCCCCGGTGGCTTGGTAGGTGGTCCGCGAGCCTATCAAGATCAATTTCGTGAGTTCGAGTCTCACCGAGTGCATGCTCATAGGGACTTTTTCTTGCATAAAATTGGTTAGCGGAAAGCGCGAGAGCGTGAGTTAGCTGTACATTCGATGAAAATCGACGAGCAGTGGGAATGCTGAACCCTATGCGCGATAAAAAATAAAGGCACGTACCGGGGGGAGAAGGGACGACACCTGTGACCACGGCTTGTCCAGAAGATCGTCGAGGGTAAAACCTCCTACGAGTGGGCTGGAAAGTAAAAGTGATGATTAAAAAAAAAACAAAAAAATGTACTATGGTCCCCCGTAATAGTACCTTTTTGCTTCAAGGAGTGGTGGGGCTTCACGTGGCGCCTTCCGCGTCGGTGCGGTCGGGCGTAGCATGAGAGAAGAGCTCGCTTTTGGGTTTGTTGGCGCTTTGCCTGTTTATCTCCCAGCCTATGTGCAAATACCACTATGTCCGTAAACGCAAGGAGCATTGGTGTACTATTAGTACGGAATACAAACTATCATTAACTTTCTGGGTAGGTTGGTAAGATACAACATGCGCTTTTCAGATGCTGCATACTGCAATCGATGCCCAAAGTACGCCGCGATACTCAAATGATATTTGCGTAGGTAAATACCGGTACATCATGTGTAGTCCAGCCTTAAAGCAGATATTCATTCGATCGACGTTTTCGCAAATATTCGGGAATGAGAGGACCGCATAATTCACAGCAGTGTTCTCCAGTCTACACCGCACATGCAGACGTAAGAATTTTTCGAGTCGAAGTTGTATTCATCAAGAGGAGTCATGTCGAGTAAATCCTGACACTTACGGGGTGTCTCGGGTAATAGATTCTATACGAGAACTCTCGTCCGAAAATTCTGCACAGCGGATGACGCTGATTCTCGGTGTGAACATTCCTCGAATCATTATAAAACGATCGATAACGTCCCCATCATCTAATTCGTTGTCTTTTCAAGAAATATGACATGCCCAATCTCCGCATTACAAAGTTAAGATATTGCGATGGGGGGGGGCACCAAACCTGGATTTCCCTGCCCAAATTACAACTTGTCGGGAAGTTTTTTCATGTTTTTTTCAACACCCGTATCGTACCGCTTTCTTCTACAGCTATAAAGGGGTTCAATCTTGTTTCGTTTATGTTGCCTTACTTTTCAGGGAAAGAATCTCAACTGGATCCTTCTCGAAACGGCCATATACGCCCGCCTTAAACTGGTTCAAAAATTACCTTGGCCCCCTTTCAACCATTTGGCTATACTCTGAGGGATCTCCACACAAATTTTCGGGGCATTCCTCGGGACGCATTTTCGACCCCAGGACGATATCCCGCGGGATTTCATGGTACTATTCGTATGGGATGTGGTCACCGCGGGACATGTTCGTGCGGGAACGGGAATTGATTTTTTTTCCTTGGCGCGGGAGCGGGATATTATAATTTTTCCGAGACGCGTTTGTTCGGGCACGGGATTTCGCATTCATCACGATACCTCGGGAGTATCCCGAGTCCCACACTAAACCGCGGGATAAATCCTGCGAGAAAAATCCCGAGGAATGCCGTGCAAAATTTCCTGCCCGCGCAAAAAGCGTTGGGAAAAATCTTGCAAATGCAGCGTGCTCCTCTCGGCTGGACCAGCTCGCACTGGTATAAACCATGACACAGTCGCCCCTGACAGCCCAAATAAACGTTCCCGCGACACCACCCCCTCCCCTCCCGCCGAAAAGAAAAGCCGTAGAGCAAGCAGGAAGCGCTGTCAATGACAAACCCACCTGCACGCCCGCTGGTGCAACACGGCGTACGCTCAACGCCCACAACGACACCCCTTCTGTGCTGCTATTACGGGGAACCATAGTAAATACGACCTACGGTACACACAAAAACGTGGTACATATTCACCTGTTTTCACTATTTTTATTATATTGCTTGCCTTTCGACAATATAGCGTGGATGTCGTTCCCATATAAACCGAATATCCTTCCGTAAATCAGTAGTATCCCTCATGCGCTCCTCTGCCAGTCGTTTCCCAATTTCCATTGCCCACTGTAAATAACAAGATTTGGTCCTATTTACTATGCCCCCCCGTAATGTATACCTACGTGAAACAGAGTTACATACGTTGGGCGGTTGCGCAGCCAGTTTGAAATATTTCGACTTCGACTCCAAATTTGGCAACAACCGTGTTTCTGAGTCTACGCATATTTGCTGACACATTGTTGTAAGTGTTGGAAACCGGTTTGATATCGTTCCAAGAAAGCCATGTCGACTAAATCCTTGTCACGTGCCAGGTACGTAGCTATTTCGACGCTATAAAGTCTATATGAAACCAAGAAAAATCTGTACCACCGTGGATAACGCTGATTCTCGGCATTTCGTGGGGCAAGAGGCAAAAATATCGACATCCTCACCATCGCCTAATTCGTTGTCCGTCAAGAGATGGAGGTTCCACTATCCGCAAAACAAACTCGAGATGTTACGATGAGGAAGAAAAATCCCGACCGACTTCCCAGCCCAGTTATTCGTTTTTGTGTCTGAAGTTTTGGCACGTGATTCACAATGCTCTTGCCCAGGGATGTCTCCGGCCTCATGTTGGGTTTATACCTTTTTTTTCCATACGTTTCAGCGGAAATATTGGCCCGTGTTTTTCGGAAACATCAATAAGTTCACCGCAACAAAAAAAAAATGAGCACGAAGACACGCCTCTCCGTTTTACACCGAAGAAGCCCAATACACAAAAAACAGCTCGATCTTCGCAAACCTATAGGTCGGGAAAGCGCCGACAAATACAGCCAGACCAGCTCCCGCACGTCCTCAGCAGTGCGGGGCGCTGAAACTAGAGTTAGTTGCACCCCGGCTGACTGAAAACCGGGTACCCGGTGGCGGGTACCCGGAACCGTCGGAATCGGAACCGTCCCGGTCCAACTCATGGAATCGCGGGCATTTGTACCCCGGGTATACGTTGATTTATGCATACACTGCAGCGGCTGTGCCCCTAAACTCTTGCCTCTCGCCCGTGCAGATTACAGACCAATAGTAGAGACTACCCCTACCTGCCTTCGGGGTACACGCTACACACACACGATACCCCTACGAGCGTAAGCGCCTCTACTTTACGATGAACCAGGAGATAGACCAATCACGAGAAAAGTCCGGACCTTGCGATGTTTGTTGCTGTTCACAGAGAGGCTGACGTGACTACTGTAAATGAGAGAATGAGAGATTGAACACCATGGCTTCCACACGGGGTTGATATATTGGATGTTTGATGAGATGGTTGGACGGATATGGGTCTGGGTTCTTAAATATTTTTTTTTTGGGGGGGGGTGTGATATATTAATTAATGTGCTTTTTTTGTTGCAGTATGGGTGAAAGTTTCCTCAGCATTTCTTACTTCCTTCTTCGTTGTTTCTGGGTGTGTGGGTTTTTGCCGCATGATTTGCTAGATGCAACCAATTACATCCGAAGGGTGTTCCGCATGACTTGCCGAGCGCAATAAGGGTAGAAGGAAAAATACACTCCATGCTTTTATTTCTTCTCCCCACTCACCACCTCTCTACTCGATCCCACAGCAAATACCCTTACCTAAATACTTGCCTTCAACTTTCTTGCTTTGGCGTGATTCATCGAGAGCGGCGAAATGAAAGGTCATGCTTTCCCACTTTTTGCCTTACCACGCCGGCACTCAAAAGCTACAAGGGGGGCAAATAGTGTATGGTAACCCGGGTACCCGGGTACCCGTGTCCGCCTTTCCACGCCGCCGCTCAAACGCAAAATGGGGAGCAAACAGTGTATGGTAACCCTGGTACACGGGTACCCGGGTGTACCCGGATACCCGTGTCCGCCTCACCCACCGCCGGTCAAACGCTAAAAGGGGAGCACATAGTGTATGGTCACCCGGTTACCCTGGTACCCATGTCTGCCGGGGCCCGGGTGCTCGGTTCTGGATCCACGTCAACCGCCCCCCACCCGGTCGGGTACCCGGTTCCAAATTTTGAGGCCGGGGTGCAACTCTAGCTCAAACCTCACCACAGGACCAACCGCTGCTACAAACAGCTTCAGACGGGAATCATCGGGTGCCATCTCGTGCATTCATCCCCGTGGGGAAGGATCCTCCGCTGCGCGAATGCCTCAGATCCGCTACGAATACGGTAAAAGACACCCCGCATTGCTATGGCCTACTGTGCGCAATGGAACTCCTTTCACAAAAAAACAAAACTGGAAAACTGGGATGGCTAACTCGTAGAGAGTGGCCAAGTCCGCAGAAGAACGAGTGGAAGGAACACAGTCAGCGATACTTCGGTTTTCTCGTGGACACGCCTGCTTGGTGACAAGAGCTTGCTGCGCTTGGTGCTTGGTGAGTGTGGTGCCTGGGTATGACCCACAAGTAAGGCTGGAATGTTCGGGCATGTGCAATGTGGCCGTTGCTCCAATTATTATTTTTTTAGGCAGTTGCGCAGGAAGAAACCCTGATTCGGAGCGGCGTGATCTCGATTCGATCAGGACCCTGCACGTAGGCTCGCTGTGACCAGCCGGCGACCACCTGACCCTGCCACGCAAGCGTGCGGCTGTTGGCTCGCCGCGTTTCCGATGGTCTGGTGCCTTGCGCTTGAGTGCCGCTTTGGCTGGGGTCGCATTTTTGATAGCCGTCGCGTTGGTCGCGGAGAATCGCAGCATAGGGCTATACCAGGTGAGGTACCTGATGCATGGGACAACAATTCCTCATGCTGCTTGTTGTTCCTTTGGTGCAGCAGCAGTCACAGCACGGCCACCCAGGTACATACATATTGCACATATTCCTACAGCAGCAGGCTTCCAGTTTTCACTCGTGTGCCAACGAACCAACCCACCTCAACGCTGACAGTTGAGCGAATCACGGGTGTCAAGCTCCCTAAAATGTGAACACCGCCGTACGAGCCGCCACTCTACGGTGGTGTATGGTGCCTGCCACTCATGGGCCGTCGTCGCACACCGCCCTGATGTTGGGTGCTGGTGGTGAAGGAAGGCAGCATCCCGCAGCTTGGGGCTGTCCAGACTCCAGTCCACGAACGGCCTCGAGCAACTAGACGCACTGCTGGGGTGGGGGCTGCCTGTCAACGAACGCTGCTGCTGCTGCTGCTGCTGCTGCTGCTGCTGCTGCTGCTGCTGCGGGAGATGGATTGGTGTGGAGCTATATACTGCTGCATGTGAAGGCGCTCTCGGTACCCCCACTCCCGTCCGCGTTACGCGTTACCACCGACAAACACAAAACAAAACCGGCCGTAGACGAGTAGTATAAAATACAATCACGCACTCGTACGACGTACTGACTGACTGACTTCTTGTACGTGGGTGTAAATAGGTCTTTGTTTGCCATCCACCCCGAGGTGCCTTCATAGCGGGTCGACCATATAATTGCATTGGGATTCATTCCTGCGCTTGCGGTAAAAAAGTATGACATGACGCGAGGAAGCGGGTGGCGCCGTTATATGTGATGTTGGCATGTGTGCTCGTACAACACAGCAGTACAAACCAGACAGCAGCAGCAGCAGCATGGGTAGCACCCGTGGTTGGTTTGTACTGCTGTTGTACGAAGATAGGGAGGGGGACGGCGCTGCGAAGCTTCTCTTTCTATGGGCCGTCAGAGCAGAGAGGATGCGCTTTCGCAAAGCGCCAAAAGCGTTGCGTCGTTTCGGTGGAACCGTCCTCCGGGTGCGCGTGCGGTATTATAGTATTAACGGGGGGGGGGGCATAGTAAATAGGACCAAATTTTGTTAGTAAAGATAGGTAAATATATAGGTTTTTATGTGCACCATCGGTCCTGTTAACTATGCTCCCCCGTAATTGTAGTAGCATCGCCTGCCCCAGCGCGCGCGCCGCCGCCGCCTCCCTCTTCCGTGGGAACGTCGTCGTGGCGGTGTCGCCTTCGTTGGAATAGAGATTCGACTATTATTACGGGGGGGGACCATAGTTAATAGTACCAAATACTGTTAGCAAAAATAGGTAAATATATAGGTTTTTATGTTTACCATAGGTCCTATTAACTATGGACCCCCGTAATAGTAACTGTGTGAGCGAACGCGGAACCTGACAAGACGCTGCAGCAGCACTACTATATTATAACGGAGTTGTGTTGTTGTAACTATGACGGGGGGCCATAGTAAATAGGACCTACGTCATACACAAAAACCTGTATATTTACCTATTATTTCTAACAATATTTGGTCTCATTTACTATGGCCCCCCGCGAAACTGATGTGTGGGGGGGAGCCTCAGTGGATAGCTCTACTTTATGGTAGAATATGAAAGGCCTCAAGCATTCGTGCTCCCGGTACTGACTGCTGTATGTAGTATATATACTACTGACTACTGCAGTACTTGAGTATTAATACTACATACAGCAGTTGTATGCACGTACTGCTGTTACGGGGGGCCATAGTAAATAGGACCTACGGTGCGCACAAAAACCTATATATTTTCCAATTTTTACTATCAATATTTGGTCCTATTTACTATGTTCCCCGTAATGTAATATTAATTGATAATTGGTGGGACATGCGACTATTAACATTTAATGGCAGTATTGTTGTTGCAGATGAAACAACTGCACGTGCTGCGACTGCTGTCTGAAGGACTGCCGCGCGCGATCCCTTGTCTGTATGCCACTTACATGCTCGTGTCTTGCCAAAAACAACAGTTTACTTGCAGAAAATACAGCGGTAGGAAGGAACCTTCTCGTGCGTGCGCGTTTTTTTCATGCGTGGTTCCAGGTTACATACGTTGTAGCATCATTTTCATGCAGTGGTACCTTATAGCATCAGCACCACCATTCAAACCTCACAATAATTCTTTTTCGCCAGACCCCCATGAGGGCACAGCGCGAAGGGCGCAGCAGCAGCGCAAAGGGCGCACTAGCTCAAGGCAACTAAAAAACAGCTGCAAAGCGTGATAACACAACTGCTGTGATACGATCAGAACACGTAGTAGGTGCGCCCCTCCTCCCGTCCTCCCCTGCCCTTCCTTCGCCCTCCGGCGTGCTCACCCCCCCCTTCCCATTCCCTGCCTTTTTTTTTTACATCCTTCTGCAAATCCTCCAATCGAATCCCCCTCCGTCCCCCCCCTTTCCTTCTTCCTTTCGTACTTCCCTCCTTATCATCCAGGACTTCGTTACCTGGTACGGCAGCAGTGGACCTCCCGCGGTGGGGATAGCCTTCCCCCCCAGCCCTCCCGGCCGCCCGCCAAACTTTGCGCGAGGCTCCCGAAGAACATGTCTGCTGCTACTGCGGACGCTGCTGCTACCGCTGCCGGTGTGAGGAGCCGAAGGCCTCCCAACGATGACTCCCAGGAGGCGAGTCAGGTCGACTCAGCTCAATCGGTTCGGTCGCTGCTTGCCTGCTTGCCTGCTTGCCTGCTTGCCTGCTTGCCTGCTTGCCTGCTTGCCTGCTTGCCTGCTTGCCTGCTTGCCTGCTTGCCTGCTTGCCTGCTTGCCTGCTCGTTTGGCTTGCTTGCTTGCCTGCTTGCTTGCTTGCCTGCTGGCCTGCTTGCCTGCTTGCCTGCTCGTTTGGCTTGCTTGGCTTGCTTGCTTACCTGCTTGCCTGCTTGTGCTTGCGTGGTGTTCGTAAGGAGCCCGCCGACGTCAAGCGTAAACTTCAACTGCCCTTTTCCTCGTCGTGGCGGTTTCAAAAGAGCAATAAAACTGATCAAAACAGCAGCAGCAGTACTTCTACTTGCCGCCGACGTACGCACACCCCTCTGGGCCGAAATGTAAGCACCGTTTCGTACTCATATTTGTCCTCCAACGGCCCTTACATTTCGGTCCAGTCCAGAGTGTTTGTCCCTTTTAGAACTGTAGCCCCGTTAGGGGGACAAACTATTGCGGGGGACCGTAGTAAAAAGGACCAAATATTGTTAGTAAAAATAGGGAAATATATAGTTTTTTTATGTATGCCATAGGTCCTATTAACTATGGACCCCCGTAATAGTAAAAAGGACCTACGGTACACATAAAAACCTATATATTCACGTATTTTTACTGTTACGGGGGTCCGTAGTTAACGGGGCCAAATTTTGTTAGTAAAAATAGGTAAATATATAGGTTTTTATGTACACCATAGGTCCTGCTAACTATGGACCCCCGTAATAGCAATATTTGGTCTATTTGACTGTGGTCCCCCGTAATACTTGGAATCTGAGTAGTTCGTCCCGCAAATGGGACTACAGCAGTAGTCGCACTAAAAAAAAAGGGTTAAAATATAGCTATATAACATATAGTTAGTTATCTAACTGGGTGGTTTTTCGGTAGCTGGTATCATATGATACGTACGTATTTTTTGTGTTCAGTTACGCTGTGCGGTCATTATGATACTGAGGGTGTTGTTATGGACCTCGACAGCTGATTTGTTACGGCGGGGCATAGTAGCAAATAGGACCAAATAATGTATTGCTAGCAAAAATATAGAAATGTGTGGGTGTTTTGTGTCTACCGTAGGTCCTATTGACTATGGTCGCCCGTAATAGCTTTTTTTGTGCGTACCAGGTATAGCTTTTCAACGCCGGCTGTTACCGAGCGCGACCCTTCGGCCCGTCCGTATCAAAGCTATCGGTGGCGCGTGCGTGGCTATCGGCCGTCAGTACGGTACACGCTTCGTGTTGTCTGTTTTCAGGCTGAATTTTTTTTTTGATGTAACCTTTTTTTTAAGAATTCACGGGCAAGCGTTTGTGCTCAGCGAGTACGCAACTCTAAATCCCGTACAGCAGTGTATGATTTTTTTTTTTTTGTAGAGCCTGCGCTCAACGTTGATGGTATGCGTCACAGCTGTCGGTGAGCCGCCGGCCTTACGAGCCCAAACAGAACTACGTACTGCTGCTGCTGCTGCTGCTGCTGCTGCCGCGTACTGCTGTGTCGTAGCGTGGTCATTCGTAGGTTATGTTAATACAACAAATGATGTCGTAAACTAGCATCTTTTGTACCCATCGGGGGCATGGTACGCGCTGAAGTATATATATACCAGGTATACTATATAGGCTGTCAGTATCATGGCCTTACCGGTATCAGGGCCATCAGTAGTTTGACCATTCGTGCAGTGGCCGTCAGCACCTTGGCCAGAGAGTTCCGGGCGTTTTGCGACTTCTTCACCAAGCGCTATACAGAGACGGCAAGACATGTTCAGCTTGAGAACCATGACGCAGCTTTCGGTCAGGACGAAAAAGGAAGATGGGCTAGATGCGATAGTCGGCAGAGCATGCAGCTGAGACCCTCGACAGGGGGAAGGGCTGTTCTACCATAAGCAACGCAGCCTCAGAGACAGAGAGATAGAGAGAGAGACTACAGGAGGCTGACATGCACGACTGCCAAAGGAACTTCTGGCCCCCAAAATCTCTGGGTGTAGTCCGGCTCATTGCCTAAAGAGCCGGCCCTCTCCTTTTGTATGTGTGTTGTTCCGTGTACCTCTGCCCATTTACTTCTCCTTTATGGGTGGGTCTGGTCAGACGTCGGGACGCTCAACGCTTCCCCTCCCCCCCCACCCTCACCGCCTCTCCCAACTCTTCCCCCCCCCCCCATCCCATCCCCACGCCCCATCTCTCCTTCCCTCCAACTGCATCGCCGCCTTATCGTCTTCTTTCGGCAACGACCGACCACCGCTGCTGGCGCAAATGGTTGCGCATGGGTCGGTTTTGCAGGGGGAGTCGTCCAGCCTCTCGCCCGCATCAAAAATGCTAGGGGTCGCCGATAGGGTTGCGGAGGAGGAGGAGCTGAGGGCCAATGGCGTCGTCACGATGATTCCCGACAGCGATGAAGGTATGCTTCGGGTTCATTGTGGCTCCTCATTGGATCTGCCTTCCGATACTTTTTTCCGCCTAAAAATATATATATATATATATATCAGGCGGCCGGGGGGTAGAGTCGGGTGTCAGCGCGTGTAGAGTCTGCGGTCGAGCCTAGTGCTTGAACCGACGTTTGGCGTGGCTGGGATCGCGCGTCTCGTTTTGCGTTGCTTCGCAGCATCGCTTCTTTGTTTTCGTACAGCGACTGCGGCAGTAGCGGTAGGTACTACGGTTGTAGTTATAGGGATCATGTCTATTACGGAGGACCATAGAAAATAGGACCTACGGTACGCAAAAAAAACTGCATATTTCCCTCTTTTTTACTAACGCTAGTTGGTCCTATTTACTACACGGTCCCCGGTAATATTAATGGTAGACGACTGTTTGTGCGTCTATACCCCTTTGGGTGAAAACAAACGAGAGAGCTCCGGTCTTTCGAAAAAAAAACAATTCCTTTTTTTTTTGCAAGACTATTTCTGGTGTGATTTCGACCTTTCATGACTCCCAACCGAGTTGAACCTTTGTCCAATTCTCACGCTCGAACGATCTCCCTCGCGGCAGTTTTTAGAGAGTCTAGAGTCTACGCCATGATTTATTTTTTTCTTTTTCGTACGTGTGAGGCACGGGATCGATCCGAGTCACGAAGCGCGCCTCTTGCTGTACAGGGAGTACGAACTTCCTTTCGATCGTGCTCAGTTTTGGGCTGCTCTGCCGCGGCCGCCACTGTCTGTCTGTCTGTCTGTCTGTCTGTCTGTCTGTCTGTCTGTCTGTCTGTCTGTCTGTCTGTCTGTAGTACAGCCAAAAACATCAAACTTTCCTACCGGTTGTCTCCGCGTGCAATGCTTGAACCTCTCCATCTTGTCGTCCGAAAAAGAGAGATGGGCCTCTCTTTATCCCGCACCAGTTTTCGGCACAGGCTGCTTGGCTGTAAGAGACTGATCGCCCTCGTTCCCATATCAAACAAGTCAGACCCCTACTTTTTGTTCATCCGGACATTTCGGAGAAGACCTACAGATATGCAACCTGCACCGTCTACTATCACGGGGGACCATAGTAAACAGAACCAAATATTTGTTGGTAAAAAAAGCTAAAAAATTAGGTTTTTTCTGTACCGTACGTAGGTCCTATTTAATATGGTCCCCCGTGCTATTAATAGCAACCCTCGTACTCGTAGGGCTGCAGTGCCGTCTTGATGACTAACCACTCTAAGTTCGAGTAGTTTGTCACCAAGACGGAGCTGTGGCCCTGGAAGGCTCAGTATGTCATGTCTGCCGAAATGATCCCCCACATTAAATCCCAAGTATTTTTCCTAGAAGTGGGATCTGCACGGCACGGCTCTTGCGTATGCATGCGTGTGCCGAGTGAGACGTGTGTGTCTGTTGCGTACGGATCTTGAGTGATGTGTTGTGTCGTAGCGGCAAGATGTGTTCATGTCGTCTCAGTGATCCAGGACGTGGATACGTCCGATGTTTGGATGTGTTGCGCAAATTCGGTGTCAATGAAGTTGTCAAAAGCTTCCGTCCGTCGCTGAGTCTGTGTTCGGCGGCAGGGCTTGTGTTTTGGAGAATCGCGCCGGCGCCACGTACGAGTGGTCCCCCTCGACGGACCACGGACCACGACTGCTTGCAGGGGTTACTGTTGAGAGTGTCCCTTGGTATTTTCTGTGTATGTTATATATGCGGGAACGGGTGAATGCGGTATCCCTCACACCGTGAGAGGAATAAAATCGACGCGTCCCCGGCGCCCCGATCCCCTGCCCCGCCTCACTCCCCGTGCCCCGTTCCGCGAAATCACACGTCACCCGATCCCCCATTGCCGTCATCTTGTCCCTCCATCCCCTCCACCCCGCGCACCTCCCCCGTCCCCAACAAACCGAAAGGAGCCTTAATTAACACAACCGAACCCCATCCAGCAGCGGTAAACAAAACGAAACAAAACTGAACAAATCAGGCCGAACCAAACCAAACCAGACCAAACCATACCTACCAACACAACCCCAACCAGTTCGACACAACCCAATACCATCCAACCCAACCCCAACCAACCCTACCCAACCCCACCCCACCCAACACAACCCAGCCCAACCTAACCTCCCCTATCCCCCCCAAACCGAACGGAGCCTTAACCAAACCAACCGAACCCATTCCAGCAACCGTAAATACAACGAAACAAATCTGACCAACACAACCACAAGCAGTTCAACACAATCCAATCAACACAATCCAATCCCACCCAACCCCACCCAACCCAACCCCAGCCCCACCCAACCCAACCCCAGGCAACCCACTCCAACCCAACCCAACCCCCAACCCAACCCAACCCAATTGAATTGAATTGAAGATGGCACCGACGATTCTTTTGGACTGGGCCCGAGGTGCTACGGTGTCGGAGGAGGCGGTAGCAGGGCGGGAGAGCTAGGGGGGGGAGACCTGCACAGGCCGGAGCGGAGAGGGCACGTGCAGGAGAGAAGGGGCAGGCACAAGCAGGTCGGTGCTTGGGAGAATGGGTGGGTGGGTACTTGGGAGACTGGATGGGTAGGGGAGGGGGTGGGGGCGAGATGGGAGGCAAGGGGGTGGGCAGCAGGACGGAAAACATGCCCCCTGCGCCCAGCAGATCCCCCCCCCCCCCCGCCCCCAAGTCGGGTCAAGGAGCTCAGAATCACGCAATGTATACACAAGACCTGAAGGGGTGGTTGGGTGGGTCGTTTGGTCTTGAGGTGGGTGGGAGGACGGTTGGTTGGTTGATTGATTGGTGTGAGGGTGGGGGGGGGGGGGAGAAGGATGGTTGGAGAGAGTAGGGGAGGGAGGGGGGCGGGGTCGTGCTACAAAACTACAAGCTACTGTAGCTCTACAACAGTATATAATAACGGATACTGATGTTTGTATTTTCGATTGTTTGTTTTTAGCTGAAGAGGGGGGCAAGGGAAAATGTGGGTCGCAAAAGTATGTGCTGTCGAATCTAAACTTCCCGCTGCGGTTGCCGGTTGTTGGCAATAGCGTACTTTTGTTTCATGCACGCCCTCCCCGCCCCTCCTCCTCCCCCCTCCCCCTCTCCCCTCCGCCCATCCTCGCCGTCGCGGTTGTGAACGAACGTATCGGCGTCACACAGTCCGCCCTTAAGCGTCCCGCGCACCCTCTAGGCTCTCCCGTCAAGAGTCGATCGTCTTCGAATGACTCCTGGCGACAGCTCATCTTTGAAGACAGCGAGGACACTCCCGTAGGCAAGGCGGGCGATGATGATAGCGCCGGTGGAAACCCTGGGGTGGCGTTGGGGGCGGGGGGGGCGGAGGAGGGCGGAGGAGGAGTTGCAGGAGAAGCTGCGGCTGTGGGGGGGGTGAGGGTGGAGGATGTGGAAAGCATGAGCGTGGCCGAGCTCAAGCTGGCGGCGGCGGAGGTGATCATGGTGGTAGTGGTGGTGGTGTTTGGTGTTGTTGTCCATATTGGTGTTGCCGCTGTTGTGTCGGCTGTCTGTGCTTATCACGGTTACATGGTCGTCGAGGTCCAACGGTAGCCTCTAAAATCAACGGCAGTATTTTCCAAGGTACCTTTGGGTTCGAGGGTAGCCTCTAGATGCAACCGTAACGTTGGGGCGAAACGGTAACCTTGGAATCAACGGTAATATTTTTCAGGGTCAACGGTAACATGGGGGTGCGCCGGTTAACCTCCACGTTCGTCTCAGACGTACCGCGGGTACGCAAGACACAATTCACCCGGAGGTGGCGGCTTCGGCGTCCTTTCCCGGGCGGCTTAGTTTGGCTGACACGCGGTGGTGGTGGAAAAAATGCTTCTGAATTTCATCGTGTGGCTTGTGTTAGATGTCCCTTGTCGTCACAGATGGCCTGGACCCCCCCCCTTGGACAATTATGCGGGCGTGGGAAAAGTCCTTGCGGAGACATCGACCAATGCAGCCCACCCCTCAGGTTTCGACGTCCTCTTGACTCTATACGCCGAATGGTGCGCTACGTTTTCTTCCAATGTCTCCATGTCTCCACGGGGACATTTTTTCCCCCGGTACCTGGCATTGCGCAAGGGGTGGGGGGTGTCACCGGTCACTTGTGACGCAATACAATTTGGTGGTATTAATGGTAGTATTGTACGGATACAAGTTTTTTTTTCTAGAGCAGTTGCATTCGCTGATGAAGCTATTTGTGTTTCTAAGGACATGTGTTCAGGTTTCATCCTGCGGTAATTTTCCCTTGGGTTTTATTCACGCAGGCCGACGGCGCGGGCTGGATGTATTTTCCGTTTTTTTTTTGTCTGTTCTTGTTCGCTCTGTTTCCGGTGTGCTATTTCATCGACAATTTTGCAGTTATGACACATACTCTCCAGTATCCCTTTGGATATTTTTTGTAGGTTGGTCGATGGTGCCGCCGGGTTGACTTTCATTTTTTTTTTTGCTGGCATCCCCTCTGTCCGAAAAAATTGCAAGGGTCGTTCGGTTCTGTACATTACCGACCAAACGGTCGCTATAATTCCAGACAGGGCGGTTTTTTTCATGGGTTCACCCTCTAAGCTATGTCGGGTTATCACCAATTTTTCGTATTTTCTTTTTTTTCCCGTCGGTGCGACCCTTCACTTACGCGTACCACTCTCGTCTGAAATGTAAGCACCGTTTAGTATCGTATCAAAGCCTAAATGTTGCTTATTTTTCCGTCCAGATATGGTACACCATTTCTTTCATTTTTACTCTTATTTTTTACCCCTGTGCTGTCCTCTTGATTGTGTGTGTGTGTGTGTTTTTTTTTTTTTTTTCTTCTTGACGATTTATCCGCTGTTTGAAGCTGGGCATCTCGAAAGCCGGCCGCAAGCAGCAGCTCAAGTGCAGGATTAAGGAAAGACTGGCGCTGGTGGCCGCGGCCGCTGCTGTGGAGGAGCCGACTCCTGAGGGCGCCGATGGCGATTGTGTTCGCGATGTCCGCGTTGACGATGGCAGGGTTGACGAAGAGCGAGCTGACGATGAGGCTGCCAAAGATAACCGTGTGAGCGATGATCGCGGTGACGGTGGCCGTGTTGACGAAGAACGAGGTGACGGGAACGGTAGGATGGACAACGGTGACGACCTCGGTGAGGACGGTGTTGAGCTTGAGGGCTTCAGCTACAAGAGGGGTATCGGCAAGGGTGGTGAGCTCGACCCAGTGGGGGCTGCCCTCGAGGGGGTCGACCTCGGCGGGGTTGAGCGTGAGGTGGTTGTCGTCGAGTGTGTCGCCATCGACGGTGTTGCCGAGGGACCGGTCGCCGACGGAGCCGTTGATCTCGAAGGGGTCTGCGAGGGCCCATGCGATGATGACGACGGCAGCGACAAAGCTAGTAAACGCGATAGCGGTCACGGCGATGACATCAAAATCGACAGCAAGAGCGTTGACCACACGGCCATCTCCCACACCGCGGCGGCGACGGTCGCGGCACCGCCCGAGGTGACGCCGCAGGACGGGGCAACCTTGGAGGAGACCTCACCGGCCGTGTCGCGATCGAAAAGCGAGGTAGAGCTAGACAGCGCGGCTTCTGTCGACGCGGTGTTCACATCAGAAAGTGGAGAGGAGGGGAAGAAGGGGAGGGGCGAAGGCGCAGTAGAGGCAGAGGAGGCGGATGTTCATGCACCTTACTACATGGCTCACCCGGCGGCGACGTTAGAAGAGCCGGGGGGGGTTGCGGCTGTGGAGGAGTCGGCGATAGCGGCGGTGGGCGTGGTGGTGGCGGTGCCAGCTGGGGTAGTGGACGAGCCTGCGCAGTCCAAACATAGCACGGATGGTTGCCTCGGGAAGGAACCGGCCGATGGGATTGTTGGTGACGATGCCGCCAATGGGCATGATGAGTGTGTTGCAGGTGGGATTGAGGGGTTGGTGGGAGAGAAGGAGGGCGGTGGCGGAGGGGGAATAGCGGTGGGGGCGGGTGCAGAGACGGCGGTGAGAGTGTCGGACGCCACTGCAGTGGCAGGAGAGGCGGCTGCTCCAGCACCAGAGGTTGTAGATGCAGCAGGAGGAGGAGCAGCTGACGGAGGAGAAGGGGAAGGGGAAGAATCAGCAGCAGATGCGGATGTGGGTGCGGATGCGGATGCCAAAGCAGATTCGGATGCGGATGCCAAAGCAGATTCGGAAGAAGCGGCAGAGGGCACACTTGCGGCTGAGGCGGATGCGGGTGCAGATGCAGAAGCAGAAGCAGCGGCGGCAGCAGCAGCAACATCAGTGGTGGTGACAGAAACGTCAGAAGCAGCAGCAACAGCGAAAGCAACATCAACACCAGCAGCAGCAGAAACGGTAGAAGAAACACCAGCAATAACAGCATTAACACCTGCAGCGGTTGCACCAGCACCAGCAGGAGAAGAAGAAGAAGAAGAAAGGGCGGCCGGAGAAGAGGAAATGTCGTCGGTGCCCGATCTCGACGTTTCGGTCGACGATGCACCCCTAACCGGTGGAGCCGGGGCAGACTTCAGGTCCGCGGCGGCGGGGCTTTGGTCGGTGAGCGACGTCGACTCCCTCGAGGAGCGTAAAGACAACTACAACAACATGGAGGAGGAGGAAGATGAGATGAGGGAGGGGGTGCGAGCGGGAGGTAGGGATGAAGGCCCTGGGGGCAGCCAGGGCCGGAAGAAGGGGGACGGGGTGAGTGTAACTCTTGGAGATAGCTCGTACAAGCCGCAGCAGCCGGACGGGGGGGGGGCGGAGGCGGAGTCGAGGGGAACGGAACTTCTGGATAGGCTAGCGAGGGACGGGGGGGGGAGCGACGAGGGGGAGAAATATGGAGTTGGTGCAATCGAGACAGCGAACGTCGGTGATGGGAATGGGGCAAGGGCAGGGGAGGAGGCGCGGGGCGCAGGGGTCGAGTGCAAGGAGAGAGAGCCGCAGGAGGAGGAGAAGGAGGAAGAGGAGGAAGTGGTGGTGGTGGTGGTGCCGTCCGCGAAAGAACTTGCGGAGAAATTTCTTCAAGTGATGGTGAGTAGTGGGGTTACGTTCGGTTGGGCGAACGGCGGATGTTTGGGAGGACGGGGTGGGGGGGTGTGGGGGCGTGGAGTAGGAGGTAGGGGGGTAGTCATCAGCAAAAAATGGTCCATGGGCTCAAATCAAAGACCGGCTCCCAGAGGTAACCAGCTGCTATGCGGGACGGAGGGCGATGGAAGGCGCGCAAGGTGGTCAAGATGGCCTGCTGCGTTCTCCACTATTTATATTAGCATTGTTTAAGTGGCTGCAAGGTGCGTCTGCCTTTGGTCCCGAGACATTCGGATCGCACTTTTGGAAGGGCATGCTCGACCTAACCTGGTTCGTTCTTTCTACAGCAGCCTTAAGGAAGAAATCGACCTTACATCCCCCTCCCCCCTCCTCTCCATCCCTCCTATAAAGTCACCGTAGCGCCGACTCCACTCTCCCATTGTCATTCCCCATCTCGAATTTCACAATGCAAAAAGTGGTAGAACAGTTCATCGGCAGGCTCTCTCCGCCTTTTTCCGTCTCGAAGTCCACGATAACCTCAACATCATAAGACACTTTTAAGAGACCACTAAACGACAACAAGTCCCCCCCCCCCCCGTCCCCCTACCCTCCTTATTTGATCCTCCCCCCGCCCCCGCCTCCTTGCGCTTCTTACCGACGCTGACATTGGTGTATGCCATCACTCGCAGCGTATGTGGACCCCCATCCTCGAAAAATCGGTCCTCCACAACTACAATCCCTCACGCCTGGAAGTGAACAACGGCGAAACGCCTGCCCCGATTATGGAACTCCTGCCGGAAACGGTAGCGTTCCGGCAGAAAGCACGGGATCTGTCGGCGTGGCTCCAGGTCAGGGTCGACGAGGACACGCCCACGCCCCCAACCCCACCACGCGCTGTTGGCGTGTCGCAGAGACAGCGGGGATCGGTCGGGGTCAAGGGAGTGGCGGGGGGGAAAGGAGGGGGGGGGCTGGAGGCTCGCCGGGATGGAGCGAGGGGGGTGGCCAGGCAAGGAGAGAAGAGGGCGGCCGGGGGCGGGGTGGGGGGAGGAGGTGTTGCGGTTGGGACTGCTGCGAGGAGGGTCTCCTTGGCTAGAGGTGGCGGTGGTGGGGGGGGGGTGGGCGGGGTTGGAGGGGCTCGACGTGTTAGCGTGGGCATTCGTGGGAAGGGGGCCGGGCGCGTGAGCGTGGGGGGTGGGAGCGCCCTCACGGTGGCGCCGACGGTGGCTAAGGATAAGAGGTGAGGCTTTGAGAGAAAGCCGGGAAAACGCCGTATTTTGGTAGGTGTTGGAAGGCTTTCTTTTCCTGTGTATTTCAGGCGTTTTCAAAAGGGTGGATGATACGCCCGTATGATGGGAGGAGATGTTTATTTGTTTTGTCTATGTTTATTTTTTTCGCTCGCCCTTGTCCTTTCCTTCCTCCCTCCCCCGCCCCCCTTCTAGATGGCTTCCATCCACGGTTTGAGGGTGCCGAGAGGGATGTCCCGTACCGTCGACCAGGGCCTTGAAAATTAGCCAAGACCCACATGAGGCCAGAAATTTCCCGGGGTCGCCGACAACGCCGTTGACGTCCATGTATCACCAACCAACCAGCAATCGGCGGGGGCAACATTTTTCCACAACACGCGTATACATATCAACCAACGTTCGTATATACGGGGAAACATTTTTCACTACTGTATACATCGCATTACTGCCTGTGTGGTACGAACAGTTTTTTTTTTTCATGTCGCCAATGCCACGAAAATCCCGCTCCGCTAAACCGATGCCCAACGATATGCGTATGGGCAGCCAGTCTACACAGTGCCGACCGGCCTCCGTAAACGTTTAAAAATCATTTTCCACGGAGCACTCGAACTACTTGCTGCTGCCCTACAGCGCATGTTGCCGTCAGTCGTTGCTCTCGCAGCAGTGTCAAACGACTTCCAGCACACAGCCAAAACCATCCTCGCATGATGGTACGATGTCGTATCCAACCAGCGTCCGTTTTTTCCAACCATATTTTTTGTCGCAAGGACCGACCGACCGACCAACACCACGCATTGCCCGCATTGCCAATCAGCGCACTCCCACGCCAGCCGACCTCCGTGGCAGCAATCGACGAGCGCAACTGTTTGTACACACAGACAGGCATGTGGGGGAAAACCACGGGTCGAAAAACTACTGTGATGTACTGGTTTTAGTCTTGTCCCCGTTTTCGGTGCGGCCTTTCTGGTGGAAACCCCGCTTGTGGTGGGAGCAGGGTGCCTTGGTAGGCCCTGCCGGAGGCTAATTATATTTCTGCACCCGCAAAGTGGGAGCAGGTCCGGGTGGGATCAGGGTGCCAAGTGGGAGCAGGATCGGGAACAGCGTACCTATGATAATCTCTGACGGGCTCGTGTCTACAAATAGTTCCTGTCCCAATTAAAGCCCTCGTAGACTAGAGCGGTACATTGCCACACTCCCGTGGCTCCACCCATTGGTCACGATGAACAACGCGAGACATGTCATCTCCCGTGACTCGACACCAACATCTGCAGCGCTGCGGACAACGTCCGTATGGCAGCAACCATCGCCCACTGAGAACAAGAAGAAGAAGAAAAAACAAAAGTGCGATTAACGTCCACGGCATCAACGAACGCCCAAAAAAACTTTCAAAACAATTCTCCGTAGCCCTTTGACAAAAAAAAAACTCCCCACCCTTTCTCCCGCTACGTTTTCGACGCAAGTGCTTGTCTCCATCACGTGGGTGCTGGCAGCAGTCAGCCCCCAACGTGCCATTCGCTGCCCCTAAACCGATCGCCCATAATTTCGCCCCCGACACGTGCGTGCACGCTCTCTGGAAAACGTTTCAGGCCCCTGGCCAAGTCTACCGCTCCGAGGGCCACTGTACCCAGGCCGTTCACCGCTCCTAGGCCTTCCATTGCCACCGCCGCCACCACTACTACCACCACCACCCCCAGCTACCTGTTCGCGACCACGCTCTCGAGGCCTCTCGGGCGGCTCCACGGGCAGCGCGAGAGCTAGGGTGAGCGTTGGTGGCGGTGGTCCGAGCCTAAGCCGGGGCGCGAAGGAGAGGCTCAGCAAGGCCCGCAGCTCGCGGCTGTCTCTCAGCCCCCCCCGACCGGGGATGTTCACGGGTGGGAATGGAGGGGGGCGGGGGGGCGGTCTCGCAGCGCCCTCGGCTGGGCGGCAAAGTGTGTCCTCCTTGCGACCGTCTGCTGCTGCTGCTGCTGCTACTGCTGCCGCTGCTGCTAGTCGGGGTGGTGGTGGTGGTGGTGGTGGTGGTCGCGGTGGCGGCGGCCGTGGTCGTGTGTCTATCTCCTCGCCCGCAGGGGGCGTTCGGACGGGAGGGGGGAGAGGGGCCGTGAGCTCGAGGAGGGTGTCCGGCGTGAGCAGCGTCTACAACGGCGCCTCTGCCGTCGCCGCCGCCGCCTCGCGGGCTAGGACGGTCGCGGCAGATGTCGGCGCTGGGACCGGGCCCACCAGGACGACGACAAACGCTGCCCTTGGCGCTGCGCCGAAAAAACGCAACCCGTTGGTTATGCACAGCAATGGGTCCACGCCCCGACCTCCCAGAGTGTCTACCTCGAGGCCGCCGCAGGCCAGGACGCGCAAGGAGGGGGCGGGGTCATCTACGGCTAGGGTAATGCCTAAGGGCGTGCCAAGGGCCTCCCTCAGGGGGAGGCTAGGGGGGACGCATCAGGAGACCGCGGTGTTGGGGGTGGCGAAGAGGAGGAAGGGGAGCATCGATGGAGGAGCAGGAGGAGGGCAGTTTTCGACCGCTGCGGCGGTGGCATCGGCGGAGGCGGGGGAGGGGACAGATGTAACTGGAGACGGATTGAGGGAGATGGGGGGAGGCTTGAAGGCGGGCTCACCAGGTGTGGTGTTTTTGTGTTTTGCATTGCGATGCGTTTTCTGGCTTGGTTCAGCGATTCGAGGAGATGGCTGATTGTCCCCCGCCACCTCCTCGTTTCCTCTTGATTCCGAGGAATAAGCCAGGCGGTCAGGGGTCTAGCTTTGGGCTGATTCTTATGGTAGACGAAATCGAAAAAGGAGTATTCCGGAGACGTTCCAAAATGCCCTCTGGTCTCTTGAACCCTTGAGTCCTGCACTCCCATTGTGCAACCAAACGCTTCGAACTAGAGTTAGACTTTACGTGCATGTACACGGAAGTACTCAAGGGGTTAACCAGCTATTGGCGAGATTCTTGTGATATATATTTAGAATAAATCGAAAAAGGGGTCTCGCGGGGACGTTAAACAAAGCCCCCCCCCCGGCTCTCTTTAACGAGCAGGTAAGTGCCCAATTGCTCGTTAAGGGGGCAGGGGGGGCGTTTTGCTGTGTCCCGGACAGAAAAAAAAAAAACGATGTCTCGATTTCATCTAACGTAAGAATGCGCCTCAGGAGTTTCGTTTTTGTTTATTTTGTTTCAACCATGTTTTCGAAGCTGAGCCAAGGTCTATTTTCGTACGGTACGGTTCTCCTCTTGTTTGAGTCCGAGGGTAGACCGCGGTTGGACCACTTGACTGACCGTCCCTTACACTGAAATTGGTTAAAGATGTTTTGTAGGAGACTGCAGTTTGATCCCTTGACTGACCGCCCTCCACACTAAAACTAGTATATTAACATGCGAGGAGACTGCGTTTTGACCCTTGTCTGACCGCCATCTACACTAAAACTGTTTTATTAAGATTGAGGTTTGACTGCTTGACTGACCCCCCTCTAGACAAAAATACAATATTACTATGCTATAGTAGACCGCGGCTTGACCCCTAGACTGGCCGCCCCCTACACTAAAATCAGTATCGTACCTGGTAAGAGGCTAGGAGACCGCGGCGTGACTGCTGGACTGACCGCCCCTACACTGAAACTAGTATAGTAAGGTGCTAGGCTACCGCGGTTTGATCCCGTGACTGACCGCGGCCACGATGAGACTGGAAATGATTTCGTGGTGAGGTTAAATCCAGGCGTTGACGAGCCCTACAAGGCCAATCTCCCCACGGTTACGCGAAAAACGAAAAAAAATGAGAAAACGAAACCGCACTCGCCACCATGTCAGAATTGAAAACAAACTACGTACGAGTATTCGTATAGCTCGTAGCGGGTTGAAAAGTTTTTTTTTGGTCAGAACATTGCGTACGAAAACAAGTTTTGTTTTGTTTTATTTTTTTTTGCGGTTTTGTTTCACTGAACTTGATTTTACAGTAGTAACCTCACCCCTTCTTCCAACCCCGTTCGGGAATTGAAAAAAAAAAAGTGCGGGTCGATTTTCATTTTTTTTTCCGTGTACCCTTGCTCTCCCACGTACCGCCCTGGTCGAAAATATGAATACCGCTTGGTCTCGATGTTCATGTTTTAAGGCCCCTTATATTTCCGATCAAAGTGGCAACAATTTTTAGTCGGACGGGGGAGCGAAGGGTGGAAGGAGACGACAGGGGGAGGGGGGGGGGGGGAGGGGAGGGAATGGGGACGTGGGGGAGACGGACTTGGGGCAGGGTTTGGCGCGGGGGGGGGGGGGGGGGGGGGGGGTACTCATTCGTTGCTTGCCTTAGTCGTTTGACCATGCATCGCGTTCGAGAGAGAGCACATTGTCCACCTCTAATTGAGACACCTCCGACATTAGGGCGCTCGCTTATTACGTTGTTTCCACATATTACATAGGTTTTCTTCGCTAGCCTTATCCCCTTCCTGTTCGGCCGCCTGTGGCCACCATCTATCTCCTAGGACGGCGATCGTTTTCTCGCTGCTATCTAGTGTATCAACCCCGTCCATGTCACATTCGTCTATTTCCCTCATCTCCTCTTCAAAGACATCCCGTTCCTCCTTGTACATTTCGCATTCTCCAACTATGTGAGTTCTGCTCTCTATTGTTTTGCCACACGGGCATATACACCTGTGCATCTACTTCCTCCTCCTCCCGGCTACTGGTGTACCTCTTCCTTCGTTCTGGCAGGTCCAGGTCACCTACACGAAAGCGCAGTTTCAACGTTTTCGCGAAGTCCATTGGGCCGTGCAAATACGTTTTGATTCCTGTTCCTTCCCTCAATTCTCCGTATATCTCTAAGTGTTTTTCCGATTCCACCTTGTTTCTTAGCGCTAGCCTTTCCCTTCTTTCTATCCTTTCTTCTAGTTCTGCCTTGTACCTCCCAAACTTCCCGGCGGACATCATCTCTACTTGGTTTCCCCCTAGATCCTTCCATTCTTTCTCATCTACGTTATCCCACCTTGTCCCAGCTCGCCCTTTTGTTACTTTCTTCCATACGGCTCTATCAACCATGGCTGGCGACCTCTTTTTTGGCATGTTCCTTACTTTACACTGCCAGTTCAATTTTCTCATGACTCTAATTGTCTTCTTGAGTGGGTGCATTCCCAGCTCTGCTCTTTACACTGTATTACTAGTCATTCTTGAGCATCTCAGGATTTTTTTAGCTGCTGTCATCTGTACCAACTGTTTCACGAGCTTCGCGTTCCCTTCCCATACTTCTCCTGCATGTTCTAGCTATTGTGCTATCTCATTCATCAAGATACATCTCTTAATCCTAGTGCCAAGGTTGGGGTCTGTTAGGATCTCATCCATCTTGCCTACTTGTGCCTTACCCTTTCCTATTACTTTTGCTATATGTGTATCCCAAGAGCAGTCTTTCGAGATGTCTACGCCGAGGTATGTATACTGGTCTACGATCGGCAATTCATCTTCTCCCTACTTCCAACTGAAATTTACCGGGTTTACGTTATCTTCGTTGCAAACAACTACTGCGCATTTTCTCGTCGCTCGCCGTCACCCTCCATTTCCTGGTGTATTCTAGCGCCTTCTCTATTTATTTCTGCAATACTTCGGGTGTTTCTGATACCCCCACGAAGTCATCCGCAAGCACCGATCCCGACAGCGTATCTTCCCCTACCGTTACTCCCTGCCTTGCTGCCTCGACTGCTACCATCAGGTCGTTAATATAGATCTTGAATAGGTTTGGTGACAACGTACATCCCGGTGCAACACCTTGTAAAATATCAACATACTTCGATATTTCCCCGTCCAGCATCACAGCACTTGTCGCACATTCCGTCTTTTTCTTCATCGTTCTGCACATCTTTCCCCTGATTCCTATTTCCCACTGTTTTTTTTTCACAGTCCCTTTCTCCGTAGTGTGTCGTATGCCTTCTGTACATGTAGAAAGAAACGGTACGCTGTTAGTCCCGCATCATTCCTACCTTGGATTATCTTACTTAGTGTGTACACATGGTCTACGCAGCTACGGTTTGGCCTAAACCCTGCTTGCCCTTCGCTTATTTTGTGTCCCCTCTCCATCATTATTTCCGTTCTATCGTTCAAAATCTTACAAAATGTTTTTCCTACTGTGCTTAGTAGCGTTATCCCTCTGTGTGTGGGGGGGGTGTACTCATTATCATGCATGGCCGTAGTCGTATGACCGTAGACCCTCGGATCCCTACAATGCCGGGACGGAGCACGTCGGGTTTTCACCGACCAGGCAGGTATTTGCTTGCACCAAGCGCGAAGCGAAACGTGAGGTGTTGGGCGAGTCGCATGAAGGGTGAGCTGCATCCTACTAAGAACCGCTTCGGAGGCGGATTTTCTTGCATATGGATGACAGCATCAATGAATTAATTTAACTTCTGGTGTGGCCAGTTCCAGAGACAGCAATGGGTTTACTATGTAACTGCCTCGTGGGTGCCTCACCATGTACACACTACGTGATACGATAATCCCCCTTGTGCGGAGCAAAGGTTCTCCCCGCACAAAAAAGGTCTAACTCGACCGCCAGCCGTGGTAACCGCCCAAAAAAAAAAAAAAACGGTACCCTGGCTGTCTAGCTCACGCAGTGAGAGGCGTGTTTTGCAGCGTCGTCGCCAACCGACACCAACCCAGCCTATATATATATACACCAGGTATATAATATAGGGGGGGGGGGTGGGGTCGTTGTCATGCGTAGCGATAGTCGTATGACCATGGACCCTCGTGTCCCTGCGATGCCGGGACGGCGTATTCTCATAGCCGTGCATGGCCGCGGTCGTATGGCTGTAGACCCCGTCATCCCTACAATGCCGGGACGGAGCACGCCGGGTTTTCGCCGACCAGGCAGATGTTGCTTGCTTTGCACCAAGCGGGGGAGGGGGTGGTGGGCTCCCGCCCGTTCTTATCGCGGTCCTATTACGGGGGTCCATAGTTAACAGGACCTATGGTGTACATAAAAACCTATATATTTACCTATTTTTATTAACAAAATTTGGTCCCGTTAACTATGGACCCCCCGTAATAGATGTACGGAGAGAGTCTGAGATGTTGCTGCGCACGGGTGGTTTGGCGATTTGGTCGTTGGTCTGCACGTGGGATACCTGTGGTGTACCGGTGGATGCAGGAGCGAAGTGGTGTGAGTGTGTGTCGATTGCAATATTTGACCAAAAGATTCGTAGTTTTCTTCTCTTTTTTTTTTTTTGCACTTTTTCGTTTCATGCAGATTATTCATTTCGGTGGAGCACAGTAAATAGGACCGAATATTGTTGGTAAAAAAACGTGAATATATAGGTTTTTTGTGTGTACCGTAAGTCCTATTTACTATGGTCCGCCGTCCTTATTTTCGCCGAACAATGTGCCACCGGCGTCCCCGGGGGCTTGGTAGGTGGTCCGCGTGCCTATCAAGATCAATTTCGTGAGTTCAAGTCTCACCGAGTGCATGCTCGTAGGGACTTTTTCTTGCATAAAAAAATTGATTAGCGGAAAGCGCGAGAGCGTGAGTTAGCTACATTCGATGAAAATCGACGAGCGGTGGGAATGCTGAACCCTATGCGCGACAAAAAATAAAGGCACGTACCGGGGGGGAGAAGGGACGACACCTGTGAACACGGCTTGTCCAGAAGATCGTCGAGGGTAAAAACCTCCTACGAGTTAGGCTGGAAAGTAAAAGTGATGACTAAAAAACAGAAACAAAAAAACTGCTATTTATAGTGTATTTTTTTAGGTTCTGCGTTTGTCTGTGATTCTCTTTCCCTGATCCCTTGGTCATGCCTGGTGCGATGTTTCACCCGCCCCGCCCCGCCCTTGAACTAGAGCAGTAGATTGATTTCCTGATCTGCACACTCTTGCCGGGTGGGAGCTACAGGCGTGTTCTGCACGATCTACCCATCATGCTTTCCTGTGCCGGATACTCGTCCTATACACAGACCCTGCACACCACATTATATCGGCAGTTAAGGATCTAGATGGTAAAAGCATGAATCTATAGATCATTAATCTATCTACCCATTATGTGGAACGTTTTTTTTTTTTTTCTTTCTTTTTCCGAAAGACGCGTTCTTCGATAGAGAGGTGTTAATAGCACATTTCCGCCGCTAAAATGGTTTCTTGATCGACGGGACTCATTTAACCCTTGTAGAACCGCAGGTCTCATTTTGGGGACAAATTACGTAGAATTTGACTGGTTTGTCCCCGAAACGGGAGTGCAGTACTGAAAGGGTTAAAGCCAGAATCGTCGGAATGCGAATCTCCTTTCGAAATCTGACGTTTTTGTATACTTGGGCCACGGGATTATCCATCGGGATGCAATTTATTTTGAATTTTGCTCAAGTCAGTTTTCGGGTGAGGTTCGTATGGAGCTTCTTGAGTGAGGAGCCTCCGAAAATTCAGGGTTCACCTCTGGTGTAGAACGGGTCAAAATCCCCGTTTTTTTTTCGCCCCACACTTTTCAAGGAAGTTGTGTGGGCCCGAAGGCGTGGGCGCGCGCAGCTTTCGGAAGGGTCACTGCTGTTTGTAGCATGTACCGGCGTGAGGCTGTTTCTTGTGCGGTTCAGATTTCTGAGCTTCAGATTTTTTACCCGATCGCATTTTAAGCTGCGGAGTTCGCAAATCGAAAGAGTTTTCCTGTGGGAAAAAATCAGATTGGTGCGTGCAGAAATTCGAGCGAACGCCGAGACCAACTGCTGTTGTTGTGGTCTGGCGCCATGAAAGGGACGCGCCGCGTTTGCTGCACCGCACGTAAGATCCAAGAGTCCGAGCCCGCGTTGATTGCCTCTGGTCTGGCGGCGACGCGAAGGCACAAAATGAACTATCACTGCTCGATCTGGGGGAGAGCTCCTGTGGGTCGCGGGGGGTCTGTTCTCCCAGTTTCAAAGAGAAACCGAGAGGTTTACCGCCACGATGACCAGCAACACGGAGAGTGCGGAAGGGACGTGTCGAGTGCGCTAGAGTCGACCTGTCGTGACAATTTGTTTGTCATAATGTGACTGCTGCTGTTGTACAGCAGTGTAGTCTACGAATTGAGTACGTATCCACGGAGAGGCGCGTGCCGAGTGCGCTTCTCTTGGTATCTAGGCCCGAGCCCGCGCCAGCCGACTGTGCTCTGGCCGCGGAGAGACGCGCCGCACTCCGACTGCGTGTCGGGCGCGACGCAACGTCGCTCTACAGCTGTGTCGCCATCCAACTCATCGATCGTTGTGCCGCTGGTTGCTGTCGTGGGTAACGCCTTGGATTTAGAGGCCATGCCATTTTTCGACTCGAAAATACTGATGGCCCAAGTCGTCGGATTTTGGGCTAAAATCTGACGACTTGGGCAAACGGATTTCTCAGATCGAACACGAAAAAACGGTAAAAGATGTTGCATGTTCGGAATTGGATAAGCAGATGCCTTCACTTTTGGGACAAAAAAAAAATACAAATCTGGAGCTCGAAATCGAACCGCATAGGAAGCAGCCTAACAGCACGGCTGTCTTGTTGCTATTCTGATTTTTTTTTGAACAGCAACGGGTTCGGTTGTCGCAACTCGTGTTGTGTCTCGTTTTGGGATAATAATCCTACCCCCGACCCGCACCGCCTCCCACTTCATAACAACTCTGTTGTACGCAAATGTTTTTGTATTTTTATTGACATTTGTCACTGTTACTAGGGGAAAGCCAAGAAGCGAAAGGAACGCCTTCCAGGATGGACCGACTCCGCAACACCTACCCGGCCCTGACTGCTAGCACCGCTAGGAGGAAGGTCTCTCTGTCGTCGACCGTTCAGGCACTAAGGTAAGGAGTGTCGGAGGGTCGGTAGGTGTGGGTGGGTGGGAGGTTTTGTTAGGGAGGCGAGGAGGGCGGGGATGGGGGGGGGGGGGGGGGGGGGGGGGGGGGGGAGGGGGGGGGGGGGTGTTCGATATCATGCATGGCCGCAGTTGTATGACCATAGACCCTCGTGTCCCTACAATGCCGGGAGGGAACACGTCGGGTTTTACTGACCAGGCAGACATTGCTTGCATTAAGCGCGAAGCGCGCGGTGAAGTTTTCGGCGAATCGCATGAAGGGTGAGCTGCATCCTATTCCGGGGGTACACAGTTAATAGGACCTATGGTATACATAAAAACCTATATATTTGCCTATTTTTACTAACAAAATCTGGTCCCGTTAACTATGGACCCCCGTAATACCAAGAACCGCTTTTGGTGGCGGATTTTCTTGCGTATGGATGACAGCGTCAACAGCGTGTCTGCGCATAATATTTGCGTTCGTCAAGGGTTTCCGTTGAAAAGATAATCGTAAGCGAAAACCTTCCGGCATGCGCATAATTTTGGATTCTTATGTTTGAAAAAAAAAACACTTGCATCAGAGGCATCACTTTTGCAGAAGTCGTGCAAGCAGCAGTACCTACCTAGCAGCACTGCAGCAGCAGCAGGAGCAGCAGGAGCAAGCGGCAGAAGCAGTCAGCAGCAGCAGGCACCAACAGGCAGAAGGGCGATCTATCTTGCGCTCCTCGACACTCGCTGTGCAAGCAAAGCCGCCACAACGAGAGAGATCGCGTCCCTTCTTCTTCGTCGTCCTCTCTGCCCGAAAAGGGCGTCGTGGCGGCGAAGATCAGGAGCGTGGCAGCAAGGGTGTACGCGCTTGCAGCAGCAGCAGCAGCAGCAGCATCGCTCGCTTGAGGCAGCTCTCTCTTTCTTCCAGCAGCACTTGCTTGCAGCAGCGCTTGCACGCAGCAGCTCTTGCTTGCAGCAGAGCTTGCTTGTGCAGTAGCGCTTGTTTGCAGCAACGCTTGCTTACAGCAACAGCACTGCACGGCCAACACAACACTTACTTGGAGCAGCAGCAGGAACACACTACATGTAGTAGTAGCAGTAGTCCGTGACGTGCGGCAGTAGAGTAGGCATGCAGCAGCAGCAGCAGCAGCGGCGGCGGCGGCGGCGGCGGCACCAGTTCTCGCTAAGCCCCGTAGGTAGCAGACATGGGCCGGGCCACTCTCGGGGCAACCTTGGCCAATCCAAAGCGTCCGGAGAGTTTTCGGCGAACAGAATGCAACGGTCGAAGCTCATCTCACACAAATATGGCTCTAGTATAATATGCTATCCAGAAATGCGTAACTTCGTCATTTTGGTGGCAATTTGATTAGGTTTTTTCTTGTTAATCGTCGGTAACGAGGGAATAGAGAAGAAAAATTCGTAACATTTTTTCTTTTTCTCCAGCAGACACGCTAATTGGTTGATTTATTTTTTGGCGTGGCCACTTCCAGAGACAGCAATGGGGGGTACTAAATAACTGCCTCTTGGGTGCCACACCATGTACACACTACGTGATACGATTATCCCCCTTGTGCGGAGTTAAGGTTCTCAACCCCGCACAAATTATCCAACTCGACCACCAGCTATGACCGACCGCCGCCAAGAAAAAACAAGAACACAATGGTACCCTGGTTGTCTAGCTCACCTAGTGTGTTTTACAATGTCACTGTCAACCGACGCCAACCCAACCTATATATATATATTATATATAGGAGCGCGGGGGGGGGCTATTTTTTTGCTTGCTATAAGCCGTTTGACCGTTGAAAAACATTTGACCGTTGACTGCGCGCCCCTTTGTAGACGGAGCACCGCCCCTTACTGCTAGATAGGGCGCTCACCACGCTGTTTCCGTGTGTTACCTATAGCTTGTCTGCACATATTATCCCCTCCCTGTTTCGCCGTCTGTGTCCAGCAGGGCGGGGCAGTAGGGGGGTGTACTCGATAGGAGAAATGTACTAGATCTCATGCATGGCCGTAGTCGTATGACCATAGACCCTCGCATCCCTACAATGCCGGGACGGAGCATGTCGGGTTTTCACCGACCAGGCAGACATGCTTGCACCAAGCGCGAAGCGCCGTGAGGTGTCCGGCGAGTCGCATGAAGGGTGAGCTGCATCCTACTAAGAACCGCTTGTGAGGCGGACTTGCATACGTATGGATGACAGCTTCAATGAGTTAGTTTAATTTCCGGTGTGGCCACTTCCAGAGACAGCAATGGGAGTACTATGTAACTGCCTCTTGGGTGCCTTACCTTGAACAGTACGTGATACGATCAATTCCCTTGTGCAGAGTAAAGGTTCTTTACTTCGCACAAATGATCTAACTAGACGACCAGCTGTGGCCGACCGCCAAAAAAAAAAGGAAAAAACGATACCCTGGATGTCTAGCTCACGTAGTGAGCGGCATGTTTTACAGTGTCGTTGCCAACCGACGCCAACCCAACCCATACATAATATATATAATAGGGCCAGGGGGGGGGGGGGTAGGAACGGTCAGGATGTAGGGGCAGTGTGATCAGGGAGGGGGTTAGGAGTTAGAGGGATGGGGGGAGGGGGGGTGGGGGGGAGCGATGGAGGCCTAGGGGGGGGGTTACCCATGTCATGCATGGCTGTAGTCGTATGACCGTAGACCCTCGCATCCCTATATACGGTGCCGGGATGGAGCACGTAGGGTCTTTCACCGGCCAGGCGGAACGGCAGTGCTTGTACCAAGCACGAATGATCTGTTGGGCGAGTCTCATGAAGGGTGAGCTGCATCCTCTGCTGAGAATCGCTTGTGAGCAGGACTTTCTGGAAACACGGTGCGGGGGGGGGGGGGGGGGGGGGGGGGGGGCGTACTCATTTGTTGCTTGCCTTAGTCATTTGACCATTGACCACGCATCCCTTTCGAGACGGAGACGCGCGCGCGGGGGGGGGGGGGGGGGGCGGGGGGGGGGGGGGGGGGGGGTATGGTAGCTGTGTTAAGGGGATGGTGGTGACGGGTGCAGTGGTGGGGGTGAGGGGGAGGGTGGTGACGATTTTGATGATGATGGTGATGTTGATAACTATGGAAGTGGGGGGATACTGATGCCATCGCCGATGATGGTAACGCGAGGGTGTTGGACTGGCAGCGATGGCGGTGGGTTAGTACGTTTCTTATTCACTGTGACGGTGGTTTTTGACGATAGAAGGCGCTCGCACGGCGACCACGACGATGAGTATAATGACGATGATGATGTTTTTTTTTGTAACGCACCATCCCTTTCCACCGCTGCCACCCAATCGCATCCCGGACCCACAGCGGAACTTAGATTGACTCGTTGAAGCTGTCACCCACATGCAAGAAAATCCGCCTTCAAAGCGGTTCTTGGTAGGATGCAGCTCACCCTTCATACGACTCGCCGGACATCTCACGGCGCTTCGCGCTTGGTGCAAACAATGTCTCCCTGGTCGGTGAAAACCCGACATGCTCCGTCCCGACATTGTAGGGGATGCGAGGGTCTATGGTTGTACGACTACGGTCATGCATGAGATCGAGTGCATATCTTCTATCGAGTACACCCCCCCCCCCCCCCCCCCCCCCCCCCCCCCCCCCCCTCCCCCTCCTCCCTCCCAAGACATGCCACACCCATCTCTATCTCTACCCGACTGTCCCCATCCAATATTATACGGTATCCCTCCCCACGCATATGCCTACTCGTACATCTCCTCTGGAATACACCCCTAGGATGCAGCTCATCCTTCATGCGACTCGCCCAACACCTCACGGCGCTTCGCGCTTGATGCAAGCGATGTCTGATTGGTCGGTGAAAACCCGGCGTGCTCCGCCCGGGCATTGTAGGAAAGCCGAGGGTCTTCGACCGTACGAGTATGGCCGTGCACGACATGAGTACACCTTCCGCCACCCTCCCACCCCCAAAAAGAGTGATTTTTTAAGTGCATTGTCTGGGGAGAACGTAGTGAGCGCACAAATGTTGGGGGAGTCTCCACTATTCACAGAAGCATTGACGGTGCTCCGCCTCGAAAGCTCTGCGTGGTCCATAGCCAAATAGCAGAAAGCAAGGCAGCAAATGAGTACCCCCCCGCCAAGCTCGGAACAAGTCTATGGTTATATGACTACGACCATGGATGACATGAGTCATGAGTACCCCCCCCCCCCCCCCCCCCCCCCCCCCCTTGCCGAGCACCTCGCGGCGCTTCGCGCTTGGTGCAAGCAATGCCTGCCTGGTCGGCGAACACCCGGCGTGTGCTCGGAAGTCCCGGCATTTTAAGGATGACGGGGGTTTATAGCCATACTGCTGCGGCCATGCATGACATCGAGTACGCCCCCCCCCCCACCCCCCCCTCCCTCCCTCCCTCCAACGAAACAAATGCCTTTTTGTGTGTACAGACCTCGGCAGAGAAGCGTGATCGCGGCGTGCCGAAGATGGCGGTAGAGAGTAGCAGTGGTGGTGGTGGTGGTGGTGGTGGTAGTGGTGGTGGTGGTGGTGGCGGCTTCTTTTCGTCGGCCACCGCCCGCCGAGGAAGCTTGCTTGGAAGGGGGGTGACGCCTCCCAAGGTCGCCTTAAAAACCCCTCGATCATCTCGCGCAGGAGGCTCGCCGTGGTCTGGGTGAGCTCTCTCTTTTTTTTTTTTTGCCTTGTTTTTTTCTACTTTATTTTATTTTTCTCTTTTTAGTTATGTGATACATGTAGTGCTTTTAGTATATACATGCACCAAGACCCACAAAACTATTACGGGAAAAACTCGAAGGCTCTAAGATTTTTTTTTTTTTCGCCGAAAACCCGCGATTTACTTGGCGAGAACTGTCGAAAACACCTTTGGCCTCTTCAGGATGCTCCCCTGAGTTTCCCGAGAACTTTCGTGAACAAGTTTTCCGTGTTTTCCAGAGTCGTAGTCGGACTGTTCGTCAGAATTGCCATCCCCTGAGGACATCATGATTTTTCACCCCAGTTACTGACAAATAATCCTTTTTTTTTACCCTCCTGGGGGAAACGGAAAGATATTCCAGAAATTTCTCAGAAAACTCCGGGGGGCTTTCCGAGGAGTCTACCGGTGTTTTTTTACTGTCTCGCCGAGTAAAACGCGGATATTCGGCGTAGAAACTCGGTTCCTGGAGCTCAGAAATAATTTTCTCGTAAGACCTACGGCAATGGAAACGCGAAGTTTCCCTAAAAAGTTTGAATTCCAAAGATACCCGTCAGAAATTTTTCAGGTACACCTTGCTTGCTACGGGACGATTCTTCAAACGTAAAGTCCCAAACTTTCGGAAAGCCCCGAAAAAAAACAATTATGAGGCCGATGTTGGGCCAAGATCGGCTTCAGAAAATTTCAGGCGGATGTTTGGTTCGAAGCGGCGAGATTCCGAGTCCTCGACAGACATCGATCGACAAAACCAACGATTGCGTCGTGAAGTCTGAACGGAGTGCGCTCGTTAGGGGCTCCGACCCACCCTAGGGTCACCGTCTTCACACAATGGCCGGTGACGTGTGACGGGCGCTGGCCATGACCAGGTGTATGATAAAAAAAAAAATGGCCGCTGATGTGCACAAAACGGATGACAAATTTTCTCGATCCGTCTCGAAGGGCAAAAACTAGTGTTTTTTTTTTTTTTCGGGTTTAAGAGGATACCGTAGGACGCCGCCCGCAAGCTCTCGCCCCCTAGACCATGGATCCACCTGATTCCTTCCAGACCGTCACCTATGCTCGTTGGCCTCGGCCGACACCAAGCGGGTTGGCGGTGGGCTGAGTATTTACCGAGATCGAGCATCTATCGTCGCACGAATTGATGTTTATCAGCGTGTTGACAATTTGCAACGAGAAAAAAAATAGATTACGCCGCCTGCAGCCGTCGGAAAAAAACAGAAGAAAAAAACAAACATTTTTTTTTTCCCCTTTTTTCCCACAGAGGCGGTACGAGAATATTTTCGGCTGGTCTTTTGAAGGCAATTTTTTTTTTTGGATGAAAAATTTTCGACTTCGCGTTTCCGTTGGCATAAGTCTAAAATAAGTGGCCTAAAAAGTATTACGGGGGACCATAGTAAATAGGACGAAATATCGTTGGTAAAAATAGGGAAATATATAGGTTTTTGTGTGTATCGTAGGTCCTATTTACTGTGGTTCCCCGTCGTAGTGTTCTGCGTTTGTTTTTTTTTTTTTGGTGATTGTTGTTTGCCAATAGTTTTCTCGTTGATGTATTTATCTCCTATACCTGGTATTAATAGTGTGTAGTGTGTATTAACCCTGTTAATACCAGCGACCGGACGAGAGTACTGGCGGCGTTGGCCCACCGAGAATACTATTACGGAGGACCATAGTAAATAGGACCAAATATTGTTAGTAGAAATAGGCATATATATAGGGTTTTATGTATACCATAGGTCCTATTAACTATGGACCCCCGTAATAGCGGCGTTGGCGCCTGTCAGTTTTGGGTAGAAAAAAAAGTCTCGACCGTGTCTTTAGGCTGCTCGTACGAATGTTTCGTTTGTTCTGTTTTGTTTTGTTTCGTTTTTTTTTTGTTACATCTCAACAGACCAAGTCTGTATGTATCATGCTCCATTCACACAGCAGCGGTGACTATTAATAGACTGTTGCTGTGTATGTAATCGTAACCTGTTGTCGTTTTTTTTTCGCGTTTTTTGTTTTGGAAATTCCTAAGAGGGCTTGACAAGTGTTTTCGTCTTTTTCATGTTTCGTCGTTTTTTTTGCCATCCGAAAAAAGTGCGAACAGATCGTCGATTCTCGCCTGATGATATTTGCCTTTCAGGGCAGATATATTCGTGCTCTGCATGATCTGTATGATCTGCATGATCTGTAGGAGCTACGAGCTCCCATTGCAGGATGGGAACCGTAATATCCTGCATGGTATAGGACATGTTCCTTGGTTTGGATCTGTGTACTATACAGATCCTTCACCACGTATCATACCGGCAGGTTAGTAAACTGATGATCTATGTGATTTACAGATAGATCATGAGCTGTTTAAGGTGTGTGTACCCTGCACGCCTTTTATTTTGATGCTGCAGCTTTCCAGGGGGTCTACGGCTGCAGTATATCTCACCGGGTAGGTATTTCCCTATTACGGGGGTCCGTAGTTAATAGGACCTATGGTATAGATGAAAACCTATATATTTACCCATTTTTACTAACAAAATTTGGTCCCGTTAACTATGGACCCCCGTAATAGTTTGTTTGATCGTCGATATAAGTACTCGGAGTATTCTTATCGCCTGTTTTTCGCCGGCGCGCGCTGTTCGCGGGGTTTTTTTTTCTCGTGCATTTGTTTTTTTTTTCCCCCATGAGTTTTCTCGATCCTCCAAAAAAAAATGATGAGGAACAAAGTAGATGTTGATTATCAAAACGCCACAGATGAGAGATCGGATCGAAATGGTTGTGCCCTCTATGGTCATACGACTACGGCCATGCATGACATCGGGTACACCTCGCCTACCACCATGCATGATATCGAGCACACCACCACCCCCATCCCTCGTTCCTCTCTCGACGGCGAAGACCCCAAAAATGGTTTCTTCTTTCGAAACCTGTTAATAGACGGGCCACACGTTTTTTAATTTGCACTACAGTACGATACTATAATGCTACTGTTCAGCAATACTTCACGTCATGCAAATGTTGAGCATGTTGATGGCCCGAGCCACCAATCACCCTTCACCCAACCATGCCCCACGCCACTTATCGAAACCACCCCACCCACCACCCCAACCCGACCCGACCCAACCCTCGCGGGTGTTTGTGCGCAGAAAACGGTCCGCGCTGGAAGTGTTCGGAATCTGCGCTACGGCGACATCTAGCCCTTGTCCCACCTCTGGAGGGGCGGGGAGCGTGGCCTCCTTCGATCCTAGCGGGGAGGAGGACCGTGCGTCCCCTCTTTTTGCTCCCTCTGATGCTGAGTGAAGAACGCCCGGGGCTGAGTGAAGAACGCCCGGGGTGGCTCAGCTTTGCGAAGAAGTTTCTCTCTCGCGCTACGTGGTAGTGGTGGAACGCTTTTGGCAACTGTCGTCAACGGTGTGCGCTGATTGGTAGAAAGTCACATCATAGGTTGGAGAGAGAAAAAAAATGGAAAAACAAAGGAACAGATAATACGGAAGTACGTTTATGATACTTATCTATGTTTCCCGGAGATTTTTTATCGGACGGAGTGGGTGTCTGGGTTCAGGTATCCGCGTTCGGGATTCACGCGTTCAGAGCTACGGATTTAGATCTGCTGATCTAGATATTTGTGTCCATGTCTTCGGATTCATATCTACGGGTTCAGATCCTGATTCGCCCCTTAATCTTGGCGGTGGTGTAAATTATCGGCTTGTTTAGTGCGTACGATAGTGCGTTGCCCCCTCTAACAATAGCTGTAGTGCTGGGTTTTGATGGTGCCATGCCCTGGAGGCCTCGAGAAGGTTTTTTTTGGCGTGATGATAGGACAGGGGATGTATTGGCACCGTCCCCTCCTTGCGATTCAGCCTTATTATCTTATATTTTAGAGCGGGTGTTGCTTGAGGTGGAGGCGGCGGAGGAATGGGTGGGGGGGGGGGGGGGGGCGGGGGTAGGGGGCGATGTTGAGTGGTGAGTGTTGGAGGGCGACGGTTTTTCTCCATAGGACGACAACATCCCGCTTGGTTTTCTTCGATATGCTTCGCGTTGCGGCTTTGCGTTTATTCGCTCTGCTTGGACTTGGTCTCTGACGAAAACGTTGCCCGCGGGATCTATCATGACGCCCCTTTACGCTTGCTCGATACCTGGTATGCTTGTCAAGGTTGTCAAGGGACACTTACGCCCCCTGCAGCTTGACACCTGGTAGTCTCGACAGTGTGCACCTGAAGGGAGCGGGGGAGAATAGGCGAGGGGAGAATAGGCGAGATTGACGAAGGGCAGGGGAATAGAGAGGGAGGCAGACATGTCTTCTACCTGCGTGCTTTGAGGGCGGGGAGGGCAAAGGGGTGCTGGTGGCTAGTGCTGGGGGGAGCACGGAGGACGTACTATTAGTAAGTTTCTGCTTGCCGCAGTCATCGGACCATTGATACCGCATCCCTTTCGAGACGGAGGATGGCCGGGGGGGAGACGAGCAATGCGTTATCGCCCATGTCCCCCCTGGCTATATTGAGGTGGAGAAGGGAGGGTGGAAGGGAGGGAAACGATCGGTTCTCTATCACGCGTATTTCACCACTTAGTGATCTGAGTCTCTAAAGGAACCGTAGGTGAAACGGCGGATTGGGGGGGGGGGGGGGGGGGGGGGGGGGGGCAAAACGAGGCGGTGTGAGGGGGGGGGGCTTACGCGCAGTCGTTAATAGTGGACGCCGCTACGAATTGTATCTGCATCCGGTAGGAAGTGAGCTGAGCGATACATGTCGCGGCCCCTCATAGGGTTTGTTGAAGGCCGAAGTGGTTGTGGGGATGATGGTTGTGATGGCAAGGGTGGTGCTGGGGGTAGACGACTGCGCCGCTCGGCCGTCCGCTAGCTGCTGCCGCTGCTGCTGCTGTTGCTGGTGGTGATGGTAGTGCTGCTCCTGCTAGTTGTGGCGTTGCCGTTGCCGCTGCTGGTTATCCTTTTGCTTCTTCTTTTGCTGTTGCTGCTTTTGATCGCTTTCCGGTGGCGGCGGCGGCGGGCGCAGCGCGGCACAGTCGTCTTGTACGCCCTTTGGTATCAACATACATATTATATAGATGCAGATGACACGAGTCGCGCATAGTCTATCTATACTTTTTATGTACAGCAGTTGTATTTTTATTTTCGGCCTTGGTTTTGGTTACCCCCCACCCCCCCGCTGCCAACTCGAAAACGCCATCTGAAACGGTCACGACGACTATTAACAAGCGACAGGTGGCTGGTATTCTCTTGGAACTTCAAAAGCCCTTTTCGACCTACAGCAGTAGTCGTCCCTCTCTCTATATGTAGTGCCGGTATATACGCCTGCCTGCCATAAAAAACCGGAACTTTCATAGCGGCAACCGGCACCAATTACTCCGCACGCTGCCGCACATGGTTGATCGCACATGCACCAAGGGATTTTCACCGACAGCCGGAGTTATAGAGAGATCACTATACTACTATTCTGTATTTTGGTTTTGGTGTGTTGAGCGGTCAGTCAAGGGGCCAAGCCGCCGTCTCGGAATTGTAGCAAAGACTGTTATTAATAATAGTCGGTCGTACCAGGCTCGGGGATATCTGGCCATAGATCAAATGCGTGTACCATATGCCCTACCGTGCCAAATCATGTCCCTAACTAGTTCGGGGGACCGTAGTAAATAGGACGTACGGTGCACACGAACAATCGAGACTGCGGTCCTAAAAAGGTTGAAATGCTAAACGCCTTTTTGTAAAGGGAGAGAGCGGTGCAGGGTTTTATATTTTATACGGCATGTATCATTTTTATGCTGAAGGCATATATATTACGTACCGCATCATTATTTCATTTTTTTTTTTTTTTTCTGGACTTTTTTTTTTTGTTTGTTTTTTTTTTTTTTTTTTTCTGCGGTACGACCCTCTCTGCTCACCGCCTCAAGCCAAAGCCGAAACGAGTACCTTCAATGCTGGGTAGGCTCTGCGGTGGTGGAGGCGCTGGCAAAGAACTTCTACGTGCACCATGCAAGTTGATTTTGACAGCCTAAAATGTTTGGCTGCCCTTGCGGTTTGTTCCTTCGGATGTTTGCTTCTTTTACGAGCGGTTGGGGCCTGGGCTATTCTACCGCAAGTCTACGTTTGTCCGCGCCGGTTTAGTTTGGTTTTGTTCGTATTCGCTGTGTCGTGCAAGAGGTCGGTTTTATATTTATTTTATGTCTTTCTTTTCTTGTTTTTCTAGTGAGAAGAGTTGCGTCACGGTTATTTTTGGTTTTTTGGTTTCTAGACTTTCGCGTGAGGTTTTCGTTTGCGGGCGTTCCCTTGCTTTTTGTTTTTGTGTGTTGCTTCGTCTTTTCACTGTTTTCTCGCGAGTGAGTGAGTGTGCTTTGCTCTTATTTGCGCCCCGCGTTGAATTTCGAAAGACTTGTTTCGCCTGCTGGTTGGATTTGTGCTAGGTTACGCTTCACATGGAAGTAGAAACAAAAAAAAACAGATGGCCTTTTGAGGCGGAGTTCGTCGTGTGCTGATGCTTCTTCGAGCGCGAAAACGTGGTCATAATTTTCCCGATTGCACAATTTCTTACTTCTTGCGTTGTGTTTTTCACCACGCGCAGGCAATCTTCGAATTGCCGGAGTTTGTATAGAAATTTGGACGGGAGGCAGAAAGGTTCGGGGGGGGGGGGGGGGGGGGGCTCTTGTTAAGTGAAGCGGGGGGGGTGAGAGACTCAGTACTTTAGAGGGCGGGCGAAACAGGTTACAGCACTTTTGTCTGTTCTTGTTTTTTTTTGTTGTTTGTCCTTACCAAGGCGAGGGGAAAGGGAAGGGATATATAGGACAGAGGTTGCTGTTGTTTTATACTTTCGAACGACACGCGCATGTTTGCGAGGATGTTGTCTGGCGGTCGGGGAGGGGGGGCGGGGGGGGGGGATAAGGGCGGGGCTGTACCCGCTTCTCGCGGTATTCCCGAACTAAACGAGAGCAACGCCCAGGTTGGGATCAAAACAGCGGAGTAAAAAACGAAATATGTGCAGCACCAGCCGCCGTAGGGGAGGTTCCGGGGGAATTAAATGAGCTTTCAGCTAGCCCCCATCCGTGCTCACACCGTCGGGTCGCAAGCGGCCGTTATTTTGCTGCTGCGGGAATTTCTCGAAGCCGTAGGTGTATGCGCTGCATGCGCGGCGTGCGGGGGATATATACAGCGTGTTTTTTTTTGTGATCTTCTCTTCCGTGACGCCAGAGTTGACGTCGAAGCGAAGACGACGGTCTCCGGCTTTTGTGTTTGCGCGTGTAGGTGGGCGGTGCTCTGTATGCGCGGCATGCGGAACAATGCGTGGTGTTTGTTTTTTCGCGTGTATTGTGTGTGTGTGGATGCGCACCGTGCCATCCACTGGCGGTGACGACGAAGAACCCCGGAAGAGAATAATATCGATCTCCTTCTGGTGCGTGTAAGGTGCTGGATGCGCGGCATGCGGGGTAAATCGCAAACAACTTAACATAGTAGATGGGCACATGCTTGTGTATCTATGTGTTTCTTATCATTGTCGGCGGCGAAGAATAATCTCGTTTTTGATCGGTCGAATGATACTGCTGCTGCTGCTGCTGCTGCGCTTTTGTTCTGGAGAGTTACTTCACTTTCTTCTGTTCCGTAATCTTTTTTGAAACAACACACTATACTACACATTGTCGAATGGCAAGCTTAACTATAATAATAATCATAATAGTGGAAAGAGAATATTATCGATGGGCTCGTTGCGCGACTGCTGTACGCGTGGCGCGCGTGTTGGGTACTATACATAGCGCGGTTGTTGCTGTGCGCTCAGTGGCAAGGAAGAAGTCGGAGGCCAACATGTCGGGCTCTCAATTGGGTATAGCTCGTGGGTATGTGCTGTATATGCGCGGCCTGCGGGGTGTATCGCGCGTTTCGTGTACACAGCCACGTCTCTCTTGTGTGCGCACGCACGCACCGCTTTGCTTTTGTCCGCGTGGCTGCGCGAAAGGAAAAAGTCGGACGACAGATAAGTAATATCGGTCGGTCTCCTTAAGCATACGTAGCATGCATGTATGTGTACGTACGTAACACGTGCTGAATATTGCGCGACAAAACAATGGTTGGTGACTTTGGTGCTGTCAAAACAATGGTTGCGCGCGCCCAGCAGCAGTACGCACGCGGGGGTAGGATATCATGTTGAGCGTCCGTGCCGTAGGACGAGACTCCTTCCTTGCATCAACCATTTGAAACTCGGACGCCACAACCATTCTATCGCCCCCCCCCCCCCCCCCCCCAAAATAAATAAATAAATCACGCAGTGGGCCGTTTCTGTGTTGTACCGCAGATTATGTCCGTAAATATAAGAAACATAGCGTGTATTAAAATTCAACACAAGCGGTCCTTTGATCGCGGGACAAAGTATTACGGAGGACCGTATTAAATAGGACTTACGGCACACACAAAAAAACCTATGCATTTCGCTAATTTTATTTACTATTTTTGGTCCTATTTGCTATGGTCCCCCGTAATGGTAGTATATAGGCATCTCGTCAATTTTCTTCAATATCTCTCTCTCGTATCCTAAGAGGCTCAAACATGAAAGACACAATAAAGCATATCGTTTTCCGCCTCTCTCAGCGAGTGCACACGTATGTATATGTATGTATGTGCTGCATGCGCGGGGTGCGGGGTAATGCGTGTTGGATCTACTGAACTGCTGTGGATCATGTTTTTGGCAGATGCTTGTCAGGGAGTGCTCAAGGAGGGGAGTGTGGTCGTTTTTTGTGGACGAGATGGAGGGATGTCGGTTGTGGTGTATAGTCTTCATGTACGTGCGTGACATCGGTTTTTTTTTATTTGTCGTATGATGCTGCTGCTGCTGCGCTTTTGTTCTGGAGAGTTCTCGTCGCTTCCTGTTCCTCAGTCTGTCTTGGAACAGCACTACACATTGATTCTCGGATCATGGCACAAGCACAATAATCATAAAATATACTTCCTATATCGATACGCGGAAGCACGACCCGATCGTTCCGACTCCATGTCTCGGTATCGTAAACGTCACTGCGACCGCCTCACCGTCCGTGCAGACCAGGCTCCAGCACGCACAGACAGCAGTACGGCTCGACCCTTCAATCTTTCGCTGATTCCAGTCGTACGCGTCCGTTTCTTTCGCCGTATACGCATATATACTCTTGCAACAGAATACCTGACAGGTTGGATGTGCTTCGGGTACTCACAGGGTGGTGGTTCATCATATATTTAGATATACATGTAATAATGTGTTGTTGTGGTTGTTATTTATTTCGGGGAACCATACTAAATGGGGCCTACGGTACAGACAAAAAACTAGACGTTTTCCTGTCTTTGCTAACAACATTTAGTCCTATTTACTATGGTCCCCCGTAGCAATATACCTGGTAGTATTAACAGTGATACCTGCTGAAAAAGAGGGGATGCCAGGACGTAGCTCACAAGAACGGCATGTCTAGATTCGTGGAGTACGCGTATGCTGTATAGACCATGCAGCCGGGAGTCCCCAAGTGTGATGCGGAGACCGCTCTAGGGAAGTGGTAAGGGTAGTGGCAAGGGACGCAGGTTGTTCTAGCAGCTGGAAAGCAGTGCTTCGCTTCTTCTGATTTAGATCTTCTTATTGATGGCGAGAGCTGAGGAGGTGCTCTGGTAGAGAAGTGAGAGGTAGGGGGGCGGGACTCGACGCCCCAGATATACTCGTCCCACCCCACGCCACAAGCTCTCCTAAATTCCTCTTATCTGATGTACTCCAACAGAACTTTCCTATGGCTACCGATCGTTCTTCTGCTAATATAAGAACTTCTCACTTCGTAGTCCTATCTGCATCAAGGAACATTCCTAAAATAACGATACTCTCGACTAACGGAATATCCGCCGGGTTAATCCATTCTTTGGATTATTCTCGTATTCGTGGAACTACAAGACTGCAACGTATTATCTATATCTATAGCCCATGAATACTCTACTCATATCACATTAGCCCACCCTGAATAGTCGTATATGCAGACCACAAGATGGTCGGAGGGTGATGACAAAGTTCATCCCGAACGGCCAGAAAAAGGTGGTCGAAGATGCGGCTATTCGAAACAAAAGAAATGAGGCTATAGATCCCCCCACACCTCGTAATAAAACCCAAACACTACGAGGGGGTGTTCGCTGAGAACAACCACTGAAAGGGAGACTAAAGGAGAGAGAGACACAGAACTCAAAGCAGAGGCGAAAGGAGAAATCACCCAAAATGAAAACAAAGAAAGACGAACGCAAAATGAGACAGAAACCGAAGCGAAAGCTGAAGAAGAAAACGAAGACCCAAATGAAGGCAAAAGAAGGACGTACAAGTGTTTCACTGGAGCCATTGTTTGGGGCCCAAGGAGGTACGAAAGGGTTGTTCGCTGAACCGGGTTGGCCAACGAGGAAACTCTAAAAAGGAGACAGCGATCACAATTCAAAAACATATATATATATATCCGCTAGGCCCCATGCCTTGTCTTGTGGCGAAGGTCCTAACATGGTAGACATCACGCGAGACAGAATGGACACAGCTAGAGTGCTATGAGGGCTGCGTGTACTCGGGACTACTAAAACCGAGAGACGCAACAAACAACGCGGCGTCTCGGAGACCTGTCCGTGGTGTGAACAAAACCACCGAACGTAGCAAGGTAGCCAACTCAACAAAAACAAACTCAAAGACGGTGGCGGCAAGAAAATCGCAAGAAAATCCGCAAGAAAATCGGCCTAATGCGTGCAGTTCGAAGTTGTAGATAGTGCGGGGCCCAAAAACTAGCGTGTGCAACTCGGTCAACCGGGGCGACATCAAACGTGGCGTCGTTTGCCAGAGGACAGAGGGGTGTGCGGAATACCGGACAAGAAAGAAAGAAGAAGAAAACGGAAAGAGAAAACGAAATACCATCGGGACCAGAAAACAGACAAAAAGCTGGACACAGGTCAGGAGAAATCGATCGTGTCCGAACCGCTTATGTATGGCCGATAACTCAGCGGCCTTCCGGGGCGGCAATGCTATCGGGACCCTACTTGTCAAACATGGAAGGAACACGGGTGAGCTGGAAGCTCGATATAGTCTTAGCTCGAGGACCGTCTGAAACACAGGTCGGCGGAAGTCGACTAAGGTCAGAGTACAGCTCAGGCTACAACACGATTTTACCTCGGCGTGATATCGCCGATAATTGGCTGTAGGCTATTGGAGTACGAACACAAATGCAAATGAAGGTATCGCTACGAGTCGGTGGCCTGAACGTAAGGAGGTTACACGGAGCCGTAGGAGATAAGAAGAAAAACAAACGGGGGGGGGGGGGGGGGGGGGGGGGGGGGACGATGATACTCCCAAACACACCCAAAAAGGAAACATACACGGCCTCGGATCGGTAGCCAACACGGGGTCGGTCAAGCGATACCGGTGGCGGTAGAGGGAAACAAACACTCCCAAGAAGATGACTGCTGATGACTATTGAAGACTAACCCTGAAGAACTACTCTTAAGATATTGTAGACTAACCAGAACCAAATACCCAGAACTAACAAAAGACTAAACTAAGGCTAACCAGGGGGGGGAGTGGAAACGGTGGGGGTTCCGCGGGACACATCAGAGTTCCGCAGCACCCCACGTGCTAGGCTCCCATTCCCATGGCGTGAAGACACCACGATCCGTATACGGCGTTCCGTGCTGTAGTGTAGCGGGCGGGTTGGAGGTCGATCTTGATCGGGCCGGGGTCGTCCAGGAACCGGACGATGTAGGAGCTTCCCGGTGAAGACTCCGGCGGAGTTCCCGAAGAGGCGTCAGGGGGTGAGCTGTGAGCGACCTTGCCCAGCCACCAAAGGCCGTCGCGCGCCTTGTACCATATGTGTGCTCCGGAGGGTAGGATGGTGGTGCTGAAGTTGTGGAGCCAAAGGCTGCGGGAGACCAAGGCGTAGCCTGGGGCGAGGAAGATTTGTCCTTGAGATCGGGCCAGTTCGCGGTGAGCGGCGCCGATGCGCATCTGGCGGTAGAGGCGGTTCGTCTGGCGGTGCTGGGTTGGTGATCGTGACCAGTAAAGTAGGATGTGGCGCCGGAAGTGTTGAAGGTCCAGCTCGCGTTCCCAAGAGGGGCTGAGAAGTCCAGTCCAGTGAGTCTCGTACAGAACAGCGATGACCCCGCCGCGGCCGCGTACGAGTTGATGGCCAGTGATCTGCTCGACCTCGAGGCGTTCCGGTGGAGGAGTGACGTCGTCGACGGTGACGTGGCAAGGGGGGGACTTGGCGGCAGAAGCTGTGAGCACGTATGTAGCAAGGTCCGCGGGCAGATGCTTGGGGATGTCGCTGGTGTCGTCGGGGTTCCGGCAAGGTTTGCATCGTTGGACGGAGACGCGTGGCTTGGAGTCCCGTCCCGGAAGGTCCGATGGAAGGTCGAGGAAAAGTAGCTTGTCGTGAAGGGGGCGATTGTCGGGGGTGTTTGAGGCGGGCGTCGGCCCTACGGCAAGGACCTTGAAGGGGCCATTCCAGTTCAGGGAAAGCTTCGCCTTGAGGACGGTTGCGTCGGTGCCCTTTTTGACGCCTTGGCGGATGGTTGAGGCGGAGTTGTAGACCCAAACCCAGCCACCTACGGTGAAGGGGGGGGATGCTAGGAGGGCGGCCATGATGGGCGCATTGCGGCGCTGAAGACGCGAGACGGTGAGTCGGTGTAGTTCGCGGACGAGGGAATAGGCGCGTCGTTGTCGGTCGGTGGCGAGGTTGATGTAAACCAGGTGATCGCGGTCCAGGCTTTGGTGACCGCCGATATTGTCGGGTTCGAAGACCGAGAGCGGGAGGCGAGGAAGGCGGCCCATGTGGATTTCGTTAGGTGCAAGCCCTGTGGCGGCGTTCACGGAATTGTTGTAGGCCGACGACACGTGTGGGAGCAGCACGTCCCAGTCGGTCTGCTGTTCGTTGCCAACCATAGAGAGCATTTGGACCAGTACGTGGTTGACGCGCTCGACGCCGCCGTTGGTGCAGGGGTGGTAGGAGCTGGTGTTGACCTTGTGGATGCCAAGGCGTTCGTAGACGATGTTCGCAAGCTTGGAGGTGAAGTGTAGTCCGTTGTCGGAGAGAAGTGTAACCGGGCACCCCCAGAGAGGGATGTACTCGTTCAAGAAGATGTCGGCAGTGCCGGCGGCCGTGAACTGCGCCGCTGAAACGGCATACATATCGGCGCGGCGGCTGAAGCGGTCTGTGAAGAGGAGGATGTGGACGTTCCCGCGCGGCGTGAGCGGCAGGGGCCCGAAGTAGTCGACGCTGACGGTGATGCCAGGCCCGTTGGGCAAAGGAAGAGAAAGGATGGGCCAACGAATGGTGTGCCGGGAGGTCTTCCGCGCCTGGCATTGAAGGCAACGGCGGATCCACCAGCGGACGGAAGCGTCCATGCCAATCCACCAAAAGAAACGTGCCAACATACGGACCGTTCGGGTGACTCCCAGGTGTAGAGAGGTGGTGGCGTGGCATGTGTTCAGCACCCAAGGGCGCATTAACATTGGCACGTAGACGCGTGGGGTAGAGGGGGCGGGTGGTGGTAGGCTGTTCCCGGATGAGGTTGTGGGTGGTCGTTGAACCAGGAGGGTGGTTTCGTCGTCGGTACGGTGTAGCTTGCTTTTGGAGGCAAGAGTGAGGACGTCCGAAAGTTGTGGGCGCCGGGCCGGGGGGATGAAGTCCAGGAGGTCGTGCGGCGTGGGGCTGGGGGAGTCCAACGACAGGAAGCAGATGGTGGCGCAGCACAGGGGCTCCGCGCGTTGTTCTCGCGCCCAGTCTTTGTAGGTGTAGCGCTCGACGTAGGCGAGGAGGTAGGGGGTCGTCATCGGGTTCGACGACGGGCTCAAGAAGGGGCACTACCGGTGGTGTTGGTGCCGGCGGAGAGGGCGTTGTTGAGGGGGTCGATCTTTGCGTAGTGGGCGCCAATGGCTTGGGTGGCGGTCGGCGTCCAAACCGGTAGTTGGCCGTAGGCCGAGGGGTTCCCGCGGCAGTGGCGACGCGATGGCGGGTCCGAGAAGATATCAGACCTGGAAGGGCTGGTGTCGTGGCGCCAATGGTGGGCGGCGGAGAGACGACGGACGGCATGGAAGCCGAGCCTGGAGGAGCTCCGGTGTTCACGGCGGCATTCTCGGTGCCGGCAAGCTGTCCGGTGGTGGAGTCGCGGGTCGCAATAGGCCCGATGAAGGTGTGGGTTGCGGGGGAAAGGGTGGGGTGCTCCATACGTGGTCCGAGTAGGCGAAAGTCGCGGAAGTCGTCGTCGGTGAAGGGGAGCGGCTGGACGGTTGGGATGGGTCTGGAAGGGGGGGACACGAGCCCACCCAAGCCGATACCCAGGGTGGAAGGGTCGTTCGGCGCGAAGCCGCAGGGGCGGATGAGGTAGATGCCGACGGTGTCGGGGCCAGTGCGGCGGTTACGTCCGGTGCGGTCGGCGTCGGTGGCTGGTTGGGGGGAAGCCGGGAGAGGAAGTCGGCGTTGCCTTTGGCCGTGCCCTTCCGGTACTCCAGCGTGTAGGTGTACGCTGAAAGGAGCTCGAGCCGTTGGGCTGTCCGGGGGTACGGTGATCTTGAACGGCATGAGCGGGCATGAGCCGAAGTCAGTCTTGGTGGTGGAGAAGACGTCCTGGAATTCGCAGAGGACGTCTCCCAGGTTGTTGATCACCGACGGGGTTCATCTAGAACCGTGAAGGTCGAAGTTGACGTCGCGTAGGTGTAACGGCAGACGTTCCCAGAGGTCGAGGAAGCTTTCCCGTTGGTCGGCGTTGAGGCGTGCAAGAAGTTGTGGGCACGGGGCTTTTGGTGCGGTAGGAGAGTCGTCTGTCGATGGGCTCTGGTCGGCCACGGGGATGTTGTCGTGGAGGGCATGTACATCCGGAATCGGAGGGGGATGGGGAGGGGCCAAGGAAGGGTGTCCAAGGGTGGAAAGTGGTACCTGTACCAGTGGGGAGCAGGAGGTTCCGAGGGGGTCGCCCGGCTCGAGATCGGTAGATCCAGATAGTGGGACCGTTAGGTATTCGTCGGAGACGAAAATGGCCGGGTCGGACAGGGGGTTCTCGCGGGGGAGCATGTTCACCATGTAGTTCCCGGTAAATGCTGGAGCGCCTGACTGACGCGCCAGGTTGACCTTGACGAGCTTGGGGGTGGAGGAAAGCGAAATAGCTTTGTTGCCGGCGAATCGGAGGGGGTAGACGTCGTCAGTGGAACGATCGTTGGAAATAAATGCAGAGGCTCCGTTGGGGTCATGGTGGTTCAAGGAGAACTCACCGCGGGTTCGCCGGGGAGGTTGGTAGGGGGGGGTGGGCTGTTGCTGGAGCGTGGTATACGAGCGTTGCTCGAAGCGCATCCAGCTGTCTCATCCCAGAAGGATGGGGTGCTGCATGGTTCCTGCAGGAACTACGCAGGCCCATACTGCCAGGGCAGCAGTGGGGGACTGGAGGCGCATAAACTGGATGCTTAAGCGGATGGAGACGGAGGTGGAGAGGGGGGCTGAAGTGCCGAAACCTCCCCATGAACGGGGGGAACTGTGCCGTTCGCACGCATCGGTGGCTGCCTGGGGAGCCTTCAGTTGTTCCACCGCGGTTGCGGTGATAAACGACTGGGGCGAGCCGGTATCGAGCAGTGCCACGAACAGAACTTTCCTATGGCTACCGATCGTTCTTCTGCTAATATAAGAGCTTCTCACTTCGTAGTCCTATCTGCATCAAGGAACATTCCTAAAATAACGATACTCTCGACTAACGGAATATCCGCCGGGTTAATCCATTCTTTGGATTATTCTCGTATTCGTGGAACTACAAGACTGCAACGTATTATCTATATCTATAGCCCATGAATACTCTACTCATATCACAAAGTCATATGTTGAAGCCATGAAGCTTCCAGACGCTAAGTTTTGGGGAGCTGCCGCGGACAAAGAAATGGCCAGTCTGAACGAACTAGGAGTGTACAAGCTGGTACCGCGATCATCTGTTCCTCCGGGACAGAAAGTCATCAACTCCAGGTGGGTTCTGAAGCGTAAAGCTGATAACTCATACAAAGCGCGGGTTGTGGCTCAAGGCTGGAACCAGGTTCCGGGCCTGGACTGCGGCAGTACGTTTGCTCCGGTTTGCCGTCTGCAAAGCATCCGAATGGTGCTAGCAATTGCAGCGGAGCTGGATCTGGAGGTTTTTCAGCTGGACGTGAAAACTGCTTTTCTGTATGCCGACATTCAAGAGGAAGTATTTGTAGCTCAGCCACCTGGCTACCAGACCAAGGACAAGGATGGAGGCCCTCTGGTCATGAGGCTGGAGAAAAGCCTCTATGGGCTAGCTCAGAGCCCCGGGAACTGGTTCCATACCATTGATCCCGTCCTCAAGGTCATCGGTTTCATCCCGCTGAACTCCGACACTTGTGTCTACATATGCCAGCATGGGGGTGTCACCGTCATCCTCACCTTGTACGTGGACGATCTACTCGTGATTGGTGGCAACATCGAAGTAATCGAGAAGATCAAGGCGCAGCTCATGGACAGGTTCAAGATGACTGACATGGGAGATGTGTCGCGTGTACTTGGGCTGCAGGTCACCCGCAACCGTGCCGAAAGGACGCTTACAATCGACCAGGAGGACTACACCAAGTCCGCGCTGGAGCGATTCGGTTTCGCCAACTGCAAGTCAACACTGACTCCCGGATACGGACCTGAACTCTCCACAAAGCAGCCGGAGGAGACCCTACTGAACGCCGACGAGAAGCAGAGGTACCAAGCGATCGCAGGCACGGTCATGTACCTGGCTTCTGTACTCAGGTATGACATAATGTACAGCTCGGGTCAGATTTCTCGTGCTATGTCATACCTGAGTACAGAAGCCAGGTACATGACCGTGCCTGCGATCGCTTGGTACCTCTGCTTCTCGTCGGCGTTCAGTAGGGTCTCCTCCGGCTGCTTTGTGGAGAGTTCAGGTCCGTATCCGGGAGTCAGTGTTGACTTGCAGTTGGCGAAACCGAATCGCTCCAGCGCGGACTTGGTGTAGTCCTCCTGGTCGATTGTAAGCGTCCTTTCGGCACGGTTGCGGGTGACCTGCAGCCCAAGTACACGCGACACATCTCCCATGTCAGTCATCTTGAACCTGTCCATGAGCTGCGCCTTGATCTTCTCGATTACTTCGATGTTGCCACTAATCACGAGTAGATCGTCCACGTACAAGGTGAGGATGACGGTGACACCCCCATGCTGGTATATGTAGACACAAGTGTCGGAGTTCAGCGGGATGAAACCGATGACCTTGAGGACGGGATCAATGGTATGGAACCAGTTCCCGGGGCTCTGAGCTAGCCCATAGAGACTTTTCTCCAGCCTCATGACTAGAGGGCCTCCATCCTTGTCCTTGGTGTGGTAGCCAGGTGGCTGAGCTACAAATACTTCCTCTTGAATGTCGGCATACAGAAAAGCAGTTTTCACGTCCAGCTGAAAAACCTCCAGATCCAGCTCCGCTGCAATTGCTAGCACCATTCGGATGCTTTGCAGACGGCAAACCGGAGCAAACGTACTGCCGCAGTCCAGGCCCGGAACCTGGTTCCAGCCTTGAGCCACAACCCGCGCTTTGTATGAGTTATCAGCTTTACGCTTCAGAACCCACCTGGAGTTGATGACTTTCTGTCCGGGAGGAACAGATGATCGCGGTACCAGCTTGTACACTCCTAGTTCGTTCAGACTGGCCATTTCTTTGTCCGCGGCAGCTCCCCAAAACTTAGCGTCTGGAAGCTTCATGGCTTCAGCATATGACTTGGGGACTCCCGGCTGCATGGTCTGTACAGCATACGCGTACTCCACGAATCTAGACATGCCGTTCTTGTGAGCTACGTCCTGGCACTCCCCCTTCGTGATGTACGCAAAGCCGAGCCGTCTCAGTTCGCTAAGTGTTCTGGCGTTAGGTTGGCTTGAGGCAGATCTGGTCACGGCCGGTGTAATGGCGCGACCTCCGCGCGACGCAGAACCACCACGTGAAGAACCACCACGCGAAGAACCACCACGCGAAGAACCACCACGCGCAGAACCACCAGGCGTAGCACCAGACGGCGTAGATCCCGATGGCGAAGCGGAAGGGCTCACTCCCCCAGGCGAAGCAGGCGGGGTAGGAGCAACAGGGCTAACGCCAATATCGCGATCGGTGACATCACGGATTTGTTCCAAAAAGTCGGTCACTAACGGCTCTGCAGCGTCCAGGTTAGGAGAAGGCGAACCGATATCTTGATTAGACGTGTATTCACGCACATCCCTTACCAAGTCGTCACTTTCGTCGTACGTGAACTTGCTGTTGTCGAAACCACCGACCTCCACGCGAGGCAGTGCAGAGGGCGTCTCAATGAAGACAACATTTTGACTCTCTCTGACACGTTTCGTCGCTGGATTGTAGACCCGTAAGACTTGCTGTCTGTGCTATATCCAACCAGGCGTCCTTCCCAAGCACGCGGCTCCAATTTCTTGGTGTGGGTCTCTACGTGTACAAACGACCTAGCCCCGATAACTCGAATGTTCCCGAGGTAAGCATCGTTGCCGTAGAGTGCCTTGTAGGGCGTACCGTTGCTCAACGCCGCATGTGGGACCCGGTTGCTCAGGTAGACTGCAGTCAGCATCAACTCCCCCCAGAGAAAACTCGGGAGACCCGAATCAGCAAGCAAACAGCGCACGATACCAGCAAGCGTTCGACCTGCCCGCTCGTTTGCGCCGATCTGCTGAGGGGTATTGGTAGAAGCAAACTCCAACTTGACGCCGATGTTTAGACAGTACTGGCGGAACTCCTCACTCGTAAACTCCGTACCTTTGTCCCCTCTCAGGCGGACTAAACGCTCTCCGGACGGAATCACGACGGCCTTGTTGAACAGCACGAGGGAGTCGATGGTGTGTGTCTTGCTCTTGATGAGGTAAATCTCCTTCCACTTCGTCAGCTGATCAACAAACTTGGTGACGTAGGTGTAGCCGCCCAGCGCCGGAGGGTTGATCGGTCCCATGGTGTCAACAGAGACATGTTCAAACGGCCGCTGGACGTCATACGACGCTTGTTTCGGGTGGGGTTGCTGCTCACTCTTGCCGAATGGGCAGACGTCGCACGGCGTCAGGTCACCGTTGTACTCAACACCGCTGTGCGGCATCTTCCGAAGAACTTCCATGCTGTTGCGGTTGGCATGCCCCATGCGACGGTGCCACAGGTCAGCAGGAACCACCTTTAAGGCAGCACCGCTAGGCTTCACGGAGGTACCAGCACGGTTTTCGATCGCGACAGCGATGGAGCACATGATTTGTCCGGTCGTTGCGTCGACGCCTAGAGTCTTCATCGGCACAACGAGGTCGCCCTTTTCGAACCTCGGTTTCTCCGGTAGAACAGTGCAGCCATCCCCTCCACCATGGCCATGGAGACGGAAAACAGGTTCGTTCCCAGCCCAGGGACGATGATTGCACGAAAGGAGAAATCCTGGTTGTTCCCACCATCATCGGTAATGGTGCCGTTGACGGTGCCTGCAGCTACCCCGTACAGGATGTGCTTTCCAGCTGCGACGATCTGGTGGGGAACCTGAAGAGGTTCATAGTCCCGCATTGAGGCTAGCAGTCCCGGGGTCAGCTCCGGATCGACGAAGTTGAATGATGCCCCGCTGTCCACCAATAGCTCAATGTAGGTGCCGTCGGTACGAAGCCCACCTTCACCTGACAGGTCAGGAGTGCTCGCCATGAGCGCTCGAAAAACCCCATCGGGTAGACGGTAGGTCGGTTGTGATGCCGCCTGAGCAGACGCAAGTTCCCCCGATTCAGCCCCGGATTCCGCGGTGGGAGCCCCATGAGAAAGCGTGGCCGCCGCTGGCAGGGGCACTCCCATCGCGGTGAACGAGTAGCCAAAACCGTTTTGTGTCTGCGGAGGAGGCGGAGCCATGGGTGCGCTCCCCGACTGTGGTTGAGGAAGAGCGGCGGGGTGTGAGCGCTCCCGACATGAGCGAAACCAGCGGCACCCGACGGTTGCGGTTGAAAAGCGGCCGGATGTGCGCTCCCGACATGAGCGAAACTGCCTTGCCCCGGAGACTGCAGCATCGCCAGGCGTGCAGTCAGCGACTGGATCTCTCGCTGAGCCTTGCACTCGTTGTCGCTGTGGCTGGTAGTCTTGTGATAGCTGCACCACTTTGGAGAGGGGTCGCCGGCCTTCTTGCCCTTGTCCTTCCACCGCGACTTTCCCGACTTCGACCGGCTCTTCTTGGCTGGCTTAGGGCAATCTCGCTGGAAGTGTCCGTACTCGTTGCAGTTGTGGCACCGGTCTTTGCTGGTCGCGGCCATTGCCGCACCACGGCCGGAGACTGCGGGCCCCGACGACTTCCTCGATTGTGCGTCGATAAAGTAATTCTCAGCGGTTCGCTTTATTTCCTTGACATTTGGAAACTGTTGCCGGTAATGCATGTCCCGCATGAAGCTGTAGTCCGACGAGTGAACGAGAGCGTTTAACACTAAGTCCTCGAACGTCTCCTCCGGCGTGGTCTCACCCATATCTTCAAGCCGAAGTTTTAAGTCGTCCATGGTTGCCAGGAAGTCGATGACGTTCTGACCGTGTCGGAGCTTGGCAGAGTGGAGTTGCTCCCTGAGGGCTCGCCGGGATTCTTTTGTGTTTCCGGCGAAGCGTTCCTTCAGGGCCGCCCAAGCCGCAGCTCCATTTCCCATTTCACCCCCAGTCTTCCCTTGAAAAGGCTTCGTGGTAATGTTAGCGGATTCAACTGTGGAGAAGTAAATGAGGGAGAACAACTGGTTGTTCCGACTTTTCCAGTTTGAAGCTGCTGTAGCAGCGTCCATCCCAGTGCCACTGGGTACGATTCTCCGTCAAGAATCTTCAGCAGGTCCTGCGAATGAAGACCCACCGCCATTCGAAACTTTTCCGCCCATTCGCGGTAGTTCCGTTGACCTTTGCATTGACCAACGGTTTCGAGCGTCTTATTCAACGCAGTGTAAGGCGATTCTGTCATCGCCTCCCGATCCTTTTCCAGGGAACGGGGCTACGCTCAAGGCGCGTAGGCTTTCCTCACACGCGTAACGCCCCGAGTACCTGAGTATCTCGACGCGCAAGGGACGGTGCAAGATCTTGTTGCTACACGGATGTAGGCTTCTCAGGATTGCAGCCCTGGAGCTCACAACCCTTGTCCGCCGGACACTCACCAGTATCCGCCCAGACTCCTATGCTCCGGGAGACACAGGAATAACCTACCACAGATGACTAGGCTGCGGTGTATGGCGTCGGAGGTGTCAACTCCGGCCACGTCCTGCAGTCACACGGGTCAGATGCACTGCTCAGACAGGTCGAATCCGCAACCTTACGCACGCACCACAAACCGGTACGAGAAGGTAGTCTTGGATGTAAACCCTACCTCGCGTGACGACGCACGCGCAGGAAACGTGGAGCACGTTATATTTATTTGATGAGGCTGCCACAACGGATGCACCCAGCCAAGCCAGATCCTCACCCTTACACACGCTACTGAGTCGGCACCCAGCAGCTAGAAGGTATCTTGGACAGACCACACCTCGCGATACGACACGCGCAGGTGATTTCGAGAAGTCAATTACACAGACCCAGAATACCTGAACGGTACTCTGCACATGCGAACCAACAACCCTGCACAACTCTATTCGCCGACCTGAATCAACGCCTAGAAGTTGTACCCCCGAATGCTTTACACACAGCAGTAGCGTACCGAATGTGCAGCCGAGAATCCAGGTGATCGGTCCGGATCCAACAGCAGACGGGTTGACTCAATGTAGACCTCCAGCAGAAAGCTCCCTCCAGCAGAAGAAACCTCCGCAGAGAAGATGTGTGTGTTCACTACACACGCACAACGCGAGGCTCATAACCTATTATGGATAATTGCGTTGTACCCTGGCAATGTAGACAGAGGCTGTGTCCTCGGTGTTACCCGAGATATGACACCGGGCTAGCGATGGCCCGGGGAGTAAGATACTCCCGTGCTGTAGAGAGAAGAAGACGTGATAACACGTAAACACTGGCGCTTAGATGGCCAACACACACACAGATGAACTCCACAGAGAATGCAAGAGTCCAGACGACGGCAGCTTCCAGAGATGGATAGGCAGCTAGGATACCATCACGATCCGGATAAAGGTCACATCAGAGAGTGAGATACTCGGTCCTACGAGCAGAGACGATACGGCTGCGATACTCAGTCCTACGAGCAGGGACGATACGGCTGCTATTCCTCCGCATAATATACGTTACAAGCCGAAACGGTACATAGACTATGATCTACGACACAAGAGCGGTGCTACTTGAACATTGACACAAACATGGTCATGTGCTAACATTTCCATAACAGTGGAAATACAGTATGATACGCCCGTTCATGGTCGACTCCCCTATACTGCTTTTTGTTGTCACCAAAGACGTCAGGAAATACGTGCACGTGCTTTCAATAACCCCTGACAGACAGCAACTTTTTGCCTTATTGACACGCCTTGACGGAGACACCAAACTGCCATATCATACCAGGCACCGTATACGTTTTAGCGTGAAGCACTCTTCTCATGTTATAGTCCAGGGCGTAACTGTTTTTGTTTTGGTTCGTGTTGTGATTTGGCACGCCCATTCACGATCGACTCCCCCGTTGACGTTGGCCCACAGTTAGTAGGACCTATGGTATACATAAAAACCTATATGTTTACCTATTTTTTCTAGCAACATTTGGTCCTATTTACTATTTATGGTCCCCCGTAATAGTAGAGGTCAGGAGACAGCGCTTACGTTCACACCCCTTGACAATCGAAGCAACTTTGCCTTGATATGCCTCATTGACTGACAAGCGAGACTTTGTCTTTTGACATGTGCCTTGCTTGACTGTGACACCGAAAACTTCTAGGTTTCTTCTGTTGTTAGCGTGGAAGATTCGGCCCTAGACGTACGCCCTTGACCAGCGCACGTTTTGCTTCGCTTGGTGACACGTCTCCTGACATCTTTGCTTGGTATTGGCACTCGCTGGAAAAAAAAAATCAGGACACATGCAGCACTCGCGCCGTCGCCTGTTGGCACGATGGTCTGGCACTGGAAAAACGTACGTGGGACGCCGGCGCCGTGTCGAAGATTATTATTGCACGGAGTGCTGTGTGCGTGCGCCATTGAAGGCATACACCGTTCATTTTTTTTCCGAGTTCATAGCACGGGGGCCATAGTAAATAGGACCAAATATTGTTGGTAAGAAAAATGAAATATATAGGTTTTTGTGTGTACCATAGGGTCCTATTAACTATGGTCCCCCCCGCAATACTAGTCGTTGAACGTCGTTGTGGGCTCGACGCGTCGAATTTGTAGGAGGAGCTTGTAGCGCTTGTACGAGCGCTCTTGGCGCCATGTTGTTCATCTTTGCAAGAAATTGTCGTGGCTACAATGACTGTTTGTTGCGCGCTTCGGGCACAGCAGTATGCATGTCGGTGCGTGGGTAAAATGTTTCGATAAACGTTGAGGGTCGTGTGGGCTTTGATCTTGGAGTGGCGCTTTTGCTTCGTGGAACAATGTGGACGAGATGTGGCGTGTGCGTTGAGCTCGTTGTGCTGTTGACCTATGGTGTCCACTTGGGGATCGATGTCGTAAGTATTTCCGAGTAATCGTTGAGGTGTACGTGGTTGTGTGTGGAAGATATAGTGGGGATTTGTTGGCGTGTGGGGGGGGGAGGCTTTGGCGGCTTGGGCTATATCTTAATTGTCGATTAAAAAAAAATACCAACTACCAGGTATTTGTTTTCGCCGCGCGGTCTTTTCGTCAAGGCATTGCGTTCTTCCATGTCATGTTTACTTTCGGTGTTGCGCGGGGTTTTTCCTGCGCGGTTTTCAGCCGAACCAGTGTGAATTACCGTCGTCTTCATGCGAACAAAAGTTGATACATGTTGTGACGTTAGTACATTTTTCCATACACCTCGGATAACGTAACCCTCTAATAACACTCATCTACGGTATATGGAGGTCCGACCGCAGGGACGTGGGCACGTGCCAGCATAACAATAGTGTTAGCACTGGAGGAGCACAATCACGGAAACAAAGCGTCGACTGGAAACCCACGAACGTGCACCTCGCCTCAACGTTGGGTTTCTTTTCTGCTCGATCTCGTTCAGCTCTGGTTTACTAACAGTATGGTCTGGGACAACCGCGATCCGTGCTTGACAATGTGCTGACACTACTGCTGTCGCAAGATGGTAGGATTTGACATCATCACCCCCCAACATGCCGTGATCGATATCCATCCGCAGATTTACTATTACGGGGGACCATAGTTAATAAGACCAAACATTGTCAGTAAAAACAGGTAAATGTACAGGTTTTTGTGTGTACCCTAGGTCCTATATTTACTAGGGTCCCCCGCAATTTTAACAACATTGATAACATGATGTTACTGTCTACGCAGTGTTTACACGTAGCACCCTATACTGCGGGGATAGAAAATAGGACCAAAAATTGTTAGTAAAAATGGGTAAATATGTAGGTTTTTGTGCGTACCGTAGGTCCTATTTACTATGCCCCCCGTATCAACATAACGTTTCCATGTTGCCCAGAACTACTATCTCGGGGACCGTAGTAAATAGGACGTAATATTGGTAGTAAAAATAGGGAAATGTATAGGTTCTTGTCTTGTACCGTAGGTTCTATTTACTACGCATGGTCCCCCGTAACGACCCCTAACATTTTACAAAACTAACACACCGACATAACATAACATAACGTAGAGCGGCCCAGCACTACTATTACAGCACTACTCTCTATTCGGACCCCCCGGTTTGATTGCCTTAGGGTCGGACAACCTAACATCTTACCTACGTTTTAGCAACTAACTTCGGGCTACTCGCCACCCGGGGCTGATGTCGCAATAACACAGCAACATAATGCTACCGTTTAATTGACCGTGTGCGTTGTCACTTCAACGTTGTGCTACGATAGCCACTAGGAACTCCGTCTACACACAACCACAGTGATACACGCAATGGGTTGCGTGCCCTTAATAAACACCGTAACAAACATCCTGCGGCCAGTACAGGGTCGAGGTAACACTCTTAACACAATGATACGCGGTCGCCCGCCAATCTCATAACACACCAACACTATGTCATCACAAAATCCAGATAGTAGTTATCAATAGCGTACAGCATTAGGACGGGGGTCCATGGTTAATGGGATCAAATTTTGTCAGTAAAAATAGGTAAATATACAGGCTTTTATGTATACCATAGGTCCTATTAACTATGGACCCCCGTAATACTAATAGCAGTATCGTACTGTTTGCTACGGAATTTTTCCGCCGACGCCCGACGTCGACATAAAAACGTTCAGGTGTTCCGTCATCCGAGCCGTGAACGCTTTTCCCGTACGGCGTTATCAGCAATCAGCCGCTACCATCGCTGTCAAGGTCTCGGACTCGCGTCAATGATGCGGTCGGCATCAGCCGCAGAACCTTGTATATATATATATATATATATATATATATACGTAGAAAGTGTGGAATGATTGATACTACTTGTAGTAACTGTCTGCACCGCGGTGCCGCCGCTGTGACTGCGGCGGAGAACAAGCATGAAACGTCAGGTACATCGGTATCCTTGCCCAAGTCAGTGTAGTGAACGAACACCCAACTAAGCAGGCGGGGTTAGACAAAAAAAAAAAAAAAACGAAACTCACAGGCGCTAGCTATCGTGCAGTGTGTATGCGTACACAGGGTGGGTGTGCTCTTCCTTCTTCATTGCTCACGGCTATTATCAATATTAAAAAAGGCACAAGGCATGATATTCCACACTGAAAGCTACCTGGTACTATTTTATTATTACTGCTGCAGGTGAAACAAACCCTTTCTTTGAAGAATCGGTCGACATCCTACAGCGATCATGTGGATGAACTATAATAGCACTGGGCGACGCAAGCTGTCACGCGGCCACATGTGCGGCACGCCAGCTTGCGTCGCCGCGCGGGGGGTCACCCCACTCCCCGAAGGGGAGCCTTGTAGAGTACGATCGCTGTAGAATCATATGAAGGTCGGGCGCTCGCACGAGGAGGCAGGTCGCCAATTCTCGCAAGGTTCGAAGCTGGAGATTGCAAGTTGTACATACATGCGAGATCGAAACTGGCAAAACGAGAACCGGACACACACGTAGTCCTCCACGCTGAAGCTGTAAATAGACAATACTGCTGTGATTAAAACCAACGCACATCATCAGTACCATCACGGTTCACTTATTATGTCTTCATCGAATTATCAAAACCACCCCTGCCCTTCCGTATACCCACCGATCAACCAAACAACAGACTGGCTCGCTCACGAACCGGTGTAGTAGTATCTCTCTCCCCGCCCGATCATAGTATTTAGGCTGGTGCTACATAAAGTAACAGTATAATCGCAGTCATCGTTTTGTCGACCGGTCCCTCCGTCACCACAACCGCGCTCCTGCTGCTGCTTGTGCTGCTATTGGTACAGCTACTGCTGCTGCTGCTGCTGCTGCATGCTGCTAATTTTATTACAGCTACTGCTTGCTCCCGACGCTGCTGATACTACTGCAGTCGTCGCTGCTGCCGCGGCTTCTACGGCTGCTGAAGCAGCTACAAGTAGTTGTTGCTTGCGCTTGCTACATGGAGCTACATGAGGCTACCAACAGCCGCAACTAACTGCTGTTTCTCGCTCCTGCTGCGTGCTGCCTGCAGCCGCACAAAGCTCGCTGCTCGTACACACGAGGCTGTTGCTTGCTCCTGCTACACACAGCTAGGCAACACACAAGGCTGCTGCTTGCTCATCATGCTACACACATCTAGCAGCACACTAGGCTGCTGCTTGCTCCTCCTACTGCACACAGCTAGAAGCCTGCCAATGCTGCCGCCGCCGCCGCCGCTTCTGCCACAACCGACAGCAACCGGTACAGCTGCTGCTGTTGCTGCTACCAACGTCACAGTCGCCGCTACCGCATGAATGAATGAATAGACGAATGGTGAAAATATACACTATATAGAACATGACCATTTCCATGCCAAACCCTACCTCTCATAGTAGTACGTACTATTATAGTACTCGGAGGGGAAACCATTTCCCCCACTTCTTTCGCCAACACCACCGCTAGACTCAAACCACTCGAGGAGGACCGGGGCACCATCCCCATCAAAAAAAAAATCGAACAAAATATGGAAGGAAGGGAGTATGGACGAGGGGGGGGGGGGGACAGACCAAGAACGAGTGAGGACCAATGAATACGTATACCTGGTACGTATGTACGATAATACGAAGAAAAAAAAATGTTCGTAGAAACGAAAAAAAAAATAGAGAGAACGAACGAACAAACGAACGAACGAACGAACGAGACAAAAAAAAATGAGAAACGAATCAACAGTACACGGACGTTTCTCGTTCTCTCTCCTAATAGTAATACCCCTATTCACCTTCCATCCCAAACCAGTCTCAGAAAGCACTCACACGGCTCAACCCCCCCCCTCCCCTGCCCCACCCTCCTCCGCTCTTTACTCCAGCCCCCCCCGCCGACGACCTCTCCTAGTTTCATAGTCCATAATAATCGTAAAAAATTGCACAGAAAACCAGGGGAAGAACAGCAGCAGCAACAAAAACAACAAAAAAAAAAAAAAAAACACGTGATGGATGCCTGCAAGTTTGTCTACGAACGTTACACTCCTCGAAACGAAATCAACCGCGTTCAGGAAATCGCGCTGCTGGATGTTGGTCAAGTCTGGGCCTTTGTCTCTCTCTGCTCATCTGCTCATCTGCTCATATCGTTGACGAGCGATGAACATCACCACACGCCTACGGCCACCACCACGACCAACTCATATTGTCACCACCACCACTGTCAAGCCGCGGTCCAACGGCAGTAGGGAAGTGTTACTCATTGTCAGCGAGCGGGGGGGGGGGGGGGGGGGGGGGGGGGGGGGGGGGGGGGGGGGGGGGGGGGGGGGGGGGGGGGGGGGGGGGGGGGGGGGGGGTACTAATGTTATGCATGACCGTAATCATGTTACCGTAGCGGGAGGGAAGGTGGGGGGGGTACTTTTGCTGCCATTTCTCTGCTACAGCAATATTTTTTCAACTTCCAGCTTTGGGTCGTGACCTTAAGAAAGAATAAAAACGACAGCAGCCAAAAAGCAAAAGCTCTCTTGACAACAGCAGCGGCTGCTATAGCTATAGAAGCAGCACCGAGTCACCAAGAAAAAAAAAAAACAGAGGAGCGAGCAGCCAGCAACAAGCACAGCAAGTACTCTAAAATATCGTGGCCCTAATGACATAATACCACTATTATACTAACTTCTCCCCCCCCCCCCCCCCCCCCCCCAGGGACTGGAGAAAATTCCTGCTTCTTTTTCGCTACTATCTAAAAAACCGCTCCCCCTTTCCCCCGTCCAAATCACCACCAGGGTAGCCAAAAATCAAAACACACAAAGGCACCAACAGCACGTCCGTAACCCCCCCGCTTCACCTCGTCGTTTCTACTGCTGCGGCTGAACTCCATCCATAGATACTCATGTGCTCACGTTCACTTGGTCCGTCTTTTCCTGCACAATTCAGGCTCGTTAACTTATGTTGGGCTTGCCTTCCCTCAAGAGGCCACTTCAGACCTGGACTCATTCCCAGAGTGCCCGAACAACTCGAGAAAGTACAAGGAAAAGAAGGAAAAAAGAAAGAAAGAAAGAAAGAAAGAAAGAAAAAAACAGATGAAAAAACAAACAATAACAACCACCACAACAGCAGCAGCAGTGGACCCCATCACCCCTCCCTCTCGCCAGACTACTCGAATTGAAAAAAAACGATAAATCAACTCCACCAATGACAACAGCAGCGTACACAGTACCGAGTCTAAACTGGGTGAGCAACAGGTAGGAAACGGCTCGCGGCATGGTAGAGAGGGTACGGGACGAGCGGGGGCGTCGTTTTTTTTTCGTCTTGCTCTGCCATCGTTCGATCCAACCATTGGTGACGTCGACCATCGTTCCATTAACGATAAGTCAAATCAACCATCGTCGAGTTAAACCATTGTTGAGTCCAACAGTCCGAAAAAATCGACCATCGTTCCGTTCGACCATCTGTCAGAATAAATCATTGGTCAGCTCAGCCACCGTTCGGTCCAACCATAGTACAGTTCAACTATCGTTCAGTCCAACCATCGCCCAGTCCAACCATCGTCTCATTCAACTATCATTCAGTTCGATTCCACCGCCTTTCACCCAGACATTCCCCCGCAAACACTCCCCCTCCCCCTCCCCCCCCCCCCCCCCCCCTTCCTTCCTCCTCCCTCCCTCCTCGCCCCGCCTTTTCTCCCCGTGTCTCCCCCTCCGCCATCAATCAATATGAAGCCGCTCCGAAAGGACCGCAGCTCAAGAGCAAAAAAAAAAAACAAAAAACAAAACAATGCGCGCGACGCCTTCGGGTGATCGGAGCCGGAAGCACGAGTAAAACATACCTGGTACTTGTTGCAAGAGAGGAGAGGGGAAAAAAAAAAAAACAAGGAAAAAAAAAACAGTAAAATCACCCGCTCACCCACATAGACCCCCCCCCCCCCCCCCCCCCGCCCCTCCCCCCTAAGAGAAAAAAAAATGCAAGTTTGGTTTTCAGTGGCCCTTACTGACTCGGTCACGTCAAAAAATAAATATAAAAGAGAAAAAGACATACCATTGCTTGCAGCGACCCCATTGCACATGCCCGTCGCATCCCCCTCCCCCCCCCCCCCCCCCGTTCCCGCCCTGGCTCCCCTCCAGTCACGCACCTCCGCCTTTCACCACACAAAAGGGAGGGGGAGAGGAAGACTCCTTTCGGAGTCCCTACCCCATCCTGATTAAGAAACGTAAAGGCAGCTGCCTTTCCAGGAACAACGCGTACGCCAAGCACGCACGGAAAAAAGGAAAAAAAAAATATCTCCCCCTCCACCCCCCCCCCCGGAACCGCCCTCCTCCCCCCCCTCCACGATCACCCTCCCCTCTTGTTCCTCTCCCTCCCCCCTTCTCCCTCTCTCCCCCCCCCCCATTCCCTCCCTTCCGCTTCCCTCCTCCCTCCTTCCACCCCCCCCCCCCCCTCGAAATAAAGCCCTCCTCCTCCGCGCTCCGCCCTCCGGCCCCCAACCCTAGTCCGCCCCCCGCCTCAAAAAACTATTTCTGTTCGTCGAACTGCTGATTGTGTGCCCGTTCGGACAGCCACCTCGTGCCCATGTTCTGCAAGTCCTCGTCGTCCCACGAGCTAGCGGACGCCGAGCTCACCCTGGCCCGTGATTCCACGCTCCGCGCGGAGGAGGACTTGAAAAACGACGAGTTCGTGTCCGACCTCATCGAGCTAGCAATCGATCGATCCGTGAAAGGAGCGACGCCCACCCTCACCCTGCCGCCCCCCCCCCGCCCCGCAGAAGTTGGAGACGCCCCGCCTCCGACCCTCGACATGAAAGAAGCGCGGGACGAAGGAGAACCGTCGAACCTAGACCCGGCGGCAGACGTGGGAGTCCGCAGCTCAACCCCCAGCGCGCTGACCCCTAGCCCCGACCCTAGCCCCCTCGGCCCCCGCCCCCCTCCCGGCCTCCGCCTCCGCCGCCGCCGCCGCCGCCGCCAATCCCGCCGCGGAAATTCGAGGCCTGTACCGGGTCGGTGAGGCTTCGTACCGGGACGCCGCTTCCGAGAACCCCGTCTCCGACCTTCCCGTTTCGGAGTGATTCGTGGGGGACCGCTCTAGCTCATACCTGGCGATTTCGGAAGGCGTCTGGTCCTCCACTTCCACTCCCGTGAGGTCCTGCGAGAACCCAGGCACAATCTTGCCGATCACTGGGCTGCCGTACCCAGAGCCCGCATCCGTAAACGCCCCCGCCCCCCCACCGCCCCCGCCCCTCCTCCTCCTCCTCCTCCTCCTCCTCCTCCTCCTCCTCTCCTCCCCCAGCTGCTCCTCCGATCCCTCTGGCCACCCCGATTGCCACGCGTCCGACTTCGACTCCTCCCCCCTTCCCGCCAACGCCCGACCCGACCGCACCCTGTCCTGATCGTCCGCCTTCGCCCGCGAAAGTTGACGCCGCCGCGGTGCCCGCGCTTGCGCCAGTGGCAGTCGAGCGCACGCTAGCCCCCCGGAATTGGCTCGAGAAGGCGCCGGGAGGCGGGAAGCCATGAACCGCGAGCCCGCGATGGAAACCTGGGACATGGCCATGTCGTCGACAGGCGATACCACTGTCGAAGCATAGGGCGATTTTCGGCCGTTCGCCGACCCCTGCGGTGTCATTGCCACAGCAGCGCGGTTTGGGGATAACAGGGGGGAAGAGGCGGCGGCCGGAGGGGGGGGGGGGGGGGGGGGGGGGGGGGGGGGGGGGGGGGGGGGGGGGGGGGGGGGGGGGGGGGGGGGGGGAGCGAGGGGGTGAGAACGAGGGGGTGGGGGGGGAGGAGAGAAGGGCGGAAGGACGATAAGGCGGTGGAGGGAGAAAAGATGAGGGAAAGGGGAAAGTGGCGAGGGGAGGGGGCGGGGGAAGGAAAGAGGATGGTAGGGGAAAGCGAGAGGGGAAAAGGGGGGGGGTTCTTGTCACCTGGGGCCGGTCTCGAGTTTGATTGATGCGGCGGCACCCAGCAGGTACGGTACGTGGGTCGAATGGCCAGAACCAGGCCCAGCAACACACCAGCACCAACGCCATCACCAACAACACACTACATCAACGACCAACCGACCTACCGCAAACAAAACCAGTCACCACCTGCACAAAAAGATATCAACACCATCCACCAAAAACCCCGATAACAAAACCAACAGCTACAGCACTGTGCGCAAACAACAATCACCTCGCTGGAATAAGGTGGGATGGCGTAGTTGAGAAAGTATGGAAGGATCTAGGGGGAAACCAAGTAGAGATGATGTCCGCCGGGAAGTTCGGGAGGTACAAGGCAGAAGTAGAAGAAAGGATAGAAAGAAGGGAAAGGCTAGCGCTAAGAAACAAGGTGGAATCGGAAAAACACTTGGAGATATACGGGGGGTTGAGGGAAGGAATAGGAATGAAAACGTATTTGCATGGCCCAATGGACTTCGCGAAAACGCTGAAACTGCGCTTTCGTGTAGGGGACCTGGACCTGCCAGAAAGAAGAAAGAGGTACACCAGTAGCCGGGAGGAGGAGGAAGTAGACGCACAGATGTGCCCGTGTGGCAAAGCAATAAATAGTAGAACTCACATAGTTGGAGAATGTGAAATATACAAGGAGGAACGGGATGTGTTAGAAGAGATGAGGAAAATAGACGAATGTGACATGGAGGAGTCTGATACACTGAATAGCAGCGAGAAAACGATCGCTATCCTAGGAGATAGATGATGGCCGCAGGCGGCCAGACAGGAAGGGGATGAAATCAGCCAAAATTTTCTACCTAATATATGGAAACAACGTAATGAGCGCCCAATTGTTGGAGTGGAGGTGTCTCTAATAGGAGTAGGAACGGTGCTCCTTCTCGAAAGGGATGCGTGATCAGTAGCCAAACGACTAGGGCAAGCAACAAACGAGTACGCCCCCCCCCCCCCCCCCCCCCCCCCCCCCCCCCCCCCCCCCCCATCCCCTTCCAGCAAAAACAAAAACAAAAACAAAAACAAAAAACAAAAACAAAGAACTCACCGCGATCGTCCATCCACCTCCCGCCGTCCTCGCAAACGAGGTCTGATCATCGCCCGCCGCCGATGATGGGGCATACACCCTCGTCACAACGCTCGAAGCCTCGCTCACGTGATATTCCGACGTCGCCGGAGACCTCCCGCCGTGCGACACATCCCCCTTCGAAGACGCACCCCCACCTCCCCCACCACGGCTACCACCACCGCTACCACCGCCAGCAGCGCTGCTTCCATCCCCTCCAGCGTCGCTGCCGCGGCCGCGTCGTCCGCTACCGGGAGCGATTAACTCCTCCGCGCTTATCCTCAAGCTAGCGGGGGAGTACCCGCTCCTCGTACCTCCGCCGTCGCCATCGCCCCCGCTGTCTCCCCCGCTACCCACACCGCCTCCGCCTCCGCCGCTACCGATTCCACCGCTCCCGGGAAGGCTACCGCGAAGGCTCCCTCCGCGACCACTCCCGCTGAGGCTCCCGCTGCCGCTGCCGCCACCAACGCTTACACCGCCGCCGCCGCTCCCGCCGCTCCCGCTTCCAGCTCGCTTAGACGGGGTGTCCCCTCCTCCCCTCGCCCCTACCCCCAGCGATGATAGATTCTTGCTCGAATTGCTCAGCATGGTCTGCTCCGCCACCGTCCTGATCCCTCCGCTTCCAGCGGTACGGCCAGATCCTCTAGCTCCGGCAGCTCCTGCCCCCGTCCCCCCAGAAGAAGACCCTCCTCCTTCTCCTCCTCCTCCTCCTCCTCCCTCTGCTCTCGACCGCCTGCTCTTCCGCCCGCTGCTGCGACTCCCAGTCAGGGGAGTAGCGCGAAGCCCGCTAACGCCTTCACCAGTACCACGGAAACCTTTCTTGGTCACCGGGGTCCCCATGCCGCCGCCATCCACCCCCCCGCTAGAGCCCGCCGCGCCCGCCGAGGCAGCGCCGTCGACCGCAGCCCCTGCGCTGCTGGCGCCCCTGATGATGGTGGCCTTGGAGTCTCTAGAGTGTCTCCGGCTCAGCACCGTGGTGATCACCACCGGAGAGTGGGACGTCTTCGAGCTCGAGCTTTTCGAGCTCTCCGTGCTTCTGCTGCGCCGGTGACTACGCTTGCTCCGGGAGGTTTCGCCGCGACCGTTTCTTAGGAAGAATCTTCTGGTGGCCCCGGGAAACCGATCCAAGAACCGTTCGTCGAGTGCTTCGCCTGATTTACGAGAGAGAGGCGGCGGCGGGGGGGGGGGGGGGGGGGGGGGGGGGGGGGGGGGGGGGATGTACCCATTATTATGCATGGCCGTAATCGTATGACCATAGACCCTCGCACCCCCACAAACGCAGACAGGGAGGACGACGACAGTTTTTCACCCACCAAGCAGACATCGCTCGCACCGAGCGCGAAGCGTCGCGAGGTGTCATTCGGCGTGTCGCATGAAAGGTGACCTGCATCCTACACTAAATAACCGCTTGTGAGGCGGACTTTCTTGCATGTAAAGGCGACAGAGTCACTCCATTGATTCAATTTTCCGGTTTGGCGGCTTCCAAAGACAGCCATAATGAGGTCACTACGTAACTGCCTCGTAGGTGCTTTTACCACAAAAAAAAAAAAAACTATTACGGGGGTCCATAGTTAACAGGACCTATGGTGTACATAAAAAACTATATATTTGCCTATTTTTACTAACAAAATTTGGTCCCGTTAACAATGGACCCCCGTAATACCTGGTGCATAATGCAATGATACGATCATTCCCCTTGTGCGGGGTAAAGGTTCTCGACCCCGCACGAACGACTTACAACTCAACTCGACAGGCGCGAGGGGGGGGGGGGGGGGGGGGGGGGGAGGTTATTTTCTGGTTAGCGGGTGTACGGTGTTTTTTTTTGAGTTTGGCTTTGGGGTTGCGGAGGACGGGAGAAAGGGCGGGAAAAGGGGCGGCGGGGGTAGGGGGTAGGATTTGATTGGTTGGTTGGTATATATATATATAGGGGGTGTTGCACACGCACACTCAATGAGCACATAACCAACACACCCGAACAAACGAGCAAAAGGAGAAGGAAAAACAAGACTTTTTCGCCACGAAAGAAACAAGCAGGCGTCGACACCCACAACACTTCACAATGTCGACGACGGGCGGGATAAAACAAAACAAGATCGACGGGGGGGGGGGGGGGGGGGGGGGGGAAAACGGCGGCAAAAGCACACAACGAAAAAAAAGAAAAAAAAAAAAAAGGAAAAAAAAAAAAGGTTGAAAAAAAAATGCGCAACACCAAACAAACAAAAAAAAAGAAGAGGCAAACAAAATGAGGAAAAACAAAAGGAGAGAGAGAAAACGAAGAGAACAAAAACGTAAACAAAAAAAACAAAACAAAAGACAAGAGGAACAAAAACCGGAGAAAAATCACGGAAGGAAAATGCAACTTTACACAGGGAGTATTTCGATCTCACACTGCTGTGCTCAATTTTTTTGTGTGATAGTTTTAATAATTTTATAATCATTATCATTATCATTATCATCACTAGTATTATTACTATTTTACGGGGGTCCATAGTTAACAGGACCTATGGTATACATAAAAACCTATATATTTACCTATTTTTACTAACAAAATTTGGTCCCGTTAACTATGGACCCCCGTACTATTAATAGTACTACGGGGGTCCATAGTAAATAGGACCTATGGCATACATAAAAACCTATATATTTAGGTATTTTCACTAACAATATTTGGTCCTGTTTACTACGGCCCCCCGCAATATTATCATACGCAGCAGTCAGTACCCACCTTATCAGACATCGCGGGCTCCACCCTCTCTACCTCCCCTTCCTCGTCGTGCTTGATCACCAGGCCGCTAGGCTCAAGGTCGAGCTCAACCAGGGCCCTTCTCGCCTCCAACTTCTCCACCAAAAACGCGTCCAGCGCCTCGGCCGTAAGAAGACTCACCCACTCAAGAGAGCTGCACGAGGAGATACACGGTCACCACCGGATGAGAGGTAAGGGGGAGGAGGCGAGGGGGGGGGTTACTCATTATCATGCATGGCCGTAGTCGTATGACTATAGACCCCCGCATCCGGAGCACGCCGGGACGGAGCACGTCGGGTGTTTTCACCAACCAGACAGACATTGCTTGCACCAAGCGCGAACCACCGCGTGGGGTTAAATGGGGGGGGGGAGGGGGGGGGGGGGATGCGGGCGGGGGTAGACGCGTGTCGTGACGACTATGGAGGGAGGGGGGGTTGGGGGGAATGGAGGGAAGCGGTATGGTCAAGTGCTATTAATGGGTGGGGAGGGTCAAGATATGGCGGGAACAGGGGAGCGGGGGGGAAGGCAAACTGGAGGGGGGGCCGGGGGGGGGGGGGTATTGAGGATGGCTTAGGGCCATGGCGGGGTAGCGGCAGTGGTGAAGGAAAAATGCAGGGGAGCGGGGGGGGGGGGGGGGGGGGGGGCACTCGATATGATGCATGGCTCGTAGTCGTAGGAGCATAGACCCTAGCATCCCTACAATTCCGGGCCGGAGCACGTCGGGAGGGAGGGGGGGCAAACGCGAGCCTGGGCAATACAAAAAAAAAAAAAAAAAAAAAAGAATGGCAAAAATCAAAGGGTGAAACAGCAACAAAAAAAAAAAGTGCAGAAGCGAGCCCAAAAAAAACACGAATTAGAGCATCCCTTAAAAAAACAAATAATCGTACGTGCGTAAGACCAACTATTATGGGAAATTTTTTTAAGGGGTCTCAGAACTGGCTTTTTTTTTGCCGAAAACCGGCGATTTACTCGACGAGACCGTCAAAAACACCGGTAGACTCCTTCGTCAGGATGCTCCCCTTAGTTTTCCGAGAACTTTCGCGAGCACTTTTCCGTTTCTCCAGAGTCGTAGAAGGAATGCTCGTCCATATTTCCAGTTCTGAGGACATCGTCATTTTCCATCAAAAATCCCCGAAGATCCACTATTTCTGGCCCCAGTTCTGACCAACAGCCTTATTTCTGACCCTCCAGAGAAAGTTCTGACCAACAGCCTTATTTCTGACCCTCCAGAGAAAAGTGATTTGGCTGCTCCAAAATTTAAAATAGGACTCTGCAGAAACGGAAAATTGTTCCTGAAAGCTCGCAAAAAAACTACGGGGAGCATTTTGAGGAGTCCATCGGTGTGTTTGGCTTTCCCGCCGAGTAAAACGCGTATATTCGGCCTAAAAAAAAAAAACAGTTCTGAGAGCTCAGAAATAATTTCCCATAATAGTTGGTCCAAGATAAAAACAAGCAGAAACAAAAGCAAATGGTTGAATGTCGTACATCGTACTGTAGTACGCAATGCCGATGGTTGAACGTCGTACACGGTTGAACGTCACGCACCTCAAAGGGTCAGGCCGTTCGCCCCCAGGCAGAGAGTTCTTGGCACCTTCTTCAAGGAAGGCGATCACCAGCAGCACCGAAACGAGCTGCACCACCAAGGAGATTTACCGTTCATTGACGGGGCGCGACGACAACCCACGACACCACAGTATGTTTAGGGCGAACGGACGAAAAAAAAAAAACAGGAGACGGCGTGGCGGAAACGAGAGAGGGGGGAAAAAAAAAAAAAAAAAAGTGAGTGGAGAAGGTATGAACACTCTTTACCCGCAGAAACGTTCCACAACAACATCGACAACCGAAAAAAAAAAAAGATCGCGATCTTAGGATATACGCAGATCCTCTGGATCCTGAAAATCTGCCGTTGTAATCTGTGCTTTGGTGCAGGATCCGTGTAGTACAGATCCAACCCAGGGAACATGTGTTACGCACGTAAATCATGCAGGTTATTATTACTACGAGGTATCTATATAACGCTTCTATCCGGCAACACGAGCTGGTAGATCATACAGATCATACAGATCGTACAGACCATACAGATCATACAGACAATACGGATCATACAGATCATACAGATCATACAGATCATACAGATCGTACAGACCATACAGATCATACAGACAATACGGATCATACAGATCATACAGATCATACAGATCATACAGATCAAACAGATCATACAGATCATACAGATCATGCAGATCGTATATGATCATACAGATCACAAGAGCTCATACAAACCACAAAGATCATACACATTCATTCTATTTTTGCAGATTATACAAGTAACACAGACGTTACATATCATACAGATCACATGATCAAACAGATCATACAGATCGTACAGACCATACAGATCATACAGACAATACGGATCATGCAGATCGTACATGATCATACAGATCACAAGAGCTCATACAAACCACAAAGATCATACACATTCATTCTATTTTTGCAGATTATACAAGTAACACAGACGTTACATATCATACAGATCACATGATCAAACAGATCATACAGATCGTACAGACCATACAGATCATACAGACAATACGGATCATGCAGATCGTACATGATCATACAGATCACAAGAGGTCACACAAACCACACAGATCATACACATCATTCTGTTTTTGCAGATTATACAAGTAATACAGACGATACAGATCATACAGATCATACAGATCAAACAGATCATACGCATCATACAGATCATACAGATCATACACACCACCTGGTCTTTCTGGCGTGTGGCGCGTTATTCCACAGCTATTACTACGGGGGGGCATAGTAAATAGGACCAAATATTGCTAGTAAAAATACGGAAACATATGGGTGTTTGTGTGCACATCAACTATGGTCCCCCGTAATACCAGCTCCCGGGTGTCCCGACGAAAAATTGAAAAATTGAAAGGAAAAAAAAAAAAAACTCGAAAAAGCATTGTACACCTGCAGAACACGTCTCCATGCAAAACACCGCACCATCCCCCACCCCCCATCCCCCCCACGCCCCGCCTCCTGGCATGTACCTGAACATGCGCCTCCTGCCACCCCGGACGAGCCTCTTTGATCGTGATCCCGACCTCCCTGAGATGGGCCCCAGACAGAGCCTGCATGACGTCCCCGTGCTCAATGCCGTTTTCCTCGGCAGGCCTGTCCGTGGCGCCCACGAGGGTGCCAACCCGAGAACCCTCAGACCAGGAGTCGGGAGCGGGCTTGTTCGAGCTCTCGGCCACGAGAAGTACGACTCTGGCCAGGGCCACCATCTGGTCGTCTCCACTCAGAGCGTCCGTGTTTAGCTGGCCGGCGGGGGGAGGGGGGGGGGGGAGGGGGGGGGGATGCGTTTTGGGTCGAGGTGGGGGGTATGGGGGGGGTGACGGTGGAGAAGGCGGTGGGGGTGAGAGGGGTAAGGGTGGGGTGGGATTCAGGTATGGGTGGAGGTGGGGGTGGAGGTAAGGGTTGGTGGTGGGAGGGGGGTGTAGGGGAGGGTGGTGGGAGGGTGGGGTGTGGGGGTGGGTGGCGCGAGGTAGTGGGGGGTGCGCGAGGGGGGAGGGGAGGGGGGAAGATTGAGCTGGAGTGGGGGGGGGAAGGCCGTTCAGTCGTGGTGAAGTTGTTGGTGTTGTCATTATCATCCGTGGAAAACAAATCATAGTGGCGAGGTGGAGCAGGAGAACACACGCACAACGAACCGTTGTCTACAAATCATGGACCGTACAGGACTCGTACACGGCAGCAAAACAAATTAGAGCCACACCTTTCCGTCTACGTAGTACAGTACGGACACTCACGGACCAGAACAGCCGTAGAGTAAGTACGTGCGTCGCAAGTTTTTTTTTTTCAGTAGGTCATCAAGATTATCCAGTCAGAATGCCGAAAAAAAAAAGCAACCCAAAACCCCGATTTCACCGATCAGACGTCCCATCAACTGAAGGAGGAAATATACGACCGGTATCACGAGCGAACAAAACATCGCACATAGCGTGCGACGATGACTTTCTCGGGTGAATATACTCGATCTCGAGATGATCCTCTCGACGAAATTTCGGTACCTCACGGTGAGTTTCTGGACGAAAATCCTCGGCATCTCGTGACGAGTTTAAGCGAAATCCCCGGTATCTCTAAAAAGATAAATTCCTCGACGAAAAATGTCGAGACCTCACAGCTTAATTCTTCAGGTTTTGCTGTATTTTTATTTTGTTACTATTTCCGGGGGACCACAGTAAACAGGACCCACGGTACACACAAAAACCTACATATTTCCCGATTTTCGTCGACAAATATTCGGTCCTATATACTATGGTCGCCCGTAATAGTAGACGTGCATACCGGAATACGCTGCCGACAAAAAACACATACACACACGCACGCTTCCGCATTTTTGCGTACATTACACCGAAACAGAGTGGGACAAACTCTCGCAGCAGTAAGAGAACGGTTAGGTGGCATGCATGCGTAGCACTGCCGCGCTACATCTCACCTGGAAGTCGTCCCAAAAGATGTCTTCCGGAGCCGGGACTTTAGTGTGCTTGGTCGGGGTTAGGGCCCGCTGCAGAGTCCTGCGGCTTCCGTGCGAGCCATTCCAGGACAGGGCGAGGAGGCAAGCCAGAAGAGACTGCCACAAAAAAACGATAAAGATAGCAAGACAGACGAACAACACGACCAAAACGAAAAAGAAACAACATGATCAAACAAAACAAACAAACAAAACAAATAAACAAAACAAAACAAAACAAAACAGAACAACAACAAAACGAACAACAACAAAAACAAACGAACTAAATGAACGAACGGACATTAAACAAAACGATTAAACAAAACAAACGAGCAAACAAAACAAACGAACACTAACAAACAAAAAAAAAAAAACGAATGAGAAACAAAATGATCGAACAAAAAAAACGAACAAAAACGAACAATAACAAGTAGAGGAACAAAAACGAACAAACAAGAATCGGCGGGGGGGGCGGACAAAACGAGGCGCGTATTTCTCAGAAATACACAAAAAAAAAAAAAAAAATATACGACAGCAAGAGTCACAAACCAGAAACAAGAGTTGAGAAAAAACGACAAAAAAAAAAAAAAAAAAAACGTGGGAGGGGGAGGGGAGAGGAGGGAGGGAAGGATCGACGAAGCAATACATCAAAAACTCAAACAATCAGCAATCGTCAAAAATCGACCATCCACAATCCACGAAAAAAAACAGCAAGCAACAACATCCGAATCCCGTACCCATTGCCAACAACCATTTATCGATATTCAACCAACCAATAGCAGCCAACAACTCAAAACTATCTTGCAGCTGGAGGCCGTATTTTAACCAAACAGCAGCAGCAGCAGCAGCAGCAGTACAGAAATCAGTCGTATGCCCCCCCCCTCCCCCCCTCTGCCGCCCGCCGCCGTCACCCCCGCCCCCTTTTAATCCCTCTTGAACTCATCCCCACCTTCTGCTGTTCAGCATCCGTCCCCTTGCTGCTGGAGAAGAAGCGGCTGTCTCCCTGAGCCAGCTGCTCCGTGTTCGCATCGCAGAGCCAAATTATCTCGTACACCGGCGGGACATTCTCCGCGTTTTTCATCACCGCCAGTCGTTTGTAGTTGCCCTACATCGAAGGTTTCCAAAGTCAATCCATCGGAGGGATGCGGGGCGCGCGCGCGGGAGGGGGGGGGGGGGGGGTCGTTTTTTTTGGTGAGGGGGTGGCTACAATACGCAAGGCAAGCAGGAGCAGAGGAGCGGGCGGGGGAGGGCGAAAAACAAGAGCAAAAATGGTTGAGGGAGGGGGGGCGGGGGCGGGGGGGGGGGGGGGGGGTTCCCCGTCGTGAGGGGGAAACGACAAAAAGCGGTAGGTTATAGAGTGAAGTGACATTTAACTGCGCCTGGTGGTTGATCGGTGTGTCAAACGATGGAACTCTTAACAAAACTCTCACCCAATACGCGAACTTCAATACGCGAACTTTAATCCACAAATGATTCGATTCCAGTGCCAGACACACATGCACTCCCAAGGTGGTGAAAAACCAGTCAAATTATGAGTACTTCGTCCAAAAAACGGGACTGCAGCTAAAAAAAGGGGCTATATACCAACAAGCTCTACACCTCGAAGAGATCATCGATTTTTCCACCACAGCTCATCATCTGCGGTAGATGTTCGAAAAGGCAGATAGATCATCTGTCCCCGACCCTGTTTGATCTATATAATATACTATACCGTACGTAGCTCTTATTACGGGGGGCCATAGTAAACAGGAGCTACGGTACACACAAAAACATATACCTGGTACATTTTTACCTATTTTCACGAACAATAGTTGGTCCTACATACTATGGTCCGTCGTAATACAAACAGCGCATGCCGCCTAGACTGGATGGATCTGTGCTGCAGGCAGATAGATCCTGCGCAACGTCCCACAACGGCAGCTGAGGAACTAGATGATTTATCTGTAGATAGATAGACAAATAGATAGAAAGATAGATAGATACCTGGTAGACAGATAGATAGATACATAGATAGAGAGACAGATAGATAGATACCTGGTAGACAGATAGATAGATCACCATCTGTCCGAGAGCTGTGAAACGTTTGCGGCTAACCTACTCCGCGGCTGGCCACCAGGTATCTCTCTCTCTCTTTCGTGCATTCGGCTGCACGTTTTCGCCGCCCAGGAGGACAATCTTCTCGTGGCGGTCGAGAGAAGGTGTGTACCCTCAAAACCAACAAGTACCCCCTCCTTGACTCTGCCCAAAAACCCTGGGAGGAACGTAGCTGCCTGCACCCTCGTCTCACCTCGGTTCTCCGGAAGTGGCTGTACATTCTCATGGCGCAGAAGGCAATCTCCGTGGTGGTCATGAACTTGAACCCCTTCGCCGCGATCGTCTGCCACCGCGTAGGTTGGTCGGGCCAAGCCGTGAGGGGGGGGGGGGGGGGGGGGGGGGGGGGGGGGGGGGGCGTACTCATTTGTTGCTTGCCTTAGTCATTTGACCATTGACCAAGGGGGGGGGGGGGGGGGGGGTGATAAGAGACAAAATAATAGAACTGTGCAACACACACAAACACACAAACCATACCAAAATCGTACCGTACGATACAAACAAAACCATTGAAAACATGTAAACAACTAAAAATAGTGAGAAAACAAAAACAAAATCTCGGTACCTGGTACGTACACGCGTGTACTATTACGAGGGATCATGGTTAACAGGACCTATGGTATGCATAAAAACCTATACATTTACCTATTTTTTATCAATAATATTTGGTCCTATTTACTACGGTCCTCCGTAACACCGTAATAAAGGTATAAGGATGAAAAGACAGGTGTAAAAATAACAACACGCACGTAAGAAAAACAAACAAAACACGCCATCACGAGGGTCCATAGTTAACGGGACCAAATTTGTTAGAAAAAAATAGGTAAATATATAGTTTTTTTTTATGTATACCATGGGTCCTATTAACTACGAATTACGGGGGTCCATAGTTAATAGGACCCATGGTATACATAAAAACCTATATATTTACCTTTTTTTACTAGCAATATTTGGTCCTATTAACTATGGACCCCCGTAATAGCGCGCGCGTAGACGGGATTCAGCCGCCGGGGGCTTTACCCACAATCACAGCAGTAAATCACGAAAACAATCACGATTTTTTTTGTTCCAAACACAAACCGCTGCGATAACACGTGACGCGAAAAAAAAAACCGTACAAATCACGCGGGGGTCTTCCAAAAATCACACTATTTTATTAATATTAAACATGTACAAACAAAAATCAATGAAAAACACTTAGCCAAGTAACACCACTCATACAAATCATACCACTTTAGTGACCGGAAATACAAAGACCGTTCGATATCGGTCTTAGAATCCAAATGGTTGTTATATTTTCGGTCAGATTGGTACAAATCATACAATTCAGAGCAATCGTCACAAAAAATACCTGTGTGCCAAAAAAACTGCCACACAAAAAAAAAAACAACACCAAACGCGCACATACAATAGCAGTACCAGTAACACAGCTGTAAACGTCGTACACGTATCTACTGTACCTTGATCATAAACGTGTAGACGGGGTCGGCGGGAGGGCGCTGGTGGTCAAGCTCGGACGAGTTCCGCTGGCTATACGCCCCAGGGAACGTCCCTTGCCTCCTGTGACTCCTAGAAGACGACCCGCTTCTGGAGCCCCTCGAGCCTCTCGAGCCCCTCGAGCCCGTCGAGCGCTTCGAGCGCCGGGAGACCCCGGACAGGGCCGGGCTGCGGGCCGCCATCCGGCTGGCCAGCCGCCTGAGCCGGGCGGGGGTGGCGTTGCCGAGGAATCCGAGCCTTGATCTCCCCGGAGTTTCGGTCTGCGAGGCGTTATGATCATCCATTCGTCCGTCCGCTTGCGTTGTTAGGTTCGAATAGATCCGAGATTTGGTTTTCGTTTTGTGATGTTTTTTTTTTTGGTTTGGTCGGTCGTTTTCGAGCGAAAATGCGGTGAAAGCACCATCAACACCAACGGTAACACCGAAAAAAACGAGTAAAAGGTGGAGACGATGGGGGTGTCGGCATTCAGTCACCACAAGCGAAGCTCCCCTCCCTCCCGTGTGCCCTCGCCCCCCTTTTCGTACCGATAACCTCTGCCCACTCCCACCCTCCCTTCTAGCCCTCATAACAACCTCTCTCTCTCTCTCCCTCTCTCCCGCTCTCCAAACTCACCTTCGCCGGCGGGGGCGCCTCCTGAGCGGAGCGACTCAAAGTCGACACCGACTTATAAAGTGGGTTCGTCTCCTGGGACACCTCAGGCCCCGCAGCCCCGCTCCCAACCCCGCTGCTAGCATCCGCTCCCCCCTGCCCCCCCGCCCCCGCGGCTTCCTCAACTCCGACCACCCCGACTCCCGCCGCCCCCGCTCCTTCCTCCGCCGCATCTCGGCCGGCTCCGGCCCCACCCAGATATCTCGGTCCGTTCGCCAGGCCAGCTCGGCCTCGGCGAGCCGGTGTGGACATGGAAGAGGAGGTGAGGGGGTCCTCCGAAACAGACGCCGCCCCCCCGATGCGGATAACGCCGACGCCATGCTGGAACTCCCGCCTGCCTCGTCCCCGGCATAGGGGGCGGTGGTGGCGGTGGCGGGAGCAGCCACTCCGCCGCCCGCCGCGGCGACGGAAGCGGTGGAAGCGTAGTCCTTCGAGCTGCTGGGGTCAGCGCTCGACGACACCCCCCCCCCCCTAGCCTCCTGGACAGCCCGTACGTCATACTGAGGAGTGACCGCGGATTTGGAGGCGACCAGAGGTTGGCGGTAGGAGGGAGAGGTGGGGGAGCCGCCGTCGTTGCTGTTGGAGCTGGGGTTCGACCCTCGGGAAGCCTGGTCGGCCTCCGATTTGTTGGGAAACTCGCGCGCCTTCTTCGTCGACCCCCCGTACATGGTTTTCCTGCGGCATGGAAGTGGATAGAAGGGGACAGGCGCGAGCACGGGGACGGGAGAAGAAGAAGGGGGGGGGGGGGGGGGGGGGGGGGGGGGGGGGGGCGGGGGGCGTACTCAATATTATGCATGGCCGTAGTCATATGATCATAGACCCTCGCATCCCTACAATGCCGGGACGGAGCACGTTGGGTTTTCACCGACCAGGCAGACATCGCCAGCATCAAGCACGAAGTGCCGTGAGGTATTCGGTAAGTCGCATCAAGAAACGGGGGGGGGGGGGGGGGAAGGGGGGGGGGGGGGGGGTACTAGATAGGGGGGGGGGTTAAAAACCACGAGAGGACGGGGTTGTTTTTCGGGAACAAAAGACTAGCTAGGTACCTGTTCCCTGGCCGGAGTCACAGCGGTGTATTTCTTACAGTAGTTGAAAAGTTGCGAGGTTTTTCTGCTGCATGGAAGAGAATGGCAGGGGATCGGGGATGGGGGGAGGGCCAAGGAGATGGCTTGCAAACCCCCCCAGGAGAGGAGGGGATCGTTTTTGCGTCGAAAAAAAACGCTACATTACAAGAATTAGAGGCGTCTATTTTTCGCGGGAGACGGAGGACTAACGAAGAGGGGAGGAGGAGCGGGAGGGAGCAAGAGGGGTGGAGGAAAGGCGGGGGCAAGGAGAAGGAACTGGTCAGAGGACACAACACGTCGTGCGGGTCATGAGCGTTCTCCTAACGCAAGCCATCAAGCGAGAGCATCGTTCTCTCAGCTCTACCGAGATGCGTGTCCCTAACAGGCAAAAACTCACAATGCGACGTACAGGACCAGCCCGCCGCAGCAAGCCGTCCCATCGCCAACACCATCAACGGCAAAAAGAGGGCAACTCCCTTGAGGCCGCCTGTCCAGTTGGGGTCGTCCTCGATGAGCGGCACGATGGGGACGTCGTTGGCATCGAAAAAATCCGTGATCACGGTCAGGGTCTCGCTCACGTCCGGGGACGAAGGCACCGTCACGGTGAGCGTCGAGAACACAAACTGTGGCGGGTGGAACGGTCGGTGAGACGGTAGGGCGGGCGGGCGGGCGGGCGGGAGGTTGTTGGTTAGTTGGTTCGTAAACTCACACGGTATAGTTGAACGTACTGCTGTGGTTAGTTGGTTAAATAGTTCGCTGGTTGGTGAAAGACGGTCAGGCTTCTTCATTCGCGTTTGGGCATATGGTACTGCTGTCACGGTTACGGTCGAAAACAGACGCTGCCGTCGGTAGTGGGACGGACGGTAGGGGCGGTCGGTCGGTCGGTCGGTCGGTCGGTCGGTCGGTTGATTAGATGGTTCGTTGCGTAATGGGTTGCTTGTTGCTTAGTTAGCACAGCCGGACAGTTGCTCAGTCGGTTGAACAGTTGGCTGGTTGGAGAATGGCGGGTCACGGCCCCGTTCAACAATTGAAGCTGCGGTCGGTGAAACGGTCGGTCGGTTGACGACTAAATGCTTCAGTTCGGTTTATTGATGGGTTATAGACGTCAATATATAGTGGCAACTAAATCGTTTGTTTTTTTTGTCGACCGTTTTGACGGTCTTCAAAGTACGTATCGTTCCTCCCAGTCCCAGTCCCTTCAGCCCCTCGCATCAAACCTTTGGGACTGGGTCCCCCCCAAAATGTTGAGCTGTGGGACTTACGTCGATGGGGGGAAACGATATTTTCCATAAAATAGTCTGGGAGTTCAAAGATACCCGCCGGAACGTTTCCGATAAAGCTTGCTATGAGCACGATTCTTGAGACGGAAAGTTCCAGACTTTTGGGGGGAAAAGCCCGAAATGATAACAAATTCTTATGTTGAGCCAACATCGGCTTCAGAAAAACTCAGACGGATGATACGTTCGAAGCGGCGAGAATCCGAGTCTTCGACAGACGTCGATCGATATAGGCAACGATGGCATCATGAACTTTGAACGGGGTGCCATCGTCAGCGACTCCGACCCAGCAGAGGCTCAACGTGTTCACACAATGGCCATATATGCCACGGGCACTGGCAAGGCGAAGGATTATTAATACAAGAAAAAAAAAAAAAGACCGCTGGCGTGCAGAAAACAGACGACAAAATTTCTCGATCCTTCATTTTTTTTTCTTTCTTTCTTTCTTTTTAACCATCACTTTTACTTTCCAGCCTATAACCCGTAGGAGGTTTTTACCCTCAGCGGTCTTCTTTTGGACAAGCCGTGGTCACAGGTGTCGTCCCTTCCCCCCCCCCGGTACGTGCCTTTATTTTTTGTCGCGCATAGAGTTCAGCATTCCTACTGCTCGTCGATTTTCATCGAATGTACAGCTAACTCAAGCCCTCGCGCTTTCCGCTAATCAATTTTTTGTGCAAAAAGTCCGTAGGAGCATGCACTCGATGAGATTCGAACCCACGAAATTGATCTTGATAGGCACGCGGACAACCTACGACCAAGCCACCGGGGTTTTTTTTCATGAAACTAAAAAAAAAAGGCTATGTTTTTCTCTTCTTCGGGAGAAGAGCGAAGGACGCCGCCGGCAAGCTCTCGCCCCCTAAACCATGCATCCACCTGATATCTTCGAGGCTGTCATCTACACTCGATGGCCTTGCCCGACACCAAGCGGGTCGGCCATGGGCTGAGGCCATGTCGAGACCAAAGGTCTATCGTCGCACGAGCCGAGCTGATTTCTACCAGCGTGTTGACAATTTCTAATAACCACAAAAAAGAGATTTGGGCCGCCTACAGTCGTTTGAAAAAAAACAGAAGAAAAATCAACCTTTTTTTTTTCCCTTTTCTTTTTTTACCACACAGCGGCGGCACAAGAATATCTTCGGTTGTTTCTTGAAAGCAAATCCTTTTGAAAGAAAACCTTCAAACTTCGCGCTCCCATTGCCATGGCAGTGAGGCCGCAGGATTTCACCACAAATCACTACCTCGCAATCGGCAGATGCTGCTAGCCAACAAACCGACCCAAGTCGTCTCGTCGGTCGGTGAAGCAAGCCAATGGCCAGCCGACATTGCGGACTCGAGTCGGGCGAGCGAAGCGAGCCAAATTTAGCCTTCCCCGGTCAAGGGGGGCCCCACCCAAAAAAATAAAAATGCATCCCGCACTCAACAGCCCTTCCAAGGATGGAAACCCAGTGATTGGATTGTCGGCACCTCCGGGAAACTGACTTATAAATGTACCAGGTAACTATTAACATTACGGTGGGCCATAGTAAATAGCACCTACGGTACCCACAAAAACCTATATATTTCCCTATTTTTACCATAAAAATCCGGTCCCATTTACTATGGCCCCCGACAACAGTGTAGATGGCGACTTTAAGTCGTGCCGACTCACGCGTGGCTCTACACAGCAGTAGTGGGGGTTTCGCTTCAAGGCAGCGCACAGAGAGGCTAACGTTCAACTTATGTATGCCGTTTACCAGCAGGCCTTAACGACTGCATTCCCGTCGCCGGGACTCAACGCTTGTCGAGTTTAATCAGATTTACTACTGGAGGTTTCTGGAGGACAGCAGTGGTCGCTCTATGATGCCGGTTGAGTACTACAGTAGTAGTGCCGGCTTGCCCGCTACATATGATAGTGCCTGTGGAATGGCGTGGCACGGATGGGATCGTCTTAACCGGCGTGGCAGTATTACGGGGGACCGTAGTTAATAGGACCATTTTTTTTTAGTATTAATAGGGAAATACATAGGTTTTTGTGTGTACCGTAGGTCCTATTTACTATTGCCCCCCGAAATAGGTGTCGGTACTGTTGCCTGTTGGCGCATGTGATACCTGCACTATATATAGACAGAGAGACAGACAGACAGACAGACAGACAAACAGACAGACAGCATGTTCACCCCTTTTGATAAGACAGCAAGCTTGCCTTGACATGCCTCGACCGACACCATACCACTAGGTTTTAGTGTAGAACACTCGGCCCTACACCGTTGACAGCGCACGTTTTGCTCTTGCGTGACATGTCTCCCGACCTGACATACTTTGCTGCACAGCAGTGCACCGCCGGGAGGGTTGAGAGAGAGGGCATAGCCGTGGAGGCTACGGTTTAAGAGAGATGGGGGTATACCAGTCCATCAAAACCTCTCTTAACCCCCTTCGCATATACGGTAAGATTCTATTACGGGGGACATAGTGAATAGGACCAAATATTGTTATCACGGGGGTCCATAGTTAATAGGACTTATGGCATACATAAAAACCTATATATTTACGTATTTTTACTAACAAAATTTGGTCCCATTCACTATGGACCCCCGTAATAGTAAAAATAGGTAAATACATAGGTTTTTTATGTATACCATAGGTCCTATTAACTATGGACCCCCGTACTATCTTACTCCGGTAGAGCGAAATAGGTTTGCCAAGCAAGCGATGTCCACTTATCTCAAGCACGTTCCCTTAAAAACGACCTCGTACAAAACCAGTCTCCACTGTGGTTCCGGTTATTCTGTGTACGAGAATATAAGGGTCGTTTCGATGAGCAAAATAAAATTCAAGTGGTGCTTATTTTTGCGACGAAACTAAAAATAACAGTCAGAGTGGGGCAGTCAGAGCACCAACATTGCAAGCTGGCGAACGAGGTCCACGGTGAGCACCGGGCTTCACGCGAAGCGGGCGACGGGGCTCACTGTGGAAGAGAGGGGGGAAAGCTTCACGCGAACTGAATCGGTGGCAAGACGGTCGCGAGAGGGGCGGGCGGCGTACGAGGCTGAGAGGGAAGCTCTACTGCTTGATTTTTTTCTTTTTTTCTTTTTGACCGACGGTGTATGGTGTTCCAATCAGGCAGGAAACTCTTACACGAGAGGGGACGTGGATTTTTTTTCTTTTCGAAATTTTCGGTTTCATTTTCATCGTTTTTGGGGTGCTGCTGTGCCGTGCTGTGTGTGCTTTATCTTTCGTACATACGAGTACAGACATAGAGCGTAATATATATATCGAAAGAAGAAAATAAGTACCCTACCTGGGGTACGTACGTACGTACGACATGTGAGCGAGCGTAGCGGAAAACCGCCGGCGACGCCAAGCGTATGTGGCGTCCGACCTGTTTTCTCCTGAAGCATGGCGGCGGGACTCTTGGCATTATCAAGTCACCAGTTTGCAACTACGATCAATCATGAGAAAAAAAAACTATATTCAACCATGGACCTCTGTCCGCTTCGCATAGTTTTGACGTATACTTTTCCTTCCTGAGCGAGGGTAGCGGGGCGGCGTAGGCCGCCCGCGGAGCGAAGCGCCTCGTATATCATACCAGGTGCCAGGAAACGGGTATCACTCTCGCCCGATACTATAGTCCTCGTTTCATCATCGCATGAGGCCGCAAACGTGGATTATATTCGCGGTCATAGCAGTGCTACGTGCTTCCGATCGTTCCTTCAAAAGCTGTCCGGGGGACAGGGGGAGGGGGAGGGGAGGTGTACTCGATAGGAGAGATACACTCGATCTCATGCATGGCCGTAGTCGTATGACCATAGACCCTCGCATCCCCAAACGCGAAGCGCCGTGAGGTGTCCGGCGAGTCGCATGACGGGTGAGCTGCAACCAACCAGGAACCGCTTGTGAGGCGGACTTGCATACGTATGGATGACAGCTTCAGTGAGTTAGTTTAATTTCCGGTGTAGCCACTTCCAGGGACAGCAATGGGAGCACTATGTAACTGCCTCTTGGGTGCCTTACCTTGAACACTACGTGATACGATCAATATCCCTTGTGCAGAATAAAGGTTCTTTACCTCGCACAAATGATCCAACTCGACGACCAGCTGTGGGCGACCGCCAAGAAAAGAAAAGAAAAAAAAAAAAAAAAACGGTACCCTGGGTGTCTAGCTCACGTAGTGAGCGGCATGTTTTACAGTGTCGTTGCCAACCAACGCCAACCCAACCCATATATAATATACGGTATATCATAGGGAGGGGGAGGGGGGGGGGGGGGGGATAGGGGACACACCCGCCCTTGCCTACATCCGTAGCCTTTTCATCGGTTCGTCCCTGCTGATGTCGTGCTTGTCGGCGCTGCTGTCGTTTCTACTGATGCAATTCTCGTCGCTGTCGTGATTTATTATGAACACCTTTTTTTTTCTCGTTTCAGGCACGTAGGGTCGAGTTTGTCGCCATTATTTATATGTTCGTACGGCGGTTGCTGATGGCGGTGTTACTGCTATTAATAAGTGTTGTTGCTTATTGCTGCCGCTCGGTTTCTTGTCCGGTGGTGTCGTCGCGGTTGCTGCCGTGATTAATAATCAGAATTACTGCTGCTGTTGCCGTTTCTTCCCCTTGTTGTTTCCTCTCCTTGCTTTTGGTGTTGTTGCTACTAATACATTACAACTCTGTCCCCAATTATAAGGACAAATCGTGTATCGATATTTCATCAGAACGGTTCTGATCGTAAGAGGGACATCAGAGCATGTACTGCTGCTGCACCAGCTAGTTCGTAACAGGGGGCAGGGTTGGAAATTGTTTCACAAAAAAAGAAAAAACCGAAAAAAAATAAATAAATGAGAATATACTCGTGCGCCAGTTCTTCATCAGGTGTTGGCATTATTAATAATAATAATAGTGCTGTGTAAGCAACTGGTAGAGCGTCAAGATTGTAACTGGCGCGCGCAGTTAGGGTACAGCAGTATTCACACTGATATTAACAGTACAACCACTAATAGTACTGCAGCAGTTGCGGTAGGATGATACCAGTACGAACCACTCTCCTTTTTTTTTTTTTACATCGACCCCTCGAGGGCAAAACTGCAGTACCGTTTCGGGGATAAACCAGTCAAGTTACGTACGAGTAGTTTGTCCCGGATACGGGACGGCATGAAAGGATCAACTCCATCTACTCGTACACCATAAATTCGATCAATATAATTCTACCCGTATATTCGCCCTTTTGCTCCCACCCACCCCATCTTTGGTTGCACCTCAGATCCGGGGTCACACAAAGCAGGCTCCCCCCAACCCCTTCCCCTCGACTACGATACGCGTACTGCATTTTTTATGGAGAGAATTGTTTAAATCTTTGAATCGAGAGCAATTTTATCTATTACAGAGAAGTGCTCAATTCAATTCTTACTATTACGGGGGTCCATAGTTAATAGGACCTATGGTATACATAAAAATATATATATTTAACTTTTTTTACTAACAAAATTTGGTCCCGTTAACTATGGGCCCCCGTAATAGGCATCCCGTATAAACTAGGTACAGATCAGCTGTCTATCGCATTACATGTATATACAATAAAACATACTGTGGAAGCCAGGGTCGGAGATATCGTAGATCTCGTAACACCCACGCGCAAAGGACACGTCACCGGTCATGCAATACCAAATCTCGGGTCACGAGCGGTCTCACGTCATTGACGGTGTTGACCCGTCCCCCGGAGATAGCCATCGGGAGACTACCCGCGGCAGACTCTGGGGTGACCGAAAGTGTCCCCCACCGAGTCAGACTTAGCTCTAGCATCTCCTTGCTAAATATCAACCAAGAACTCTGCTCGGCTTACGTCGGCCGTAACGACGGCTAGAAGGGACCCTCTCTACGCGACCTCATCACGGCGACTTCTCCGCGACTTCGACACTGCGACGCCTCCGCAACTACTTCGATACGAACGACGAGCACAGGCACTACATACAACACCGTATATAAAAATGCCGATAACTACAACGGACACCCAGAGTACATAGTGTACCAGAATCAACGCACAGCAGCATAGGCAGGAGATATAATGAGAAACAATAAAAACCTGGCCCAGTCTCTTACTTGAGAAAGGGGGGGCGCGTTATCCATTATTTCCAGTAAAACGACTAACGAATTTCTTATTTTCCTGCTAATATCAGCCTCCCTTTCTTGTGCTCGTTTTTCATCAGGTACACTGATGTACTGCTGTTTGTTGCAAACTTACCACGTACATACATCTCGTACAGAATTATCTCAACCAAGTAATTTGATGGTGGTATACGCATGGCCTTATAATACTGTACTACTGCCCTACCGTATACCAGGGCATAGTGCTGTTTGTTGTCGCGACCTATCCCCTTGGGAGGCGTTCGGCCTTTTATCATTTTATCGTATCGTTATCGTTTATCGAATTATCGAAACTGGAATCGAAATACCGAACTTTTTTCGGTTCGATAACTTTTTTTTTGGTTCATCGAACGATCTGTCGAAAGTCTCGGCACGACATCCAACACTTCTTCATACCAATGCACAGCCAGCAGTATCTGCGTCGTATACAGTCTTGTGGCGACAGCACAGAACTTGTATCATCTCTCTATTAATAAGATTGAGGAATCGGCACGGACACTGGTTGTGCTGGATGTCGACGGGTAGCGAGAACGGTTTAATATGAAGAACACACACACACACGAATAACCATTTTCAAGTTGCAGTCCCGTTTGGGGGAAAAAAAAACCAGTCAAATTCTAAGAAGTGTGCCCTTAACCCTTTTCGTACTGCTGCAGTCCCGTTTTGGGGACAAATCACTTGGAATTAGACTGGTTTGTCCCCAAATCGGGACTGCGGTACTATCAAGGGGTTAAAACGGGACTGCAGTACTATTACATATTAATAATGGGCCACCGGGTCAATGAACGATAGGGATCGGAACAGAGATACAGAGAGCGAACACGTGAACACACAATACGTGTGTGTTCTGCACATTAAACCTTTCTTTCTACCCGTCGACATGCAAGCACAACCAGTGTCCGTGCCGATCCTTCGATCCTAGAAGAGATACGTACAAGTCCTGGGGTCACGAAACTACGTCGCAGAGCTCTTACACTGCTGTCAATAATGCAGCAGTGAAAAGCACAGCAGTCAGCAGTATACAGACAATCATGCAACGCCATCATCACGCTGGATACGACGGGCACGACATACATATTCTATGAAAGAGCTACAGCAGCAGTACGTACGTAAGACAAAAATACGAGACCTCTGCTTACAAAATCAAAACCCTGTACCACGACGGGACACGACTGCCGTTCTTCTCTGCCTGTGTCGAATGAGAAAATTGTGAAATTTATCATCACTGGCACATTTTTTAGCTCTTGCTCTTGCACGCAAGGTTGGCAGTTGGCAGCCACCAACTGAACGCAAAGTTCACACCAAGGTACGTATATATGGTACATACATATGCTTGTACTTGGTATCGCGGGGGACCATAGTAAATAGGACCAAATATTGTTAGTAAAAAGAGGTAAATATATAGGTTCTTATGTACACCGTAGGTCCTATTAACTACGGACCCCCGCAACAGGCATTCTGGGTTTTGCGTGTTGTAACTGGTGTAATAGATAGCATAACTGGTAGGAAAGGTGCCACAGCAGCAGCAGCAGCAGCAGCAGCAGCAGGCGGAGGTACTGACTGCTGTGCTATCGAAGCCGGAACATGAAACATTTCTTCGCGGCAGGAATCATGACAATACGACAAACGGTACGGGGTACCGTACGGCGGTATATACGTTGGGTTTGTTTCCAGTGACTATTACGGGGGTCCATAGTTAACAGGACCTATCGTATACATAAAAACATATATATTTCCCTGTGTTTACTAACAATATTTGGTCCTATTTACTGTAGTCCCCCGCAATATTCATGGGCGATCACGGCACGAGTAATACCGTCGCAATACTATGGGGGCCCATGGTAAACAGCTCCAAATATTGCTATTAACAGTGACAATAGGCAAATGTATAGGTTTTTGTGTGTACCGTAGGTCCTACTTACTTTTACTTTCCAGCCCTAACTCGTGAGAGGTTTTACCCTCATGCGATCTTCTGGACAAGCCATGGTCAGTCACGGGTAGGTGTCGTCTCTTCTCCCCCCCCGGTACGTGCCTTTTATTTTTTGTCGCGCGTATTGTTCAAGCATTCCCACCGCTCGTCGATTTTCATCGAATGTACAGCTAACTCACGCTCTCGCGCTTTCTGCTAATCGAGTTTGTGCAAGAAAAAGTCCCTACGAGCATGCACTCGGGTGAGAGACTCGAACCCACGAAAATGATCTCGACAGGCTCGCGGACCACCTATAACACCAAGCCACCCGGGACGCATGTCCCCAGTGATAGCGACTCTCCTATTCGATACGTACTTGTGTCTTCTCTTCACATTAATAAACCGTTCTTTCTACCCGTCGACATCCAGCACAACCAGTGTCCGCGTGCCAATTCTTCGATCCTGCCTATTTGACAGATACTCGTGTAATCGTATGCACAAGACTCAGCACGGAGAGTATTAATATTTAATAGTAGCAGTAGTAGTTGTGCTGGGTGCTGGATGTCGACGGGCAGAAACAACCGGGTCAATGTGAAGGAACACACACAATCTCCGCTGTGGTCCGAGAAACTATCCACACATCTGTTGTACATTCGTAGCTGTGGCAGCAAGCAGAGTAGATGATGATGCGATGATGACATGCCGCCATCGCACTGGATACGACAGGCACGACATGCACAATCTATGAAGAGAGAAAACGAAAGAAACAAAACGAAAAAAAACAAATGAAAAAGAAGAGAGCAAAAAAAAAAAAAAAAGTCGTGATCCCCCAGCAGGAGATATGGCAGCCGGCAACACATGATGAGCTTACCGGTACACGCAGTACCACGGGGGGCCGTTTTAAACCCTTTTCGTACCGCAGTCCCGTTTCGGGGACAAATCACTTGGAATTAGACTGGTTTGTCCCCAAATCGGGACTGCGGTACTAAAGGTTAAATAGACCAAATATTATGAGTAATGATAGGGGAATATGTAGGTTTTTGTGTGTACCGCAGATCCTATTTACTATAGCGTCCCCCGCAATACTACTGCTGTAGGTACTTGCCAAGTCGTACACTGCTGTTAATAGTATACTTGACTGATATGTCATGGCGGTGGTAAATACCCGGTAGATAAATTAGGAAGATCTATCATGTGAAACCCAAGGCATCGTAGAAGAGGCTGTTTCCTATATAGATGCGATCCCAATTTGAGCTTTTCAGGTTTTCACCCGATCGCATTTTCAGCTGTGCAGTTCGCAAATCGAAACATACAGTCTTCCCATTCCTATGCGGAAAAAATACCTGGTAGATAAATTAGGAAGATCTATCCTGTGAAACCCAAGGCATCGTAGAAGAGGCTGTTTCCTATAGATGCGATCCCAATTTGAGCTTTTCAGGTTTTCACCCGATCGCATTTTCAGCTGTGCAGTTCGCAATTCGAAACATACAGTCTTCCCATTCCTATGCGGAAAAATCGGATTTAATTGTTGTGCGCGCAGATATTCGAGCAAACGCCGAGACCAACTGCTGTTGTTGTGGTCTGGCGCCGCGAAGAGGCGCTGGGTGCGCTGCCCCCCGCGCGTACGACCCAAGCGTCCGAGCCCACGCTTACAGCCTTTGGTCTGGCGGCGAAGAGACGTGCCGAATGTGCTATTAATAGGGTCAACTTGTCTTGGTATTTTGTACCAGTATTTCACAATGTGACTGACTGCTGCTGCCGTAGCGTAGTCTACGAGTACGTAACCACGGAGAGGTGGGCGCCGAGCGCGCTTCTCTTGGTCTCTAGGCCCGAGCCCGCGCCAGCCGACTGCTGTAGTCTGTCCACGGAGGGACGCGCCGCCCGCCGACCCCGCGTCGGGCACCAGACACGTCGCTATGCAGCTCAGTCACCATCCAACTCATCGATCGTTCTGCTGCTGCTTGCAGTCGTGGACAACGTCTTGAACTTAGAGGCCATGCCATTTTTCGAATTTGAAAGTCTGATGACCCAAGTCGTCGGATTTTGGGCCAAACTCTGGCGACTTGGGCGATCAAATTCTCGAATCGAAAGATTTCCGGTCAGATTTTGCATATTCGGACTGCATAAGCAGATGCCTTCATTTTTGGGATAAAGAAATATAGATCTGGAAGCTTGATATCGGACGGAATAGGAAACAGTCTTGGAACAATTTTCTACTCGAGCATCTCGCTCAATCCTCACAAGCGGAGCAACGCGGTGCAAGGTATTATGTACCTACTGGAACACTAGGGTACCACCCTGTAAACATACCCGTGCAACGCCTTCTGGTAGCGCTGTTCTGCGTGCCCTCTGTGCTCTCCGCTCTTCGCCGCGCACTTCGATGGGTTTACACTACGTTATAAGGCGTTATTACTGTAGCTAAACATTAGTATTAATAGTCAAAAGTTGCAAAGGTCGTCGGAGTACCAGTACCAGTACCAGTACCAGTACCAGTACCAGTCCTGTCATGTCAATCAGTGACTCGCCAGTACCAGTCCTTTTGGGAAGACGCAGCCCTCAGGGTACTAGGGGGGCTGAAACTACTGAGTCCCACCGATTCTCGGGGCACCTATGAGCCGGAAAGTAGCGAGTATCGCCAGTCCTCAGAATACCTGGGGAGCTGAACTGACTGGGTTCCCACGAGTCCTCAGGGTGTGTGTGTACCCGGGGGCCTGAAAGGATTGGGTCCCCCCGGTCCCCAGGGTACCTGGAGGCTTGAAAGGACCGAGTCCCACCAGTCCTCGGTGCGTATGTTGGGGACTGAAACTACTGAGTGTCACGAGTCCCTATGGTATCTAGAGGCTTGAAATGACTGAGTCCCACCGGTCCTCGGTGTACGCTGGGGACTGAAAGTATCGAGTCCCACGAGTCCTTAAGGTATCTGGGGGTTTGAAAGGACTTGAGTCTTGTCACATCCTTACGATACCTGGGGGCCTGCAGGGACTGGGTCCCACCACCAGTCCTAAGGGTGCGAGAAGCCTTTCGGTGTCCATCGCAACAGCATTAGCGTCGCTGGTGCAAACAACAGCCGTATACGTGCGTTGACCAGCAGCATAGTTGGGGCACGTCAAATGGTTTTGTAGAGAGTCATCGCGGCATACTTGCGTGCCATGTATCCGGTCCGAATCCGCGACAATTCGGCGCCACGTCGCACTCCAGCGAAGAACGAAGGGTCGGCCTGTTTTTCGCCTTTCGTTCCTGGCGAGTGCTACTGCACGTCATGCTATCCTGCACTCAGAAAGTACATATACCCACCAGGTATACAGAGCAAGCAGTGTCTTTTAGGAGGGTGTCACTGGTTTCGCCCACGGTGTCCATGATCGGACAAGCTTTGTGCGGGGTGTCTTTCGATCACAAGTGTGGAGCGTCAACGCTATTCGTACAAATAGTGCGGTGGAGAAACAAAGGACGAACCTCCCTGCGATATTCGGGCCAACTCCGCGAAAACTCCAATATGTTGCCTAACATGCCAGCTTGTGGATGTCTACCACATGCCAATTTGTGGCGGGCGAGAAAGAGCGAAAGTTCGTGGAGGGCCATCATTTTATCGCCTTTGGGTTTTTCCCCGACATACGCTGGTGGCTGAATTCCTGCTTGCATGAGGTCGAAACGTGGAGCAAAAATTGGTGGGAAAACAAAAAAAGCAACAAAATAGTCCGGTCCGTTTGTTGACTTCGAAACGTTTTATGGATGGTGATTTCCACATACCCGTACCAGTGTATGATACGACGTGTACAATACTCCGGCATGTGGTCTGCTGTCCGGTTCTTGTTTTGAAAAAAAAACAAAAACAGCCCGTGAGTACCAGCCAGGTACATACGTACGAGTTCGAAACTACTAAAAATATTTATGGTGCCGACGTATTCGTTTGTCAGCGACAAGTGGTGGGGGGGGGGTCCATAGTTAATAGGACCTATGGTATACATAAAACCCTATATATTTGCCTATTTTTACGAACAATATTTGGTCCTATTTACTATGGTCTCCCGTAATACTGGGGGGCATTCAGCGCCATTGGCCAGCGGTTTTTCGCGTGCGCACGAGAACAAAAAGTGCACTGAGCAACCTCTACTGACAGTGTACTATTACGGGGGTCCATAGTTAACAGGACCTACGGTATACATTAAAAAACTATATATTTTACCTATTTTTACCAACAAAATTTGGTCCCGTTAACTATGGACCCCCGTACTATTAATAGTACTACGGGGGACGATAGTAAACAGGACCTACGGTACGCACAAAAACCACCCCTTACGTATTTTCCCATTTTTATCAACAATATTCAGTTCTATGGTACAGACAAAAAACCTTACCAGGTACATCTTTCCCTATTTTTACTAACAATCTTTTGGTCCGATTTACTACGGTCCCCCCCGAAATAGTCTATTCGTGCCTTTTTCTTTTTTGATCGTCGATGACCCTCTTGACGACGAGATGCACCCGGTGCTGCAACCGCTGTCGCTATTGTCGACGCGTCCCTGCTACAGCAGTACGAGTAGCGGGAACCCCCGACCTTTTTCGGGCTGCATTTGGTAACAAACCACCAAATTTTCAAGTAGACTCGTCCCGAACACGGGACTGCAGTGCTAAAAGCGCCAAGAAAGGAGCGGTACGTACAAGAGCCGAAAACACCTCTCTTAACCTTTTCATTACCAGTTATTGATAGTAGACTGCAGTCCCGTTTTGAGAACAAAACCACTTAAAAGAGTTGCGTGGTTTATCTCCAAAACCAGTCCGCAGTCGCAAAAGGGTTTTAATCAAGAGAGGTCGCGTTGCGGCCGGAGAGAAAACGAAGTACACCTGAGAGAGGCGGCCGAATCGGCTATTATACCCGCCTACATGTACAGGCATACCGAAGCTATACAATTCCCAAAAAAGAGAAGGCGAGTTGCATGCCGTAAATTACAACTACCTCTTGGTCTTCATTTCAATGTATAAACTGTGCTTATGTTTCCGTCCAGAGTGTTGCGAGAGAAGGCATGGACTGCTGCAGCACATTGAGGTACTACAAGCAGTACAGCCAACAGTACTACAGTTTATTACGGGGGATCGTAGTAAATAACACCTACGGTACACCCAAAAAACCTACCAGTACATATTTCCCTATTCCTACTATTAATAACAGCATTTGGTCCTATTTACTATGGTCGCCCGTAATACTATACATGCTGCTGTATTGACGTATACCAGGTATATGGCTTGATCTTTTTCGAGTAATTTACAAGGGACTGACTGACCTCACGAGAGGGGGGGGGGGGGGGGGGGGGGGGGGGGGGGGGGGGGGGGGGGGGGGGGGGAGGGGTCGAAAAGAGGTGGTGGTGACAGCATCGGGCACACCGAACAAAAACAGCACCTGCGGCCTTTGACAGAGTAAGCAGAACGCGCTATGGACCCCAACAGCCATGCACAGCCCTATCTTCACACACTCCATGTTTGGTACGACTCTGTATTAATATTAATAGTGCGAGTATGTATGTACACATTCTCTCCCGACCAGCCCGGGCTGCAGACGGAAGGGATGCACCGAGAGCCCGAACTACAAAAAGACGCACGGATGTCTCCGACTCGTGCGCACCAAGAATATCACCCGTATGTAGCGTCGGATACTGCTGCTGTCGTGTCGGAAATCGACCGAGCTTCGTGCACATACGATATCGATGAACAAAAACACGAAGCGATTTATGACATATTCGGCATGCGATCTCGATATTGGGTACGAGAATAAAGGTTTCGTTCAAATCGCGGACTACGACTGCTGTATCATCTGCGAAAAAAAAATCACGGGGATGCCAGAGGATGAAGGGCCAAACACGCTCCGTACGATGTGTCGCAAGTTCGATACTTCCATACGTAATACACCGAAAAAATCGATACGATATTCAACACCGCCGTACCAAGATGCTTGTAACTAGGTAAGGGGGACCATAGTAAATAGGACCTACGGTACACACAAAAACCTATATATTTACGTTTTTTTACTAAAAATATTAGGTCCTATTTACTACAGTCCCCGTAATAGTACCAACTCACTCATGGTCTCATGATACATACGACGGTTGAGACGGGAAGACCGCACCTGACCACCTGACAACACACGTACCAGGTATATATATAAATGCTGCACATGTAAGCTCGTCGACCTGGGTCTTGAAAGCTGAAAAGGGGAAAAATATATATATGTGCTACACATGTAAGCTCGTCCACCTGGGTCTTGAAAGCTGAAAAGGGAAAAAAAAAAAAAAAAAAAAAAAATGATCTCAAACCCCAAACAGCACCGCAACGGTAGAGTGACAGCAAAGTGAGTTGCTGTTACTTTGATGGCGCCAACCAACAAACAGCGTGACCAACTTGACCAATAGTCGACAACCCGTATGGAGCATGCCTTGTGCTTTGTTTGGTTTGACTGTTATTTTTTACCTTGGTTCTTCGTAGTCTTACTCTGTTGACGACTAGTGGTGTTTTCTTCTTTTCTTTTTTTTTTCCAGCTCGTTCTTTTCAAGAGTCTGCCACGTCCCCTACGGGGGGGTACGATGGTTTGTTGCTATACTGAAGTATATACATATACCAGGTATATTTTAGTTTCTTTTTTTTGTTTATTTTCTCTTTCGAATTGTCTTTGTTTTTGTTTTTGTTTTTTCTCTTTGTTTCGTTTTTGTTCCTCTAAGTCATGGAATGTGTATGTCGTGCCTGTCGTACGCAGTATGATGACATGGCATCTCTGTGGCGTAGCTTTGTGACCACAGAACTTGTATCTCTCTAGGTTTGAAGAATCGGCACGGACACTGGTTGTGCTGGATGTCGACGCGTAGAAAGAACGGTTTAATGTGAAGAAAACAACAACAACAATGGCAAAAGAGATGATATAAAAAAAAAGTTGAAAAAAATAAATGAATTGAAAAAGAAAATGATGGAACCCGCACCTGGGGTGGTCGTGATCGTTTTTCAGCGCCAGGTATAGAGTTCTCTCGACAAAGATTAAAAACACCGAACATCATTGTTGTGTACGGATAATTTTTTTCGGAGGGCTGGCTCTCTCTCTCTCTCTCTGGACTCTCGACCAGATCATTCCTGTTCCGAAAACAGCTTGTTCGATATTTTGGCAAAACCGTTCCTTGCCGTTCTGGGAAAAATCGTGAAATCTGGTAAAAAACGATCGCACCCTTCTGCGAATCAACGTACAAGATGGAACGACGGAGGGAATCTGGGGTTTGTGGAGAGGTATAGAATCTTTGGCATGCTTGGACAAAGGGGATGGGCAAGAGGTGCATAGAGATGAATGATGACGGGTGCAGTTTGGTGGAACTATGTAGGGAGACAGGCTGGGAAGGGTCGACGCAGTATATAGTGAGGAAGAAGACCATTTACCGTACGAGTAGTACACTCTCTACTCGTTCATGAGCAAAACAAAGCTCTTAACCCCTTTAGTAGAGCAGTCCCGATTTGGGGACAAACCTGTCTAATTCCAAGTGATTTGTCCCCAAAACGGGACTGCGGTACAAAAAGGGTTAATCAATCAACCCTCTTACTGCTTAAGGATCGCAGTCCCAGTTTGGGGGTGCAAACTACTTGGGAATTTGACTTCTTTGTCCCCAAAAAAAAGGACTGCAGTCCTAAAACGCCTACATACGTATAGGTCGGCGGCTGGCGTCGTTTAGCTCCGCTGCATATGCGAAAAAAAAAAGAAAAAAAAAAAAAAGGTACTGCTGCTGTACCTGGTGCTGGGTATTATGAACTGTGAAGAAGAAAAAAGGCCAAACGACTCTCGGCACCGCTATCGGCACCGACGACGGTGACGTGTTTTGATGCGCTATATATATAGGAAATTGCAGTAGAAATCTCAGCTTGATCTCCCTCTCTGAGCGAGTGGTCTCATGGGAAAGGGCGCGCACCCCATCCCCGTGCACAGCAAGTAAACCTTCCAGAAACAAGGAAACACGTATCACGGGGAACCATAGTAAATAGGAACAAATTTTGTTAGAAAAAATAGGTAAATATATAGGTTTTTGTGTGTATCATAGGTCCTATTAACTATGGACCACCGTAATACTACAGTTGGATAGCTGGCACCGCTGCAACTACAGCAACTACGATACCTGCCCGCTGGATACGTGTACGTAGCTCGCGACTTTTTTATCATCCAACTCACAGCCCTCTACCAAAACAGACTACAATCTCGACCTCGAGGTCTGGCGCACCCCGTAGAAAATAAGCTTTCCACGAACAAGGAAACGCCTACCAGGTACGAGGTATACTTCGTATAGTCCGATACCTGGCACAAAGTATGTCAGCCAGGAGACATGTCGAGCAACGCAAAACGTGCGCTGTCGAGGGTGTAGGGCCGAGTATTCCACACGAAAACCTAGCAGTGTGGTGTCAGTCAAGGCGAGCCAAGGCAAATTGCTGTCTGTCAAGGGGTGAGGTGCTCGTCTCCTGACATCTTTGGCTCGCACAGCCGCAACTACAGTGACAATAATACCTTCATGCCCGGTACTTGACTTTTAGTCATAAAACTCACTGCTCTCTACCAAACAGGGACTACATTCCCTCTAGCTCTAGCTCATGTCTGGCGCACCCCGTAGAAAAAAAGCCTTCAACAAACACGGAAACGCCCTGTATAGTCGGACAGTTGGCACCGCAGCAACTAACTAATAATACCTACGTAGCCAACCACGTTTTACCTAGCCGGCGACTTTTAGTCATCCACCAAATCACAACTTTCTGCCAAACAAGCACCACATTCCCGTCCAGGTCTGGCGCACCCCGCAGCAAATAAGCCTTCCACGAACATGGAAACACCTACTCGTGTGGTCGGTGGGTTGGCACCGCTGCAATGACAGAAACTACAACACCTTGTGTACATAGCTTGCGATTTTTAGTCATCCAACTCCCACTTCTACCAAAACAGTGACTATTCTACAGAGTGGCTGTAGTTACGGCGTCCCCAAGCAACGCGGAGAGTGTCAGACTTTAAAATTAACCCAAACCAGCGGATAACGACGATTCCTTCATACGTAGAAGACGTGCACAACAGCTGTAGTGCTGTGAACCGAAAACGAAAAATGGATTGGTCGTTTTTTTTCGATTTTTCACCGAAAATTCGGTCGGTTTTGGTTGAAGGTTTTCAAAGCAAATCTGAACCGAAAAATCCGAGAAAAACCGAGAAAACCGAGAGAAGAAAACAAGAGAAAAAAAAAAATCGGTCGGTTTTTTTTCGGTCGGGACGAAACGAAAAACAACGACCGAAAAAAAACGACGTTCGGTTTTCGGTTCACAGCACTGAATGACGCACGACAGCTTTCCCGTTTCTTACGTGTAATACGTTGCTGTTGCAAATACGCAACCCCAACGAACACACACGCAGAGCACGAATTACCTATCACCAACAATCTCTCAACTCTGTGCCACGCCACCGACCTTGATGTTTTGCAGGCAGGAAGAAGTGTATCGTACTGCTCGCCACAGTCTACCGCTTGCACAAGATACCCAGTACCCGGTATCAGGCACGGTAAAGGTATAGGCTACGTACATTGGATACAGGGAGATCGGGAGGACAAGAAAGTTTCCCAGGACTGGGCGCTGGCACAGCGGTAGTATGTACTGATCGAGCCGAGCCTGCCAGTAGATGCCCCCGGCATTGTAGACCACACGTACGTCCAACAAACACGCAAGAAACACGCCATATTATATACAGACGCCCAATGAAATGAACACGCCGTATCATAGCAAAGAAACCCATGAAAACGCGTTTCGGGAGAAGAGAAGGAGTGAGAGAAAGAGAGAAGAGGGGCGCCTGCGAATGCGATAAAGTACTCTCGTTCAGCACCGAAGGAAGGAGCTGTGGAGGACCACTGGACGTCGAAGCGTGTCTGTCACGAACGCTTTCGTAGCGTGAATGAAAAGAGAAACAAGATTTTCACCGCAAAACTTCAAAACTCCACGCAATTTCCACGCTCTGTCCTGTGTCGATGACCGCAACCGCCCGCGGTACGAGAAGTTTTGGGCCCCGTCCGTGATGGGAGATGAAGCGAAAACGCGATGTTTTTGTTTTTTTGCCGCTAGCGGCGCCTCCAGCAGGGCCCCCTTACGTGCCGAGGGAGAGGGGGGCACGCATGGCCGAAGTTGTACGACCATGGACCTTCGCACCCCTGCAATGCTGGGACGGAGTACGTCGGGTTTTCATCGATCAGACGGACATTGCTTGCACCGAGCGGTGGGGGGCGACTGGCCAAGCTACGCTCGGCCGCCTCGGTTCGCCCGGCGTTACTGGCTTCGCTCGACCAGTATACTGATACAATCCAGTACACTGACTGCTGACGAAGTCAGTATTATATCTACTGATGGAGGCTACCAGTGCCCAGCCCTACGTACGTCATTGTTGTCGTGTCGGTTCACGGCCTGAGTCGATCATCAATATGCTGGCCCACTCTATCAAGCACGCGCTGCCATTGTCCCTACTGCACTACCAATCGTCAACTGCTGTACTAATGCTTTACTTACTGAGTACTGACTGGGGATGTCGTAGACCCTCTAGGTAACCGGTACTGCAGTAGTGCGGTAGACTATCCATCCATACCATTAATATCAGCATTCAAGAAAAGAAAAAAGCCACCAAAACAAAAGAAAAGAATGCCTGTCTGCCTTGGTGCCTGCCTCCTGCCCCTGCCCCCCCTGCCCTTGCCCCCCCCTGCCCTTGCCGGGTGTCGCGGAGAAACAACGCATGGTGGTGGCGGCTCGTATAAAAGAAAACAGTGAATCATTACTTACTTCGGCACATTTGAGACACGTCAGATATTATTCATAGTAAATCCGACAGCGCGAACAAGGTGCTTCAGAATCGGAGGAACTAGTGGCACGTTTTACTCGTACAAGAGCAGCAGCAGTGCTCTCGCTCGTACTAACTGCCGTATATAAGCACGAAACGTACCAGAAAACCATCCCACAATAATCCGGTCTCCTCCCGTCCCACCATCCCCATCGTCCCACTCAAGAATATGCCGGGTATGATCCCACCATCCTGGGCACGGCACCACCAACGCCTCACCACAGCAGCAGTAGCAGCAGCAGCAGCAGTAGCAGTAGCAGTAGCAGTAGCAGTACACTTTCACAATAACCCGTGTTCCGTCATCCATCATCAATCATAACGTAACCATTATCCACACAACGAGGCCATAAAAAAAACGTACAGCAGTCAGTATCAGTAAGTGTTTTTTTTTTTTTTTCATCATCACTTTTACCTTCCAGCCCACTCGTAGGAGGTTTCACCCTCGACGATCTTCTAGACAAGCAAGCCGTGGTCAGTCACAGGTGTCGTCCCTTCTCCCCCCCAGTACGTGCCTTTATTTTTTGTCGCGCATAGGGTTCAGCATCATTCCCACTGCTCGTCGATTTTCATCGAATGTAGCTATTACGGGAGTCCATAGTTAACAGGACCTATGGTGTAGATAAAAACCTATATATTTGCTTATTTTTACCAACAAAATTTGGTCCCGTCAACTATGGACCCCTGTAATAACAACTCACGCTCTCGCGCTTTCCGCTCATCAATTTTTTATGCCAGAAAAAGTCCCTACGAGCATGCACTCGGTGAGATTTGAACCCACGAAATTGATCTTGATAGGCACGCCGACCACCTACCAAGCCAACGGGCACGCCGGCTAAAGTACGCGCGATCGAAGTATCATTATCAATAATACGGGGGGACATAGTAAATAGGACCAAATATTGTCAGTAAAAATAGGGAAACATATGGGTGTTTGTGTGTGCCGCGGGTCCTATATAACTATCACACACTAGCTTGAAAAGATGATACAGAGTTTCGGCGAAATCCTCGATCCCACAGAAACAGCTGTTGTTTTTTTACCTATCGGTTGAAGTCACAGCTGTGCTTGCCGTGACGTGGTTAATGTTTTTAAATTCGTCAGTAATAGCAGTTTTGTACAAAATATGTTGTGTGTTGTGCTTCACTTTGTGTGTCACATCACACCGCCGTTTCTACCCCGTCGTCCTTTTCCAACCCGGCGTCCCCGGTGGCTTGGTCGAAGGTGGTCCGCGTGCCTATCAAGATCAATTCCGTGGGTTCGAGTCTCATCGAGTGCACGCTCGTAGGGACTTTTTCTTGCACAAAAAATTGATAAGCGGAAAGCGAGAGAGCGTGAGTTATTATTAATAGCTACATTCGATGAAAATCGACGAGCAGTGGGAATGCTGAATCCCACGATGCGCGACAAAAAATAAAGGCACGTACCGGGGGGGAGAAGGGACGACACCTGTGACTGACCACGGCTTGTCCAGAAGATTGCTAAGGGTCAAACCTCCTACCAATGAATAGGGTGGAATGCATGAAAAAGTGATGATCTAACAAAAAATAAAAAAATATCTCAACCTTCAAGCTCTGGGACGAACGCGATTAACCCAGATGGCAAAACTGACGACTCTGTCGACCATATATATTGATCTGAAATCAAGAAACATCAACTATTTAATCAGTCGAACTCACAGCTGACGTAATTCAAAATTTATAAAATCAAGAAACATACTGCAGTACAAAAATACCACACTCTGTTCCAATATACAAGCACCATTTTCATATTGCTATTCGATAAAAAGGTTACTGCATTTACGGACACATCGCTACCTTCATACCAGCGGGGAAATACGTAGAAACAGCAAATACGACGGTAGCTGCCAGCAGCAGCAGTAGCAATACCATATATCATAGCACTATCACACCACGGTGATAAGATAACACACCCCACCCCCCTCTCGGACAATTTTCAAAGCTGGGTTTCTCGACAACAGGGAGGGCGTACTGAGTACGACCAGCGATGCGTCTAGATGCAACCTCCTCGACGAAATCTTTCCCAAATCACCATTAAAATTCGTTGTGCAAGTGCCTGCCCCCCTTGCTTTGGAGGAAACCGGGTCACTGATATTCGTCCCAAGGGGTATATTAACTTGATTATAGTATACCGTACACACCAGTATACCAGGTACCAGGTATTTCGTATGCCATTTATCACCAGCAAATGCGAACTGCTGCTGCTGCTGTAGTGCTGTATTAACATGGAAAAGAGAAAAAAAAACGGAGAAAAAAAACGCGAAAACGGTACCATGTCCGGAAATATAATGCCCGTTTTGGTCCTTGAATGAGTATCCGAAATGTCCTTACAAGTCCAGACAGCGGGAGGGAGGGTTATTCAGAGGTCAACACGCCTGCCGTGAAACGGTCGTGCAGACTCCGGTTGGGTTGACCCTCAAATAATTATTTACTATTAGTATTACGGGGGGGACCATAGTTAATAGGACCTACTCGTATGGTGTACATAAAAAAACCGACCAGGCATATATTTACTTATTTATACTGACAACATTTGCTCCTATTTTTACCATCATTTTTTTTTTTCACTTTTACGTTCCAGCCCACTCGTAGGAGGTTTTACCCTCGACGATCTTCTGGACAAGCCGTGGTCACAGGTGTCGTCCCTTCTCCCCCCCCGGTACGTGCCTTTATTTTTTATCGCGCATAGGGTTCAGCATTCCCGCCGCTCGTCGATTTTCATCGAATGTACAGCTAACTCACGCTCTCGCGCTTTCCGCTAATCAATTTTATGCAAGAAAAAGTCCCTACGTACGAGCATGCACTCGGTGAGACTCGAACTCACGAAATTGATCTTGATAGGCTCGCGGACCACCTACCAAGCCACCGGGGACGCCGGTACTATGCTCGTAACATTCATAACAATGTTCCAGAGACGGCAAGAAAAAACGAGCAAAAATACGAACTAAAACAAACACCAAGTAATTGGGGCCCGAAACACAAAGCAAGGTCGTAAAAATACAAACAGCAGTCCTGCCTGCCCGTAAAACACGAAGAAGCTGTCGTCGTATCAATGCAGTAGTCTTTGATTAATACCTGGTAGCTCTTATGTCCTCTACACACCAGTACGCAGTACGCACATGGCAAATTACGCGCATGTATCCTGCCGCTGTAGCATGTTCATGTGGTCATTACGAAGTGCTGTGACGAAGGCCCTGGTCTGCCATATATTGCTGGGTTTTTTTTTTTTCAGGATTGCACAAAGAATGAATCACACACCCCCCCGTGGTATTCTCAAGCAGCAGGGTAGCAAGAGTGTAACTAACTATTAATAGAGTGCAAAAGAGAGTACATCAAGTAGCAAAAGCGCGAGACACCACAAAAACAAGGAGAAACAAAAAAACAGAAAATACACAGAGGTGGACCGAAAAAAAAAAATAGAACACACGAAAATATGGCACCTGCTGCAATCGCGTTCATCTGCAACTACTGACTGCTGTCAAGTTGTGTACTCCTAGAGCACCCTTCGTACTGCTACAGCAGCTCAGCTGTATAATACGATGATACTGGAATCGCACTGGACGCATGTACATACCCTGATACCTGGTATATATGCCGTTCAACATTCAAATATCAACGTCAACATTCAAGTCAGTGCACCGTCAACGTTCAGTGTCCCAACCCGGGGTACGTTGTAATGTAACGTTACGATGCGAAGCAGCCGGTGCACCGTCAACGTTCAGTGTCCCAACCCGGGGTACGTTGTAATGTAACGTTACGATGCGAAGCAGCCGGTGCCTGGCACGTAACGTCATTTTTCGTCAACCAAACAGCAAAGTCACCGGCTGCGGATTTTCTAAAGATAATTCATACAGCATCTCGTCGGACACAGAGAACAGCTGCTCTTATTACGGGGGACGACAGTTAATAGGACGACCTAGGGTACAACCCAAAACCTGTACGTATTTCCTATTTTTATCAACAATATTTGGTCCTATTTACTACGGTCCCCCGTAATAATTAATCACCTGGTACAGCAGCAGTGGTCCCTGCTGTAGGTACGAGTATTAAAATTATTATCACGGGGGACCATAGTTAATAGGACCAAATATTGTTAGTAAAAATAGGTAAATATATAGGTTTTTATGTGTACTATAGGTCCTACTAAGTACGGCCCTCCGTAATTGGTACCTAATTGAGCAGTATAAGCTGTACGAACGTACAAAAATACCCGTATAACAGCAGTAGTAGTAGGAAGCGCAGCCTACATACACATATAGACTTTCTTAAAAATATCTCCACCCGTTTCGGAGGACACCCTCGGCATTTCTCTCGCCTCTGAGGTCTTCCTCAGCTCTTATTAATAATAGCCGTCGGGAAAATTATTTTTTCAGGATCGATCCTCGAGTTGTTTTACGTCGATCCGGAAAGATGTCATCGGGAATGATCGCAGAGTTGGCCTAAAAAATGGATGTACGTACGTGTTAGGGGTTATATACATACGATCGTATGATACGAGTATTTAGAGCAGTAACATTAATAGTACCTACTACTACTACTACTGCTGTACGTAGAATTTTCACGACAACATGCGTTTAACCTGCTGCTTCCGCGCGCAACATCACGAGAAGGCCCGGTGTATCGTTTCCTGCACCACAGAGCTCTTGGCATTTGCAACTTTCCCATTGCACCAAGCCGTGAGCGTCCTCTACCCTCTGCCTGCTCATCTTTGTTCTATCTGCGTCCTTGACCGAGCGCAGCGGGCGTACAGCCGCCCGCACAGCACAGCCCCGTACAGCAGCATACAGCATATTCTGACTGCGTGAAGCCATAAATCTAACACAAGCCTACCGGTATTTGCTGAACGAGGGAAGGCTGTAAAGGGTCATACCCAACGGAAACACGATTGAACGCTCTGACTTGAGCCTGCCTATAACCCCCGTCGGGCGTCCTCCGAAAGTGTGGCGGTTTTTGACGAGAGTCGGCAGGGAAAATATTTGGTAGCGGAGATCCGGCACTTGCGCAACGTTCGCTATCAGCACTTGCACGAGACCGAGCAACATTGAATACTCCCTCTGGCACGGTTCGTTACATGGCAACGCTGCCCCTCTCGTACAATTTCATTGCAACGCCGCACAGATGCTCCTGGTAACTGTTACGGGGGGCCATAGTAAATAGGACTAAATATTGTTAGTAAAAATAAGTAAACATACAGTTTTTTGTGTGTACCGTAGGTCCTATTTACTACAATATTTATTTATTTATTTATTTTTTTTTTTATCCATCACTTTTACTTCCCAGCCCACTCGTAGGAGGTTTTACCCTCGACGATTTTCTGGACAAGCCGTGGTCACAGGTGTCGTCCCTTCTCCCCCCCGGTACGTGCCTTTATTTTTTGTCGCGCATAGGGTTCAGCATTCCCACTGCTCGTCGATTTTCATCGAATGTAGCCAACTCACGCTTTCGCGCTTTCCGCTTATCAATTTTTTATGAGAGAAAAGTACCTATGAGCATGCACTCGGTGAGACTTGAACCCACGAAATTGATCTTGACAGGCACGCGGACCACCTACCAAGCCACCAGGGACGCCGGTCCCCCGTAATAATTGGGGTGAAGTAACATGGTACTCACTCCGTACGTACAGCAGTAGCCTCGCAACCAAATACTGATACTGAAGGTATTTCGTGTACTCGTACTATATCGGGTTTCCACGTACTGCGGATGCTGCGAGTACTCGCAGTTTTCCGAGGTGCTGTTCTGCGGATACTTCCGGACTGGCAGTGTTTCGGGGTTTGTCACTACTCGTGCAAGATCTTCGGGATTCTGTACTGCTGTGGGTACTGCAAGTACTGCCAGTATTTCGTCCGTTGGTATTGTGAGTACTCGCAGCACTCACATAAAATACTCTCAACATGCCTGGTGTACTCGGAGTATATAGTACCACCCTGACCCAAAATATAAGGATCGTTCGTATTGAATGATTGTATACTAACGGTCCCTACATTTTGGGTCAGAGAGGTATGGTTTTACTATCTGTGCACTGCTTCTGTGTCGATAATTGCATGCACGAGTTTTGGCGGAAAGCATTCACTGTCTGTTGACACATGGTCCCACGAGTGGGAGTTGGAGGAACTTATTTTGTTGGGGGCAACTGGTACTTGTACTTGGAGTACTGGCAGTATTTTGGGAAGAAATACGTCCCCGGTGGCTTGGTAGATGGTCCGCGTGCCTATCAAGACCAATTGTAGGTTCGAGTCTCACCGAGTTCATGCTCGTAGAGACTTTCGAATTCATGCTCGTAGAGACTTTCGAGTTCATGCTCGTAGAGACTTTTTTCTTGCAATAAAAAAATGATTGTGTAGCGGAAAGCGAGAGAGCGTGAGTTAGCTACATTCGATGAAAATCAACGAGCGGTGGGAATGTTGAATCCAATGCGCGACAAAAAACTAAAGGCACGCACCGGGGGGGGAGAAGGGACGACACCTGTGACCGCGGCTTGTCCAGAGGATCGCTGAGGGTAAAAACCTCCTACGAGTTAAGGTGTAAGGTAAAAGAGTACTTTTAAAACTGCGAGTGCTCGCAGTATCGTACTTCAAGATTCTGCACTGTGGACAGTGCCTGTACTCTCAAGTAGTTCGGCTTTCGATGCTGCGGGTACTGCTTGTACTCGGTGTTTTGTACTGCTCGTACTCCCACGACTTGCAGTATTTGGGTCTTCAGTACTGATCAAACTCCAAGCACTCGCACTGTGCAATAGTCAGGCCGGCAGTACTGCCATACGATCAGCACTCGGAGTACGAAATGTACTCGATACTGCGAGTACTTCAGAATCCGAGTATACTCGGAGTATCGAGTATCGAGTACGTTTCATACTCCGAGTACTGAAAGTAGTGCACTACTGGCGGCCAAATACTGCGAGTACTGGGAGAATGACAAGTTATGAAAGCCTACATACTGCGAGTACCGAGAGTATGAGCAGTACAGAACCCCGAGTGCAACCAGTACCCTCAGAGCGAACATCTAAAAAACTTGCAGTATTCAAGAGTATCCAAAGTATATCGAGTATCAGACCCGGCAATACATCGAGCACTCGCAGTATATACGAACTGGGCCAGCCGAAAAATGTCGTACAGCAATTCAGGTGTTCCGGTCGCCTCCCCCAAAAGTGTTTGGTTCAACTCGCACTCACGGGAGGGGACCATCTGGGAATGTTTCCAGCAAAAAAAATGGGGACACTTGCTTGTCGAAACGGTGCACAGATCGTCGAACTACACGTCATGCTCCGGGTATACTACGCATATTTAGGAGTATTTTGGTACTGCTCGCAGCACGAGCGGTATCCGGAGTATTTAGAGTATTCAACCCCAAAAAACTGCGAGTACGGAAGTATCGGAGGTACTGACAGAACCTCCGAAATACTGCGAGGATACCAATTACCCGCAGTATAGCGTCTCGAAAATAATTTATTTCACTGCCAGGGACCACTGGTGCAACGTTACGTCCCACGGATGCTCCCAGTATTGCAGTCAGTACTGACGGCCTAAATACTGCCAACACCGGGAATGTGAGCTGTGCCGTGAGCAGTGCTGAAGGCCCGAATACTGCGAGTACTGGGAGTATGAGCAGTACCGTGAGCAGTGCGTATCCGCAACAGCAGCACACGCACCCGAAATACTTGCAGTAGTCACAGTATCCGGAGTATTGAACCCGATACTTGCAGTACTCACAGCATCTGGAGTATTGAACCCGGAAATACTCGAGTACTCGCAGTATATACGGCCAAAATACTGCCAGTACTCGAAGTACTCCAGGTGCCCCCCCCGGAACATAACTCTTTTCCAAATGCGGACCAACGCCCAGATGGGTAGGGTGACTCGTGCACTGAGTCAAGCTGGGGAGAGTATTGAGAGGTTTTAGTGGGTTCAACTCCTACACTACCTGAGTCAGGAGAGATAAAATCTAGACTCCCCCAGGTGCCTACATCCCCGGAGTAAACCACACTTTAATGACGGCACGGTCATAGACAGGCCCGACTAAGGTGGAAGAAACGAACCGGGTTCGAACCGGTACACGAAAACTATTATAGAGAAATAAATGTGGAAAGGGGTTTCCTCTCGCTCTCCGGGGCGCTCTAAAAAAAAAATACTTTTTCCAAATCCCACTCGTCGAACCATCTGTGAAGGTTTTCCGCGAAAAAATATGGTATGGAATTATCGAACCGGTGCACAAATCGTCCACGCATACTTCATCGTCCGAGTATGCTGCGCAAACTTTGAGCATTTTGTTAACTATGGCCCTCCGTAATAACAATTTGATGCCTTTGTCCCAAAATAATATTGCAGTTTGCCCTACTACTGTAAAAGCGTCATGTCTGGCAGGGCTGAGAGTTGGCTGGCTATAAGTCGGCGACTACTGACTGTCTGTTGTCAGATATAATAGCTACCAGGTACCATGTAATAGGTGTACATAACTTACGTGTAGTTACTCGGTTGCGTCCTATCCTGAATAGAGCGCAGTTCTGCGTTTTTGCATCTGACTTGACGCGTTTGAGACTCGAGTGATTTTTTTGTCGACGAAAACTCCCGGGTACAAAGTCAGTTAATATTATTATATTATTAATAGATGGCGTACTTTCGCCATCCAACTGATACCTATTGATCGTCGTGAAGTCTAGCCAACTAAAATACTAACAGAACAGCCCTACGTACCGCCAGGGGAGGGCGTTTTTTTTTACGTACAACTTGTCCCAGTAACGAGCGAGCACTGCTGCTGTGTGGGCGCAGTTTGGAAACAGTCTTGTAAACTGCCATGCCGCAAGAATCGACCGACACGACGTATCACATGCGTACCGTAACTCCAAGTTGCGCGTGCAAACACAAAGATGTCAGGAGACGTGTCAAGCAAGGCAAATCGTGAGCTGTCAAGGGTGCACGCACGGCCGAGCGTTACACACTATAACCTAGTAGTTTGGCGTCAGTCACGGCATGTCAAGGCAAACTTGCTGTCTGTCGAGTGGTAAAAAATGCTGTCTCCTGACGAATTTCCATACGACCTACTGCTGTAAGCCGTATTCTACATAAAACTATGTTCCTGAATATACGGAACGTTTCTATGCTACGTACGGCCATTGTATATAGGGACAGAGTGGTACGTACGTACAGCTGAACAGCAGTTGGTCGACGAACAACTGCAACTGCTGCAGTATTCGTACCGCTGTACAAGTAGTCGAAGTCATGTACCTACGTGGTGATGCAAAGCAAGACAGAACTCGGTTCTGTTCTACTATACAACTAATAATAATAATACTTCCGCTGTCTGTCTGTCGCACGGCTTGCTACAACGTGCATGCATCTATTATTAATATAATACTAACATTTGTTGTTGGCAGCAACGAACAGCAGCAGCAGCAGCAGCAGCAGTAATAACAGGTAACACGAGTACAAAGTACACAGGCGAGTGTGGGAGTTCGGGCAGTTTTCCCAACATATTTTCATTTTTTCCCCCAACGTACGTGCACTCGTATACCTGGTACTCGTATCGTGTACAAAGTTTCGGGCCTTTCAACTTCGGCCAGTTGGAAATAGAACTTACACGTGGAACCAGTGAGAGTTGGTTGGACAGGCATACCGACTGGAAAAATGGATACTCGTACAATCCCCCTCTGGTAGTAAAATATAAGGAAATATTTATATTGATATTAATGTCCACAACATCCTTATATTTCCGACCAAAGCGGTACGAAAGCAGTACAGCAGGAGTAGAAGGAGTGCGAACGATGTGTATGATCCACGAGCCGGTCCAATTTCTGTTTCAGCTTTTCGGCCTTTGTTTCTTCTTCACAGCAGTTCATGCATCGCGGAAAGATGACAGATGGGAGATGAAACGACGAACAAAGTCGCGTGAGAGTTGGGAAAAAGGAAGAAGGTACTCGTACATACGATACGTTTACATATGCAGATATAGAGAAGGGCAGAGAAGGGCAGAGAGGCGCGTTGGCTGTTTCCTTTCCAGTTCGTACGCACCAAGGTATCAGTTTCCAGTTTCCACTTGATTATTTTATTATGTTCAATTTCTCGAGTTTTCAGGTTGTATTGTCAGTTGCCATCATCGTCCATCTCGCCGTCATCATTCACCTTCACCTTCACGATCATCACACAGCTGTTGCTGTGATTAACCAACAATAGCGGAGCAAAAGCAAAATAAGACAACCTGTAATATTATAGTGCAGGCAGCAGACTAGGCAGTAGACTACTGGTGCTGCAACACACAACAGCAACAACAAGCAGCAGAAATCGACAGTTTGCTATTTTGCTTCGTAGGGCGTGTGGCAAGGTGGTAGGTGGTAGGTGCTCGCACGAGAAGTTAACAGCTCTTTCTGCGTATCATCAATTGTCAACTCGTCGAAACAGCCCTGTGTAGAGCAGCAGCAGCACCTATATCCGTGAGATCGCCGTCAACCCACCACAGCCATCACACGAAAAGACAGGCTTCAAGCGGAGGAACCCGTTGCCATCACCCTGCATCATCCTGCACCACCCAGAACCCCAGACAGTACACAGGGTACAACGTAGATAGCAACCTGAAACTTCGTAGATCTCTTTCCCCCTTCCCTCGAAAGAGGTCACGACAGACTTCAACGACTCTGTCTGATGAGAAAAGACCTTGCAATAGCAAGTCCTCCCGGCGTCGTACAGGGTCAAGGGTACCTACCCGCGCACGGCGATATACGGGAACGAACATATCTCCAAGGTTATCTCTTGCAGCTGCTTGTGCGTCCGAGTAGATAATGGTGAATGCTCAACGTCTCCAATAGAGGTCTCGGCAGGGGAGGGTGGAACAGAAAAGGAAAGGAAAGGACACGTATGTATACTGCAGGGAGGACGTTGTGGTAGAGGCCCAAACAGAACTAGACGCAAAACTGTCGGAATTTTCGAGATGCAGCGCAGCTATACGAGCAGCAAAAAAAAAAGCGGAGGACACCGGGGCAGGGCAACCTTCGATCGATTGACCTCGAAGGGGATCGGACCGACTCGTGCCCGCAACAGTCGTTGCTCTTGGGTTCGCTATATATACGTACGGCATGGAGGGTACTCGTAGCGTTGATGGGCACGATGGGCAAGGTCTACGACGAAAAACTCTTGTATATAAAGCGAATGCCTTTGGTAGAAAACCTGTATGATTTCGTGATATATTTTCGCTCGATGGAAATCATGAAAGAAAAAAAAACGCGCGCGCTGGCTGCTCATCCTCCTCTCCCAGAGAAAGTTCTTAACGGGCATGGGACGTGACCTCCTGCCCGCCATCTCTTAAGTCCTCGACAACCCAGGAAACACAGACTGCACGCTCTCTCCTAGCAGCCGAAGTCTCATCTTATGGGCTGTGGGGGTCTACGTACGTACACGTTGTGAATAAGTGTTGTGTTTATTTGCGCCCTGGTTTGGGTCGACTCACCTCCGATTCCTCGACTCCAAACGCAGATGCCACAGCCTCCCTCCCTGTCAAGGACAAAAGATCCAGCGCGGCCGCGCCGCCCGTGATCCCTCCCTCAACGCGTACCGAGAACCCTACCCGGACCCTCTGTTCCAGCGCCGCCAATCCTCGCAAGCTCCTGCTCTCCGGAGCACGCCTGCTCACCGCCGCTGGAGGCAGCTGGGGTCCTGACAACAAAAGGGATGTAGTCTTCGCGAGCACACCATCATGGTGGTGGGTGTCCGGCCCGTCCCACCCGAAGAGTCGCCGCTGTCGTCTTGAGGACGACTCGTCGTCCGGGCAGGCGCAGCCCGCGCTGGACTCGGTGACATCGAAGGCCGCAGCAATGCCTTCCACGCAGCTTTCAGCACAGGCGTCAACCGCTTCCGAGGTAAGCAGGTCGATCACCCCGAAGATCACGGTGTCGGGCGAGGAGGCCTGGAGTACCCGCCGGGACGGAGCAGCAGCAGCAGCAGCAGCAGCAGCAGGAACAGCAGCAGGAGAAGAATGGCCGGAGATAGCGTTGGCAAGCTGGGCGGGCAGCGCCGACGACCAAGCGAGCGCAGCGAGCGCCCTCCGCAACCGCATGGCCGGCAAGCAAGTAAGGCGTTCTTCCTTTTCGGGCGCTTTGCTCTCTCTCCTTGGGACGGGCCTCTCCTGGTTCGCCGCCCGCGCAGCAAAGGTGAGAGGGGGCGTCGGGTGTGTAAAGAAATGTGGTGCTTTTCTGTCTACCTGGTATATGATATGTGATTTCTTCTTTTCTGTACTCAACATACTCTCTTCTACTGCTTCTACGACTCTTCTCCTGCGTTGCTCGGCAATGCCGTACGATTTCCTAGAATATGAAGATGACAGAAAACAAAATTGTCAAACTGAAAAATCTCGAATTTCAATTATTCTCTCTAAAAAAAAAACGAGCGGTCTCAGCTGTGAGTATTACCGATTGAGTGGTTAATACTGAAATATTAAAACTGCGTGATACGTTTTCTCCGAAGCTTCGGTATTTTTATTTTTCTAGTTTTGTGTGCCTTCTCTACGATTATTTTTTTTTCGCGATATGTACGAGTACAGGCACAGCAGTAGTAGTATTTTGCTCATTTTCTACCATGATTTTAAAAAAATTCTTGTTGTGCCTCGACCCATCATCCAATGCGAGCACTTGTTCTTCTTGTGTACCTTTAATGTTAATATAACATTCACCTATAGCGTGGTGCATGTATGTATGTAGGATACATAAAGTACATCATCCAGGTGTAAGTACAGTATTAAACCCTATATTGTGCATATACTCCATACATATACTACAAGAAGAGTGTGTGCTTCTAATGTAACACAAAAAAAAAGTATTGTGCTCACTAGTATACCTGGTATATTTTACCACCATTATTATCAGCAAAAAAGCGCCGTGTGTGTGCGGTTGTGATGATGGCTACGGATTTTTCGCAGTGGTTTATATTTGTTTTCAGCTGTTGCTTTGTTCATTCTAATAATTTTGACTTGGACGAATTCTGACAAATAATTATAAATATCTATTTTTTTTTCCACTAAGTTAAAGTACGTGTTCATCACATCCATCCTCGTCCCGTTTCCGACACGCAAAAAACATTTTTTATGGTGTCGCCTGTCCTCTGTCGTCTCAGGTCTGTCGTCTGTCGTCTGTCTGCTGTGTCGTGTTTTTGTCTGTCGTTTGTGGGTTGTGGACTGCATTGCAGTGTAAGACATGGGATTTTTTATTTCGGCTCCTGTTCATCATACCAGATACATATGTGTATGTAGGTATCATTTCGTCTGCCCCAACTCGGAAAATAAATGTATTATTTGTATACTACTATTGTAGTCAACCCTACACTATATTTCCGGTGCATAAATAACATATGTTATGATATGTCCAGAGCGGTATTAAGTACCCCACTGTCCCCAACTACAATAACCATTTTTATACTAATATGTCATCCAAACGGTCACTATATTTAGGTACAGAGGGGTACGTACGTATTGGAACGAAAAAATCATGTCGATCCGAAAAATAAACGAAAGGTTTGGTGTGTATCCTTTTTGGTGTGTCCATGAAAAAAATACATTATTACGTACATATCGTATAAATATGCGCCCACAGACGTCTAGTCCTCCTTCAGACGTCTCTCCAGGGGCACCCAAAAATACAATGTCTCCGAAACCATACACACGCGCACCCCTATGATACTTGCGAGGCGAGGACAGAGGGGGCGCCGGGCGGGGGAGGTACTGCCCCCGAACTCAGAAAATGAATAACCCTCGCTCGCAATCCGAACCTTATTTTTCCGCCTACTCCTCACAAGCGCCTACTCATGATATTATTATTAGGCTGGCCATCCGACAATGTGCAGCATGAGCTTCACCGTTGATCGATCAAAACACTCCTGAAAGAAGAAATGCCCGGATACAAAGAAAACCTATGCACAACCACTCATCATATACATATTGTTCAGATCAAGCATGCGGGACACTTTGTATCCCTGGACAGGTCTGCCGATTAAGTCGGTACTCGTTGGTACTCACGTGTGTTGGTTGCTTAGAGATATAAGAGCAGTGTTATTCCTTTCGTACAGGCGGAGACTGAGACCAAGCTCATGCGTCTCTAGAAAACCTATGGTTTTCCACCTAATATACGCCTTCCAACTACTACAAATATGTTCCCAGTGCCTGAACCCAGGTAATTACCGGGCTTTCAACCTCATACAAAGCAGTATCATAACACTAGCCCACTCTGATGAGCCGTATATGCAGAATTATGGGAAATTCATGGAACCCCCGATTCCACGAACTTGAACATGAGTCGAAGATGCGGCTCCTCAAAACCCACTCCCACACCTCTGAACGGCAAGGCAATGAAGCCGGCAAAGTACGTAAAAATAATGAAGGGATGACCTAGCCTTTGGGGGCAGGAAGAAATCGTCAATCAAAGACATCGCCATGCCGCCCGCACGGGGGGGGGAGGCGAGGAAGATGCATGGAAAAGCGAAAAGTGAATACGGAAACGAAAAGAAAAATAACACGGGAGACGGAATGAACCACCGAAACCCAGCCCACAACTCTGAAAACGCGTCCTGGGCCGCAAATGAGCGGCCGATTACCCAGACCAGTCCCGACACTGAGCGGCGGGGGTAGGCAGGACAAAATACCCAAAAAACACATCCCCAACCCAACCTAAAAAAAAAAGGAAAACAAACCAGAAACACATCGAGCAAAAAAAAAAAAACACCACTGCCCAAAGTCCAGGAAAACGACACGATGCCTTTCGTGATCTCGGTCCCGGAAGGAAGCGCTCCTGTCACGTCCAGGCCGCACCGCATCAACCCCATCCTGGCCAAGGAAGTGGAGGCCACCTTGGATCAGTACCTAGCGGCAGGTCTCATCCAGCACTCGACTTCTCCGTACTCGAGCCCGCTGGTGGTCATCACAAAGTCTGGAGGCGTTCGGATCACCGTGAACTACAAAAAATTCAACCAGATCCGCAACCTTATCCAGCTGCCTATTCCTTGCGTGGACCAAGTCCTTGACTCCCTGGGGAAGGGACGGGTGTTTTCCCTCTTCGATTTGGTCTCCTCGTTCAACCAGATTACCACGCACAAGGACACCGTCCCTCTCACGGCGTTTCGCACTCAGTCTCCCACTGGCCTTTACGAGTGGCTCGTCATGCCCCAAGGCAGCAGTGCTTCGCCCGGCTGGTTGTTAAAGTGATTAACGAAGTCGTTAAAGGCCTGGCACAAGTGGCGGCCTACCTTGATGGTGTGATCGTTTTCGACTCTGATCCGACGGCCCACGTCAGGACGATACGAGCCCTCTTCGAACGCCTGCGCAAACATAAACTCAAGCTCTCCCCCCTCGAAGGCTCGCCTCGGCGCCACGGACGCCAATTTTCTGGGCCACTCCATTTCGCCCGCGGGTATAAGCCCTAATGCGGAAAAAGTTTCGGCTTTGATGAAAATGTCCATGCCCAAGAACCTCAAGCAGGTCCGCGCCCTGATGGGCGGCGTAGGATATTATCGCAACTCCTGCCCGACCTGTCTAAACGGATACGTCCTCTCACTGCCCTTCTCCGGACGGGGGTCAGGTACGTCTTCACGCCGGCTATGGAAGTTATCGTCCGCCAGATCCTCGCTGCCCCACCGATTTTGGTCTTCCCTGACTGGGACACCGTAGCCGACGCCCCCCCCCCTTCCACGTGTACCGCGACGCCTGCGTCGACGGTTTTGGTGCCGCGTTCGAACAAGAACAACCAGACGCCTCGGTACGGCCCATTGCTTATATCAGCCGCGCTACCCTCGATTCCGAGAGGCACTGGACACCGTTGGACTTGGAAGCTGGCAGCAGTTAAGGCAATTGATTCGAAACCCATTGTGATTTCACGCGCAGGTTCGTGTCCTGCCGACGACGCCACTTGTTGAGATCAAGCATGCGGGACACTTTGTATCCCTGGAAAGGTCTGCCTATTAAATCGGTACTCGTTGGTACTCACGTGTGTTGCTTGCTTAGAGATAAAAGAAGATCAGTTGTATTCCTTTCGCGCACGCGGAAACTGAGGGTGTGTCCAAACAGAATCGAAAAGCTCAATCGATAATCGAATTCATTTCGATTTCGATAAAAATTTGCCAAGGTGTCCACACAGAATCGAAAAGTGACAATAGACATCCAGGCGAAAAGCAACGGAGAGCATAACCTAGTAGGCCGTTCGCATCTGTGAACACATCCCGGCAGTCTAGCGCTCGGTAGCACAGATCCACCACACAAGCAGGCAAACGCGACGGCAATTCGATTCCGGGAGGTCGTTAGGCCTCCCATGGAGGTGGTGTCGCGTCCAACGTTGGCACCCCGAGATCAAACTTGAACTTATACTGAGAACGAACTTCCGACCTCGTTCTCGAGGGTATCATCCTGAATTTTCCTCAAATTATGTTCGCTCTGGCTCGAACGCCGGGAAACAAAGGCCCGAGAACGTCTGGGGTGGTGTTGTGGTTCGCCTGCTGGCTGTTTACGGAGGGTCTGCGCGACTGTGTTGCCGTGCTAGCTGTGGTTTGGATGCTGTGTACGGCGGTCCTGATGTGATATTTTGTCGTGGCTGCGCTGACCAGTAGGACGAGCTGAATTGTTGCTGTTCGTGCTTGCGATTTCCTTTTCGATTTCCAGCCGTCAACTTTTTTATTTCGGCATTGGGTTGTAAATCGTTCATTTTCTCGGAACCTAAAAAACGAAGGGAAACATGTTTTGACCAGGGACCAATCAACGCCTTGTTTATTATCATTTCGATTTTCGATTTTCGATTTTCGATTTTCGATTTCGATTCTGTTTAGACACACCCTGAGACCAAGCTCATGCGTCTCGGGAAAACCCTGGTTTTCCACCTAAGATACGCCTTCCAAATACTACAAATACGTGCCCAGTGCCTGAACCCAGGTAATTACCGGGCTTTCAACCTCATACAAAGCAGTATCATAACAATATACCCATACCTGTGGTATATACTATACTCACTCTTTTCTCTTTTCTGTCCACTCTGGTTTCGAATGATAGGGCAGATCTACAGGAGAAAAACACCATCTACGAGTACGGTGGTACGAGTATACGGTCGGTTGTATACTACGTAGCAGCAGCAGCAGCAAAGCGGCGTACGAGTAGGTAATTCCTCTCGTCGTGCCGTTGTGAGAGGGTTGTGCAGGATCTATCTGCCGAGAGAGAGGGCACAGATAGGTATATGCATACAAACATGAACATATACAAATACATACATACATACATACATACATACATACATACATACATACATACATACATACATACCAAGGGTGTGTTCGGTACGGTACTACCGAGGCCTACCGGCGGTAAAATACCGCCGGTACACCTGTACCGAGAGGATTCGGTACGTTCGGTCTGGAGTTCTATACCGTACCGACAATTTCGGTACGTTCGGTCTGGAGTTCTATACCCTACCGAACATTTCGGTACGTTCGGCACGATGTCCGTACCCTTACCGGCGGTATCGGTATGATACACCGTACCGATACCGAGAAGCTCGGTATGTTCGGTACGATGCCCATACCGGTACCGAGAATTTCGGTACGTTCGGTACCATGTCCATACCCTTACCGAGAACCTCGGTACGTTCGGTACCATGTCCATATCGTACCGGCGGTATCGGTATGACACAACGTACCGATACCGAGCTTATACCCTACCGAGAGTACCGATCCCGGGCTAATCGGGAAGTTAGGCTCGGGACAACCCGGTGCCGGTACAGTACCGCCACACACATAGCATGGTTTGTTGTTATCGTTTGACTCGCGCGCGTAGAAAGAATGCTGAAGCTTCTTATCAATTGACAACGTTTTGATTCTGATGTTCTCTCCTGCCTTCGATTTTCAATGGGGAGAAGCGGTGTTGCTGCCTTCGTACAATCATGATCATAATCTATAACTTTAATTTTGTCGCACTGACTGAGCCGGTCGCCCCGGTGGTCTAGTTGGTATCCGCGTAACCTTCTGTAGCAGGCAAGTTCAGGGGTTCGAATCCCAGCGACAGCGCCTTTTTTCTCATGTTATGAGTTTTTTCTCTCGTTGTCGTGTCTTGCCGGTGGATAGCGCGCAAGCGTGTGTACACAGTGGGAAAGAGGTGGCTGGAACTCTTCTCGCAATAAAAATTTCAGTCAGTACCGCAGGAGGATGGGAGTGGGGGCCTCAGGGAGAGGAGCCTTCTGTGTGACCACGGTTTAGACGTTCAGGCAAGACAAATAATACCCGGTGTGGTAAGGCGCCCATCGAACTCTGGAAATGAATGTGATGACAAAACAAAACAAAAAAAAAAAAACTGTCGCAGACACACACATTCTTGATGGGCAATACCATGGTACTGCTGTGGAGCGACGCTCGGTTTGACAAATACCGCTGGTATCTGCGGTACGGTACCGGTATGGAGGTCTATACCGTACCGAGAATTTCGGTACGTTCGGTATGGAGTTCTAAATCGTACCGAGAATTTCGGTACGTTCGGTCTGGAGTTCTATACCCTACCGAAAACTTCGGTACGTTCGGCACGATGTCCGTACCCTTACCGGCGGTATCGGTATGATACACCGTACCGATACCGAGAAGCTCGGTATGTTCGGTACGATGCCCATACCGGTACCGAGAATTTCGGTACGTTCGGTACCATGTCCATACCCTTACCGAGAATTTCGGTACGTTCGGTACCATGTCCATACCGGTACCGAGCGTACCCGTACCGTACCGAACACACCCTTGATACATACATACATACATACATACATACATACATACATACATACATACATACATACATACATACATACATACATACATGCATACATACATACATACATACATACATACATACATACATACATACATACATACATACATACATACATACATACATACATACATACATACATACATACATACATACATACATACATACATACATACATACATACATACATACATACATACATACATACATACATACATACATACATACACACATACCCTACCTACCTACATACATACATACATACATACATACATACATACACACACATACCTACCTACCTACCTACATACATACATACATACATACATATACATACATACATACATACATACATACATACATACATACATACATACATACATACATACATACATACATACACACACATACATACCTACCTACCTACCTACATACATACATACATACATGCATACATACATACATACATACATACATACATACATACATACATACATACATACATACATACATACATACATACATACATACATACATACATACATACATACATACATACATACATACATACATACATACATACATACATACATACATACATACATAGAACTACTTACTTAGATCTCGATCTCTGAGCGTGCTCGGTTGGCACATCCCTGGCCTCTCAGAGCTCCCACTTGGCAATCGCCTCCTATTATTACTTGCCGGACCTTTCCAGCGGGTCTTTGCCTTCTCTATTATTGCTCTTCGTACTGTCAGTCCTTCTTTCCTTTTTTCTTCTTTCTTTTCGTGTGCGTGCGTGTACTCCGAGCATGGCGGTTGCGCGGGCGAACCCGGCACCGTCGCGGGTGTCAGCGGATGCTGGGGGGTAGAGGGGGAGTTGCAAGGAGCGCGGTCGCCGCTTTCGTGCCTAGGCGTCGCGTGTGCCTCGAGACACGAGGGATGCATCAATAATCAATAGGCTCTGCCTGGCCTCCATTCGTGATTTTTTTATAGAGTACGTAGTACGAGTATTTAAGGCTCGTTCGGGATTGTAAGATAATATTCAAGCGGTGCTTACTTTTGCGACCGGGATGAAAGTCACAAGAGGGACGTACCCCGAATGAGCACCAACATTGTCGAGCTTGCGTCGAGGTCCACGGTGAGCACCGGGCAATCACGCGAGGCGGTCGACGGGGCTCACTGTGGAAGAGAGGGAGGAAAGGTTTACCCGGACTGAATCGGTGGCGAGATGGTCGCGAGAGGGGCAGGCGGCGTACGAGGCTGTTCGATTTTTTCTTTCTACTTTTTTTTTCTTTTTGACCGGTGTACGGTATTCCAATCAGGTTCGTATTAATACTAAATTATTACACGAACGGGAACGGGGATTTTTTTTCTTATTCAGAAATTTTCGGTTTCATTGTTTTTGCCGTGTTGCTGTTGCTGTGCCGTGCTGTGCTTTATCTTTCAGACCAGAGACATACATACAAGTACAGACACAGAGCATATTATATCGAAAGAAGCAAATAAGTACCCTACCTGGGGTATGCACGTACGTACGACATGCATGTGGTGAGCGAGCGTACATAGCGGAAAACCGCCCGCGACGCGAAGCTTATTATGTACGTACATACATACGTACGACATCCGCGACGAGAAGCTTATATGTCGCGCCCGAGCAGTTTTCTCCTGAAGCATGGCGGCGGGACTCTTGGCAATATCAAGTCACCAGTTTGCAACTACAATCATTAAAAAACTGTACCTGGTATCATTCAATCATGAACTTCTGTCCGCTTCGCGTAATTTTATGTACTTTTTTATCCTGAGCGAGCGTAGCGGGCGGCGCAGGCCGCCCGCGGAGCGAAGCGCCTTGTACATACATACATACATACATACATGTGGCAATGCATGCAGAGATTATACGTACGGGTCCCACCCCGCGACATGTATGTATGGGTTGTTTATTCTTAGTCGCCTTGAAGGATCTAGATGTCAAATGCAGTTGATCTGTGGATGAATCTGTAGATAATCTGTAGATAATAACATGTCCGACTTGGAACGTTAATTAATTTTTGTGCAGGCAGTCCTTACAGTTTTATTTTATTTTTTTTCATCATCACTTTTACTTTCCAGCCCACTCGTAGGAGGTTTTACCCTCGACGATCTTTTGGACAAGCCGTGGTCACAGGTGTCGTCCCTTCTCCCCCCCGGTATACGTGCCTTTAGTTTTTATCGCGCATAGGGTTCAGCATTCCCACTGCTCGTCGATTTTCATCGAATGTACAGCTATACGAAGGCACGTTCTACGATAATTATTATTAATAATAGAAGTATAAAAGTACGAAGCACATTTATTTCCGCTAAAAAAATGTTTTCTGAATGAATGACGAGGTTAAATCATCGGAATGCCAATCTTGTTTCCGAAAATGACGTTTTTGTATACTTGGGCCATGGAGTTATTCATCGGAATGCAAGTTGGTTTTTGCTTGTCGAAGTCACTTTTCAGGTGAGATATGGAGCTCCTTAAGTTTGAAGCCTCGGAAATTTTAGCTTGCACCTCTATTGTTACCGTCGTAGAACGCCTCATAGTTATACTGGTATATAGTGAGGAACGTATTTTGATATTTCGTCGGGTATTTTTCGCGGGGAGCAGCTTACCTGGTGTACCTGTGGATAAAAAGTCAAACAAAACAACAGCAGCAGCAGCAGCGGTAGTAGCTGTGAGATGTGAGATGCGCGATGCAAGCATTTCGTCCAAACTCATCATGATTCATCTTTTCAACCTGCTTTTGTGTGTGTAATACTATTTTTATATGTTAATAGTAGTGATCTAATACTTCGATCGCGCGTATACCCTGATGGCATATCATACGTACGTGTGCCGTCAGTGCGTGCCAGGTACGATGATCGTATTTACGAATTCGTCTGTCGTACTCTCGTACGAGTAGCCTTGTCATCTGTTGTTTCGTTTTCGTGGAAGAGCGGTCGGCGAGCGCCGAGATCTCATTGTTTGGTGGATATTCAATATCCACTCTTCTTCACGAAAATATGCGTAGACAGCAGTAGAGCGGGGGGGGGGGGGGGGGGTCTTCCCTCCCCCCCCCACGGCGTAGGGCGGGGGGGGGGGGGGGGGGGGGGGGGGGGGGGGGGGGGGGGGGGGGGGGGGGTGAAACTGCGACGGTTTTCCCTCGTCCAGACTCCCCCCCCCCCGCCTACCGTTAAAAGGTCGAGTTAGATCATCCTCGTGCGGGGTGGAGAAGTTTTTTTTTAACTCCGCACAAGTGGGATGATCGTATCAAGTTCGTAGTACGAAGAGTTTGGAATACTGGAAGGTACGCACGAAGCAGCCACTTACTATTACGGGGGGGCCATAGTTAATGGGACCAAATATTGTTTGTAAAAATAGGGAAATGTAAAGGTTTACCGTAGGTCCTATTTACTACGGCCCCCCGTAATACCTGGTACAAGTATACCTAATTATTGCCGTCTCTGGACGTGGGCACACCAGAAAGGAAATCAATGGAGTGACGCTGTCAGCAACATACAAGGGAATCCACCTCAAAAGCGGTTATTTAGTGTAGGATGCAGCTCACCCTTCATGCGACTCGCCGAACACCTAACGGCGCTTCGCGCTCGGTGCAAGCAATCAATGTCTGCCTGGTCGGTGGAGACCCGACGTGCTCCGTGCCGGCATTGTAGAGATGCCAGGGCGTGTGGTCATACGACTACGGCCATACATGATGTACTACCCCCCCCCCCCCCCCCCCCCCCCCCCCCCCCCCCCCCCCCCCGCCGTCCCAACCTCCTCCTGCTATTGTTAGTTTTGGTGCATTAACCTACCCTGCCAGGTCCTCTGACTCCCGCAAACCCCTCCCTACTCCGCCCGTCCTTCCCGCATTCCTTCCTTTATTTGTTGTACTATCTGCCCCCCCCCCCCCCCCCCCCCCGCCCTCCTCTTCCTTCATGTGTCATACCCCTAAAAAGTACTCTCTGGCGATCAATGCTGTGTGCTGTTGTTGTGTACCCCTCTTTTCCCCTATACGGGGGACCATGGTAAATGGGACCTACGGTACACACAAAACCCTATATATTTCCCTATTTTTTCTAACAATAATTGGTCCTATTTACTATGGTCCCCCGTATTAATAGTTACGAACGAGTTTGTATCTGTCTATCCACCTGTGTAGCTCGTATCACACTGGGTGATAAGATAACACACCCCCTTGGGACGAATATCAGTGACCCGGTTTCCTCCAAAGCAAGGGGGGCAGGCACTTGCACAACGAGTTTTAGTGGGGATTTGGGAAAGATTTCGTCGAGGAGGTTGCATCTTAAGACGCATCGCTCGTCGTACTCAGTTGTCGAGAAAATCGTCCGAGAGGGGGTGTGTTATTTTATCACCCTGGTGTGATAGTGCTGTACCCGGTACGGTATTAATATGTATGTATATACTAGAAGTATCTATCTATCTGTCCATCTATTTATCTACGTGCTATTCATTCTCTGTTATACCCCTTGTCTTTTACCCCTCCTATAGCTCAGTAGGTCAGTAGGTAGCACCTTCACACCCTGCTTACCGTCGATCCTACTCCCTACTTAAGAGTTGCTGCTGTTGCTGCTGCCAAGACACTGACTAACTGTGCCCCTTATGTTGAATTGTGTTCCCTTCCCTCTTCCTGCAACCTCCCCCCCGTGCTTCGTCTCGAAAGATGCGTGGCCAGTGGCCAGTGATCAAATGACCAAAGAAATGGGTACGCCCCCCCCCCCCCCCCCCCCCCCCCCCCCCCCCCCCCCCCCCCCCCCCCCCCCCAGGCCCCCAATCCCGGTTTCCCCAGTTTTTCTTTCGGTTCCGCCAAACAAAGCTTTGATTGTCGAGACATTATTCCTCTACTTTTTCATGTTTTGTTGTCGTGTATTCACTTTTTAGCGAACAGGTCCCGTCCCTTCTCTTGTTCCGACTCTTCCTTATCTCAATTTCCTATTTTGTCTCCTGCTCTTCGATCTTCGTGCCTATCTAGCGCTTTCCACCGGAAACTTCGAAGAACCGAACAATAATAACCGAAAAATACGTGCAAATACGTGTGTCACATTACGCTGTCAATACTGTGTTGTAATTCTACCAGCAAGCAGTACCTAAGTTCATCCCCGTTGGCTTGGTAGGTGGGTCCGCGAGCCTATCAAGATCAATTTCGTGAGTTCGAGTCTCACCGAGTGCATGCTCGTAGGGACTTTTTCTTGCATAAAATCGATTAGCGGAAAGCGCGAGGGCGTGAGTTAGCTGTACATTCGATGAAAATCGACGAGCAGTGGGAAAAATGCTGAACCCTATGCGCGATAAAAAATAAAGGCACGTACGAGGGGGGGAGAGAAGAGACGACACCTGTGACTGACCGCGGCTTGTCCAGAAGAAGACCGCTGAGGGTAAAAAACCTCCTACGAGTGCGCGCTGGAAAGTAAAAGTGATGATGATAAAAAAAAAATAAAAATAAAAGTACGTAAGTAAGTAGTACCGCTTGGGCTCGGTACTTGACCAAGATCTATATACCGGCGGAACGCCGCTGCTCCTGGCCGTACACAATACCTGGTACTTCATAAAAAATTGAAAAAAAAAAAAAAGCAACAGCAAGAACAACAACAGCTGTGAGGTCGAGGATTTGGTCTGAACTCGTATTTGCATTGTGTGTGGGGTACTTCGATCGCGCGTACTGATTTGTACTCGTACGGGTTTGACATGGCCTGTTTCATATGATACCTCCTATGCCAGTAGGATGCTGTTACATAAATGCTATCTATACAAGCAAGTATAGTTTTTTATTTATTTAATTAAGGTCTTCTCCTTTTTTTCTTTTTCGGTTTGGTTTCTTCGTTGCTTCTCTTTCTTTATCACGGTGTATTTTGGTTGCTGGCGTATGTATGTATGCATGTTGGGTCGGCCGCACCTAGTGCGAAGGCATGGTATTGCGTGGGCTATTAATGCTTTACGGTGTGTTGTCTCTGTGTCGTAGTCTGTGACCACAGAGCTCGTATCTTTCTAGGGTGAAGAATCGGCACGGACACTGGGCTTTTGCCGGATGTCGACGAGTAGAAGAACGGTTTAATGTGAAGAACACACACACACACACACACACTTCGATTGGCGACGTACCTACAGTACGTCCTACGAGCGCTTGCACGTCACGTAACTGATAAGAACACGTACAGCAGTAGTTTCGCTTGTTTTCATGTCTTCTTGCGAGTCAATCCGTAGAGTTTACCACCCATCTCCGGACCCGCACATTGTCAGTAAAACTTGCCTGGTATGGCCTAATGCGTCAATATTTATAGGCTTTAGCGAAGCCAAATCGCGTAAAAGCGGGCTTCGGTACCTCCGGGAGGGCCCTCCGGGAGCGCCTCCGGGGTGGTGGGGGGGGGCTCACCAGCTGGAGGGTGGAGGGGGTGGGGGCGGCGCGGCTTCGCCGCGACCAGGATCCTGCTCTGATCCATCCCCAGTTTCCTGGCTGGGGGTACCTACCGGCACCCAGCCCTAAGCGCTGCAAGAACTCCCTAGGCTCTCAGTAACGTAGTGCTTGCTCGCACCACTCCTTTAATGCTTTACTATTTCTACTGCTGACGTATGATATTAATACCGATTAATACCGACCGAATGACCACGGTGGGGTGTATCCGCGTTCGGCTTCTCAGGGAGGCGTTCTTGGTGTGTGGGGGGGGGGAGTGGTACTCCTGCCATGCATGGCTGTTGTTGTATGACCGTATGTATGCCCTCGCATCCCTGCAACGCCGGGAACGGAGAGCACGTCTCGGGTTTTCACCGACCAGGCAGGCCTTATTTTTGCTTGCTTTCATCAAGCGCGAAGCCGCCGTGAGGTGTTGCATATATATACACTCCTTCGGCGAGAGTCGCGTGGAGGGTGAGCTGCAATCCTACTACTAAGCAAGAACCGCCGTTGAGGCGGGTTTTCTTTAGCCCATGGATGACGAAAGAGTCGAATGAAACGTTTTTTTTTTTTTGTTTTGTTTTACACTCAAGTTGGGCGTTCATAAAGTTGTTACTACATACTGCATAAATATCGTCTGCCAGTCGGATCCCCTTCCTGGTTCGCCGCCTGTGGCCACCACCTATCGCCTAGCATAGCGGTCGTTCTCTTGCTACTATCCAACGTACCTGGGGGGGGGGGGGGGGGGGGGGGGGGGGGGGGGGGGGGGGGGGGGGGGGGGGGGGGGGGGGGGGGGGGGGGGGGGGGGGGGGGGCGTACTCATTTGTTGCTTGCCTTAGTCATTTGACCATTGACCACGCATCCCTTTCGAGACGGAGCACCGTTCCTACTCCTAATAGAGACACCTCCAACAATTGGGCGCTCATTACGTTGTTTCCATAAATGACATAGAGACTTTTTGCTAATCTTATCCCCTTCCTGTTTGGCCTCCTGTGGCCACCATCTATCTCCTAGGATAGCGATCGTTTTCTCGCTGCTATTCATTGTATCAAACTCCTCCATGTCACATTCGTCTATTTTCCTCATCTCTTCTTCTAACACATCCCGTTCCTCCTTGTATATTTCACATTCTCCTACTATGTGAGTTCTACTCTCTATTGCTTTGCCACACGGGCACATCTGTGCGTCTACTTCCTCCTCCTCCCGGCTATTGGTGTACCTCTTTCTTCTTTCTGGCAGGTCCAGGTCCCCTACACGAAAGCGCAGTTTCAGCGTTTTCGCGAAGTCCATTGGGCCATGCAAATACGTTTTCATTCCTATTCCTTCCCTCAATCCCCCGTATATCTCCAAGTGTTTTTCCGATTCCACCTTATTTCTTAGCGCTAGCCTTTCCCTTCTTTCTATCCTTTCTTCTACTTCTGCCTTGTACCTCCCGAACTTCCCGGCGGACATCATCTCTACTTGGCTTCCCCCTAGATCCTTCTATACTTTCTCAACTACACCATCCCACCTTATTCCAGCTCGTCCTTTTGTTACTTTCTCCCATTCAGCTCTATCAACTATGGCTGGCAACCTCTTTTTTGGCATGTTCCTTACTTTATATTGCCAGTTCAACTTTCTCGTGTCTCTATTTGTCTTGAGTGGGCACATTCCCAGTTCTGCTCTTAATACTGTATTACTAGTCGTAGTTGAGCATCTCAGGATTTTTTTTAGCTGCTGTCATATGTACTGTTTCCAACTGTTTTATGAGTTTCGCGTTCCCTTCCCATACTTCTCCTGCATGTTCTAGCTGTACTATCACATTCATCAGTATACATCTCTTAATCCTAGTGTCAAGGTTCGGGTCTGTTAGGATCGCATCCATCTTGCCTACTTGTGCCTTACCCTTTCCTATTACATTTGCTATATGTGTATCCCACGAGCAGTCTTTTGAGATCTATACGCCAAGGTATGTATACTGGTCTACGATCGGCAATCCATCTTCTCCCAACTTCCAACTGAAATTTACCGGGTTTACCTTATCTTCGTTGCAAACAACTACTGCTCATTTCTTGACGTTCGCCGTCACCCTCCATTTCCTGGTGTATTCTAGCGCCTTCTCTATTTGTTTCTGCAATCCTTCGGGTGTTTCTGATATCCCCACGAAGTCATCCGCAAACATCAATCCCGACACCGTATCTTCCCCTACCGTGACTCCCTGCCTTGCTCCCTCGACTGCTACTATCAGGTCGTTAATATATATCTTGAACAAGTTAGGTGACAACGTACATCCCTGTGCAACACCTTGTAAAATATCAACATACTTCGATATTTCCCCGTCCAGCATCACAGCACTTCTCGCACATTCCGTCATCTTTTTCATCATTCTCCACATCGGGGGGGTGGGGGGGGGGGTGCACTCGATATCATGCATGGCCGTAGTCGTATGACCATAGACCCTCGCATCCCTACAATGCCGGGACGGAGCGCGTCGAGTTTCCACCGACCAGGCAGACATTGCTTGCACCAAGCGCGAAGCGAAACGTGAGGTGTTGGGCGAGTCGCATGAAGGGAGGAGGGGGCGGGGGGGGGGGGGGGGGGGTGCGAGGGGCACAGGCGACTGCTGGGTGTAGCGTTGGTTGCGGATGATGGGACCAGAACAGAGCCTGCTGGGTGTAGCAGGGCGCCGCCACTCGATGTTGTTTTGATTGGATGGCTTGCAACATCGCGTTGCGGCTGGGGGGGGGAAGAGAGTGTTTGTGTAGCCCACATCCGGCAGTAGTTGGCAGGCGCACACTCGCGCGCGTCTGAGTGTTTACGCGGCACCGACGCATGCTAGCTACGGTGCACCTGCAGTGTCCCTCCAAGACTCTCCCTGCTTAAGGAGCTATACATACATCACCCAAAAACGCAGTTTTTTTCAAGAAAAAGTGCACGCTTGATTAATATAACCCTACGATGAGCAATCATATCCTACTATCACGGGGGACCGTAGTCAACAGGACCAAATATTGTCAGTAAAAGTAGGTAAATATATAGATTTTTGTGTGTAGCGCAGGTCCTATTTACTATGGCCCCCCGTAATAATCGCCTGTAAATATTTACGTTGTTAAACCAAAAAAAAACGAAAACGATGTTGGGGATACCCTATCGAAGTATGATGTGAAAAAACGATGAACGATACTGGTTCCTATATACCGGAATGTATCGCAAAAAAAAACGGTGAGGCATGCCTTAAGGTGGGTATAGTTCCTCAGTGCCTTCAGGGAGCCCCGTCATTCAGAAACAGTTTGGGCTAAAAAAAACGGTACAGTGTACCGATGTGGTACCATCCTCAACCATGTACCGGGGGAGGCCGAACCAGGGCTCGGCGATATTGATGATATCCTGGCATGCGGCAGAAGCAAGCACTCAATCAATGTTGATCGACTGCTACGGCATGAGCTGCGAGCTCCGCAGAGCGGGTGTCGCCGTGATGAAGGAGGAGGCCATGGGTGACCGATAGGCCAGGTACTGACTGCACTGCTGAAGCGTGGCAACGTAGCGCTATCAATAGGCGATGCCGAACTCTCGCATCTGAGGGCGTGAGCAACCCCCCCTCCCCCCCCCCCCCCCCCCCGCTCTAGAACTGCACCACAAGTAACGCTTACGGCGATAGCTTACCGGGCATGCTTGCGTGCTTTGTCATCAATTTCTTCAGTGACGCTATAAATATGAAAAAATATAGTACCATGTAGTTAATATTTATTTAGTGCATCTCATGTCGTGCCGCGGCACCGCTTTGCGCCCATCGAACGGGCGGATGGATATCAACAGGACGGGAGACACAGGCTCGCGTCGGTGGAGAGCGACGACACAGCAGCTCTCCCGCGATGCCGGCCTGATGATGGGGCGTGCACGAGGCGAGGGGGTTTCACGAGGGAACGGGATGCCGCCGCCTAAGAAAGGCTTCCAGAGTCGGAGGAGGCGAGTCTCGAACGGGCGATACGTACGTAGCTCGTTGGCATGTCGCGCTGTGTCCGAGTAAAATGCCAAGGTATGCAAGGGGTAGGGCCTTCGTTTCTGACCTCCTCGCATGAGAAGGTCACTACCAGGTATGTATGTATGTCACTGCGAAGAAAAAATTGTCCGCGCACAACCTGACCAAACATTCACATTCTATGCAAAAAAAAAAGAAAGAGAAAACGGCGAGGCCGCACTCGCCACCATGTCGGAATTTCAAACAACTTACGTATTGTAGCGGGTTTAGATTTTTGTCAGAAATGAAGTGTTTGTGTGTGTGTGTGTGTGTGTTTTTTTTTTCTTGAGTTTTTTGTTTACTTGATTTTAGTAACCCCCCCCCCCCCCTCCCTTCTTTTGACGCCGTCATCCACATGCAAGAAAATACGCCTCAAAATCTCACTCACCCTTCATGCGACTCGCCCGACACCTCACGGCGCTTCGCGCTTGGTGCAAGCAATGTCTGCATTGGTCGGTGAAAACCCGACGTGCTCCGTCCCGGCATTGTACAGTAGGGATGCAAGGGTCTATCTATGGTCATACGACTACGGCCATCCCATGATAATGAGTACACCCCGCCCCCCCTTCCCTTCTGTCTGAGGCTCGAAAAAAAAAAGAGTGGGGTATTGTTTTTTTTTTTTTCCTATTCGTGTGCCCTTGCGAAACCTGGTGCATCGTTCAAAATCCTGAAACAGTCATACTGGAAAAATAAATATATATATATATGTATGTCATACGTATTCGACATGCACCGGTATGATTAGTACCGCAGTAGTTGCTCGGTTGGGGACAGCCCCACCGGTCAGAAAATAATGAGCAACGAATCGCAAGGAATCGCCACGCGGACGGGGAGAGAGCGGGGGGGGGAGGAAGTAGCGACACGGGCGGCGGACCCTTCTTTTCTGTCGGAGCGGCGCTTTCTCCAGAGGCTGCGCGTGGAGGCGTGTGCGCTGTGCATGCCTACGCTGCTTGTTGGCCAGATGCTCCCCTCGAAGGTGGTCGCCACCGCAACCATTGTTTTGACCGCGGCGGCGGCGGCGGCGGCGCTGCAGCAGTGCAGTGCAGTGCAGTGCTAGCGAGCGGTGCGCTCTGAGGCAGAGGGCGGATGCGCCGCCCCCGCCCCCCTCGCTCCCCCCCGGTGACGCACTGGGCGATGAGTGCGGCGTGAGCGGCACGGCGACAACAATGATCGATTGAATCATTACACGCATCGGACATATGACCGATTCCCAGACTGCATATATATATATGTGATCTATATGGCTCATATTCCCGGTTCTGCGGCGGGGGGGGGGGGGGGGCGTACTCATTTGTTGCTTGCCTTAGTCATTTGACCATTGACCGCGCATCCCTTTCGAGACGGAATACCGTTCCTACTGCTATGAGAGACACACCTCCAACAGTTGGGCGCTCAATACGTTGTTTCCATATATTACACAGAAAAAAAAATTATACGGCAGTAGTCATATCCCCCCCCCCCCCCCCCCCTCCCTGTTTCGCCGCCTGTGGCCACCGTCTATATATCTCCTAGAATAGCGATCGTTTTCTCGCTGCTATATCTGGTGTACCAAAGTCCTCCGTGTCACATCCGTCTGTTTCCCTCGTCTCCTCTTCTAACGCATCCCGTTCCTCCTTGTACATATTCACATTCTCCCGCTATGTGAGCAGGGGGGGGGGGCTATTCTGCATGGTCTACAACTACGTATATATGTGTGGTATTACGGGGGGCCGTAGTAAATAGGACCAACTGTTGTTAGCAAAAATGGGGAAATATATAGGTTTTTGTGTATACCATAGGTCCTGTTAACTATGGACCCCCGCAATAGTGTGATGGTATCACGAAGCCCTGAAGGGGTGCAACACGTACCAGCGTGTGAGAAGATTGGCTAACGTGTAAATTTCCTGTTGCGGGGGTCCATAGTAAATTGGACCAAATATTGTTAGCAAAAATAGGGAAATATATAGGTTTTTGTGTTACGGTAGGTCCTATTTACAATGGTCCCCCGCAATAGTCGATTACTGTTATTAATAATATCTTGTCTTAGGACCTAGAGGATCTACAGATAGATCATGATCTGTCATCAGATGTGCGACCACATATACCTGAAACCACTCTGACCTAAAATATTTCAACCATTTGGACTGTGAGACCGATATTAAACGGCGTTTATATTTCCGGTCAGATTGGGGGGTACATTATAGTGAGGCACTCCCCTCGCCGTCGAGCACGATTTCCTGTTCCTAACTTCCCACGGTATACGTCGCGTCTCGTCTCCCAAAAAGTGAAACCTTATGTATCACCCTTCTTTCTTTTACAATAGCTTCCCGCATATTTCGTGGCCAGCACATCCTGCTTATGTGCGCAGCATTTTCACCCTTTGACAGAGACAGCGATGTTTCCTTGACGTATGCCTTGGCCGACACCAAACTGCTGTAGGTTTCAGCGTGGAACGCCCGGTCCTACATGCTCCCTTGACAGCGCACGTTTTTGCCCGGCTTGACATGTCTCCTGACATCTTTGATCCCTCGCGTTATTCCCGACGTTTCACCAGCTCTTCTCGCAGAGCGCTAAGAAAAGCGAACCTTGTGACCCTCTTTTTTCTCACAACAGATTACAGTAAATTGGACCAAATATTGCTCGTAAAAATACGGAAATATATAGGTTTTTCTGTGTACCGTAGGTCCTGTTTACTATGATCCCCCGTAATAGTTCTTATTGGGCCTGCATCATGGGGGCTGTATACTGCCGTAGGTACGCATCCACTCCAAGGCGTTCTTCTTCGACGATTTCAACGGCTCTTCTCGCAGAGCGCCCTTTGTTTTTTTTTTTTTGCCCCGGAAACGACGGTCAACGATTTTGTCCACCGTTTCACACCTCATCGAACAGCTCTTTCGGGGCATAGGTAGATAGATCCCTGATCTGTGCGATCTGTATGATCCGCATGACCTGTATGGTGTGTATGATGATCTGTATGGTGTGTATGATCTGTATGATCTGTGTGATCTGTATGATCCGCATGACCTGTATGATCTGTATGATCTGTATGATCTGTACGATCTGTATGATCTGTATGATCTGTACGATCTGTATGATCCGCATGACCTGTATGGTGTTTATGATCTGTATGGTGTGTATGATCTGTATG